>JASXSY010002904.1:0-432015 GCA_034509805.1 Sipha maydis
ATCTAAAAAAATTCCAAGAACATGTTGCTTGTGATCTAGATTTTCATATATGTACTGAGTGGTTTCATATAGAGCGTTGTTGGTAGAGAGATTGCTTCGAAAACCAAATTGATTTTCGTGAAAAAAATTATGGTTATCTAGAAACTCTAATAATCTACTTTTAAGGCATTTTTCAAATATTTTAGATAGAGTTAAAGTGAGAGATATAGGCCTATAGTTATTGCATTTTTCTTTGTCACCATTTTTATAAATTGGAATAACTATTGACTCTTTAAATGACTTAGGGAACTCTTCTTTAGAAATAAAAATATTAAATATTATAGATAGAGGTACAGCTATAGAATTAGCCGTTTTTTTAAGAACATAATTAGAAATTGAGTTTTTAGAAAAAGTATTGACTTTTTTAATAGCGTTTAATAGGTTAAGGACTTCAAGCAGTTCAATTGGTTTGAGAAATATAGTGTCAGAAATGTGGCAGTTCTTGTTAAGGGGCCCGGTGCTGGCCATTTATTAAGGAGTAAAACATTGGCAACTCAATTCACATATCGTGTTGGTGACGATACATGGCTGTGTTTGTGTAGGTGTGTAAATCATTATTAGTGTGAGTGAACTCCCCTATTACCCCGCACCTTATAAGATAATTACGATTATGCGATGCGCTGAAAGTTATATATAGATAGTATAAAAGATAAAATCTTTTCTTGGATTTTATTGTATGTATTTTATCATTATATTAATCCGTTACACACTGCTGCGATAGCGATAGCGGTAATCATACACAAACGTGTTTTGGAAAAACAAAATTATAAATTTATAGTTTATATGCCTGAAAATAAAAATAGACTATTCGACTTCAATTGAACACAATTTATACCGTAACCGCTGCAGTGATGAGGGCCTTTAGGATGAACCGCTGTAATATAGTAAAATTGATTATAGAATAGATCTATTCTATAATCAATGATAGTAGGTATACACTAAAATGTATATTTATCGTCGTTATCAAGTATTGGCGTTTGACGAAATTTTGTCTGCTTATTATTACTGTCTTCATTTTTGTATTGTGAGTTGTTAAAAAATAAGTATAATAATGGATAAAATATATTGTAAGAAATATAAAAAGAAATCTAAGACAGTGGTAGCTTATAGAAAAAAATTTGGAAATGTAAAATGGAAACTCAAATTATAAATTTTTATGAGAATTTTTTGTTACAAGAAATAATGGACCCTAAAATTCTCTGCTAATTCAGTTTATGCACTACAAAGTACCATTTTTATTTAGTCTTATATTTTACTTATGTATGTAATAATGTGATATGTATATTTATTTATATGTTCATATTTTATTTACATACCTTTGTATGGTATTTTTATTTATATATAATAACTAAAAACGAAAAATGGTTTCAAAATGTTTTTCAATAACTCCAAAAGCCTACATAATACGCGTAAACGGGCTCGAAAAACATACATAGTTTATCTTATTAGTTCGTGTATGTAAGTATCTAATATATTATAAAAGTCCAGATTGTATTTTTAAATTATTTATATTATCGGTATGCGTAAAACGAGATACCAAAAATCACCGCAACGGAACACTAATGATGGTGAGGTGATGAGTAGAGCAGGTCTATAAACTGTGTAAACGCACGAGCATGCACATGTCAATGAACAACAAACTAATGAAGTATTCAATACGCCATTTGACAGCCAAAAAATGACTTAACGGGAATAGGGATAACTCATTATCAATTAAATATTTAAAAAAAAAATTTTTGCCTATTGATTAAAGACAATATTCTACAGCCCGCATTGAACTCAGATTTTTTAATTTCAATTTTAAATAATGGGAAAAATTTGGTAAAAAAAAAGCATAAAATATACTTTTTTTAAAGACTTATTACAAATGTTGAGAATAAAATATTGAAAAACAGAGTTCAATGCGGGCTGTAGAATGTTCCCTTCTATTAATTAAAAAAAAAAAAAAAAAATTGATTGATCCTAAAGGACAGGATCATTTTTCCCGTAAAGCGTATTTTAGTGGGCTAAACGACATCGGCACCGGGCGCCTTAAGTATATCAAAGCTATCAGGTTGAAAATTATTATTATTAATATTATTAGATATTACGCTACCGACTTTAGAGAAAAAACTATTAAACTCATGTGCTATGTTTTCATTCCCAAGAATTTTTTCACCACAATTATTTATTAGATTGCTTACGATTGAATTCTTTTGTTTATTAGTATGAGATACATCTTTAATTAGATTCCAAATTTTTTTTGAGTCTGATCCAGCAAGTATAAAAAGTTTTTTGTAGTAAATGTTCCTGGCTAGCTTAATTGTACTGTTTAACACATTTCTATAATTAGCATATTTAAATTTAAGTAACGTATTAAATGGTTGTTTGAGTAATTTAGCATATAATTTTTCTCGATTTCTGATTGACGTAATTAACCCTCTGGTAATCCATTGTTTTATTTTTTTATATTTAGATCTACAACGCTTAACATTAGTTGAAGATAAATTAATAAAAGAATTTAGCACCTGGTTAAATTTTTCTAGAATAGTATCTACACAGTTATAGTTATAAAGCCAATACCAATTCTCAGTACTAATAAGCATATTAAGATGATCAAAGTTAATGAACAATCGTTCGGTATCAGGAACGGGGTTATTTATTACTCTGAACTGAAGTATCTCGTCAATAATAATAATAGTACTAAAGTGATCAGTAATATTACATTTAAGAATATATGCATTAAGTCTACCTGAATCAAAGATAGTGTAGTCAGCAGCAAGTTTATATTGCTTTATAAAAATATGATCAATACATGTTTTAGAATTTCCACTAACTCTAGTAAAATCATTAATTACCGAAGTATATCCAAATTTGGCTAAAGTATTTAAATATGCATTAGATTCATAACAATTGGAAAACAAATTGATGTTAATGTCACCACAGATTATATGATCATTTTTAAAATCATTATCTGAAAGGTAATTATCTAGTGAGGTAATAAACTGTTTAGTATCATAACACTGTGACCGATAAATACCTGTAACTATATACTGAGAACCACCTTTATCTACATATAATTGAATTGAACTACAGTTATCAATAATTTGTGTACACATTTTATCAAGTTTACAATTGTTACTAATAAGAACGGAAACACCGTCAGATTTATTTATTATTCCTAGAGAATGAAATATTTGATATCCATTAATTTTTATATTACAATCTTCTTTCATCCATGTCTCACTTAAAACTATAACATCAAATCTATTATTAATGGGCTTAAGTATACTATTAATTCATAAATATGCGCTTTAAGGCTACTAATATTCATCGAAAATACACTAAGACAGTTATTCTTAAATTTTATATCATCAATATAATCGACAGATATAGTTTCAATATTGTTGATCTTATTTATATTGTTCAGTAGAAAATTAAAATCTGTACCTAGGGACGTGATATCAAAAGAAAAGTATCGATACTTTTACTTGGTATCGAATCGAATGAAAATTCTCATATGAGTAAAATATCGAAACAAAAGGACCGATATGAGTAAGTATCGAAAAATAATATCAAATCAAACTAAAATACTGATATAGGTAAAATATCGTAACAAAAGGACCGATATGACTTTATGAGACTATGTATCGAATATTCGAATGAAATTATTTGTTTATACTTTATACTTTCTTTTTCAATTTAAGAAAGAGTTCTAAATCCTGAACATGACATTTTTCTAGCCAAAATCTTGAAATATGAATGATGTCTATAAAAAATTTTAAATTTTTTCGCTAGGGACAACTTATTTTTTTCTAGGCAGTGTTAAATAATTGTATGAGTATGATTGTATGAAGTATCAAAGGACAAAGATACATTTTTACCTTATTTTCAAGGCTGTACAATTGCTTAAAAAATAATTTTATTAATGAGATTGAATTTGTAATTACCTATATAGAATACAATTCTAAAAAAATACTTGTATTTGTAATCAAATACTTTGTGAATATACGTAAAATACATTTTTATAATAGTATTTTTAATACTATTTTATTTGAATACCTACTAGTATTAGTATTTAAATATTTATTTAAAAGTATTTTTTACAAGCCTGAACTGATATGGCGGTAAAATGATTCGATACCATCCATACGATACCAGTACTTTTTTATCGATATGAGTAAAGTATCGAAACCATGGTATCGATACAAATAGTACTTGTATCGAAAGAAAAGTATCGATACTTTACTGGTATCGGTAGTATCGCAACGTCCCTATCTGTACCTATAGACCTGTTCATAATATATAAAAGATAAAACTAAAATCTAAAATTTTATAACTAAAATTATATAACATAAAAATGCAATAAAGTAACATACATTTAGTCTACAATTTTAAATATTTCTCATGATATCTATAATTTTTATAGTATGAAAAACTAGAAGTATTTTAAAAGTATTCGGAATACTTTTGAAAAATTCTAAATATTGTATTCGGAATACAATTTGTATAAAATATTTGAATACATATTCGGAATACTATTTTTTGTAAGTATTCGAGTATTTATTCTAAATACTTTTAAAAAGTATTTTACCCAAGTCTGACTATCAACTATTATAGTTAATAGTGTTGATACATGTTATTATTTATATTTAGTATTTACTACAACTGAACGTCTGTACAAGCGTACAGCAATATCCTCGTCCGTCGAGACTCAACTGTGTTTACGCATTAATGCGTATTAATATTGTAATCATTCGAATAAGATCTATGTATAGCCGTACAGGTATAAGTAAATAAGATTTATTATAATTTAAAATATTTTTCATACAATACTTAAATCTTTTAACGTTAAATTGTATAATATATTTAATAACTGATGGAAAAATTGATTTATTACAAAAAACCAAAAAAAATGTTTGAAAAATTAGTATACGAATATGAAATATTTTCAAATTTTGCCGCCGGGGGAAAATGCCCCTTTTGCCCCTCGTTAAACACGCTCCTGTTGTCATCGTTCACCACGGTGTCCTTAGTTTGTTGTTTATAAAATTAAACCATAATTGGTTCTTGGGGTTACAGGAAGCATATTGAGAGCAAATAAAAGCGCCCCATTACTGTAACAAAACTAAAAAATTTCCCGGGGGTAATTGCCCCTTTGCCCCCCTCCCCTTAACACGGCTCTGATGAAGAAGCCATTTATAAAAACAACATCCAAACAGGTCCTTATTAAAATATCTAAACCAAATTACAGCACAATTTATATAAAAAAAACTTAAAATAATCAAATTCTTATATATTGACATAGTAATATAGTAAGCAACATTACAATCGAAGTTAACACTAATAATGACATATTATTAATAAGAAAGATTTTTCAAATTAAAAAAATATTTTATGAACAACCTATTCATCAATGTTCTATAGGTACATATTACTAGCCGAATAACTTAATCACGCCTGTATGTTATTTTTTTGCATTACATACATTTTTTTTTTTAATAATAAAATAGTAAAAAAACTACATATATTTTATAATTTATAATTTCATATCTAAGTTCTATCTCCTACAAAACGTGATTCCAATTTTTTATTAGTTGCTAAGTGTTTTTTTTTTTAAAAAAAATACAAAATACATAATAATAATAATAATAATAATAATAATAATTTAAAAAAATTATCATTTAAATTACAAAAATTTCTATCGGTACATTACAATTTAATACAAAAAATACAATTTATAGTTTTCTACATACAACTATGTAGTCTGTCCCACGAGAGATCATGCCACGTATGCGCATGTAGAATAAAGGAAGTCGACCGACTGGACCCCCTCCACGCCATAAGTTTGCCGAAGACAAACGATTCTGAACTACGTCGAGCGGCACCGCTATGTGATTGCACATGGCCTGTCATAATTTTGGAGGGGGGAAGGGGTGCACAGAGCAAACTAGTTTTCGTCTTCACGCGGCATATTCTTTCCTGGGACAGACTATTATTGCTGGGTAATTCATTAATAAATCGGTTCATCGGCAACACTGTTATTTTCAAAATTGAATTAGGTAACAACATTGTTCTGTGGTAATAATATTATAATATTATATTAAATTATATGATATTACGATTTGAAATAAAAAATATCACGACTCATAAAATTATATGTAATAGACTCGCCACGATAATATGGTTGATGGATGTGTGGGTTATCAAATAAATAGGATCAGTGATCAGGTTATGTATCTATAGTTACATGATTATCATCATTATATGTATATACATATTAAAAGATTCAGCCAAGCAAATCATTCATATCTTAATTCAGTTTTATCTGAATACTTTTGTAGTGGAGTAATTAATTGAATCGAGATGAATCACTGAATCGATTCATTTAAGTGAATTAAATCAAGAGAATCAATTAACTCAACTGATTCATATTTCCCATCCCTACTGAATATAGTAGGAATATATTTTAATAAATTTAGTAAAATAATAAATTATTGCTTTAAAATTTCAATTAACAAAAAATATTATGTTATTTATGTTCTACAAAATTACAACATATTATATACAACAAATTAAATGTGCACATATCGGATTTAAAAGCCTGTTTTACTGAATTTGTTCGATATTATATAAGATAAATATAAAAGTATTTCTTTATTTATATCATGTGTGGTATCGGACGGGCTTATGCGAAGTTCGAAGACACGGAGGAGCGCGTATGTATTATCGTTGCATGGGCAGACAGTTCTTGATCAGCGAGCACGTTAAATAAGAAAATTTAGAATGCGAAACGATAAGTGTTCACCGAAAATGAATGTCACAACATTCAAAGCCGCATTGTTAAACGATATAATTGGAAATTTATTTTTGTTTCATAATTTTCTGGTGGAGCAACAAGTCACACGGTTGTATAATCCATCTAGAGAAAAAAGTTGAGTTTCCGTGTGTTAGAGAAATCCGATCACCGTAGGAGTTGACTTAAAAATTGCAGGTTTACAATAAGGAGAGTACGGTATGTGGATAAAACAGGTTCTATGCCAATATCCGGAGAGGTACGCAGAACTCGAGTAATAAAGCATCAGATTCATTTCAATGATTTACATCCGGTGGCTCTAAACGTTATGGGTATAACTCGAGAGAAAAATGAGGTAATTTCCAGGGTATAAAAAAACTAAATTTTTTAAATTCCCAAGTATTGAACCACTAAGAAAAAGGGTGGACTACGCAAGTTCTACATCTACTATCGCCATCTCAATATAGAGGCGGAATCGGACACTCGGTAAGCCATTCAATGTAGACTGACGCAAGCGAGGTGTAAGATGGTATCGTACTATTCGTATGGGAAGAGAGTGACAAAGGAAAAACCATCTCCTACACCAGCCACAAACTCAATTCAGTCCAGGGAATCTACTCAAAAGTTGAGCGCACGTGTTAAGCCATAGAACAAGCGGTTGACCGGTTCAAGCAGTAACTCAAATCGGGCAAGTTTATGTTGTTTACAAATAACAAAGCACTCCGATAGTTACAGTAAACTCGGGGTTTTCGATTTCCGAATCCGCCACGTACTCAGAGTAAAAAGCGAAGCCATTGAAGCGCTATGTTGTTGTCCAATGGGACCGAATATTATGGACGAAGAATTGTTGCAATCTCCTGATGATTCGGTTTGCATTTAGGATCACTCAATGTGGAATGATTTGATCAAAGACAAGCGAGTCTAACGTCACATTGCAGGACGTTCGTGAATAGCAATACAATACCCATACGATAACATAACATACGTATAATAAACAGTAAATAGTCGTTGAACTCTTCGAAGATGATGCGATGATTGGACGCCTTCGAAAGTATGTATATATGTATGTTTAGTGTTTATCAAGGTTTAAGTTGTAGATTATAAGTATATATCACTTATATCAACACTTAAAATATTTTTTTAATTACCTTAACTTATTAATTAAAATTAAATTAAGTAAACGATGTTTTTAGCTTAATTTTCAATTAAATTAAGTGCGATTCTCACGTGAAGTAATCTAATTTTTAACTTAATTTAAAAGAAAATCTAAATAATTTAACTTAACTGAGTGAAAGATTACCATTAACTATCCCAGGTTTGCGTTTATTTAATTGTTTTACTTGTTGATATGTTCGATGTAAGGGGACTAGAGATAAACAGAGGAACTCAAGGATCGATATAATCGAATAAATGATTTAATACATATCGTAAGTAGTATTAATTAACTTCGTGGAAAATACTAGACGCATAATAAATAAGAATGTACAGAGGTAATATAATATAATATAATATAATATACAAGAATAGGTACATAGGAAAAGGCAGTTGTTGGTGACTGGAACGTAATGCAATAACGGCGCTCTCTGTGACCGAAATGTGTAAACACAGTGGTCTTTTCGTAAACGGTTTGTGACAGCCATCATTGTGTCGATGGTAGCCATTTTGATCAGCAGGTTTTGGTTTCTTTGTTCGGTGTATACAATGAAACGAAAAATCGCAAATGTGACATGTACCCCACCCATGAGACTAACACGCCGATATCGATACATTAAGTGATGATCAAGTTATTCTTCGGTTGATAAGACATTTTTTTCTAGGTTATTAGGTAGTATTTGCGATTAATTTGGTTAACTTTAATTGATTTTAATGCACTGCGACTGAGTTGATCGAAACCGGTTTATTTTTCTGTGATTCGTGTGTTTGCATATCTATCGCGCGAACTAGAAGTTTTGCTCGACATTCAAAGACCTTGTTGGAGACATTACTTATTTCATGTGAGTGGACATTTTTGTACACATTTGTTTTGCTTTTATTTTTCAATGACAACTGAAGGAATACTGTTGCGTTAATATTTTCTAATTAATACTTGTAGGGCTTGTGCTCTCAATACGTTGTCGTACCACAGTGTTGCTAAAATAATTTTCGTTGACACCACTATTGTTAGTCCGCGAAAAAAAAACAAATAGATTTTTTCGGTAACTTTTTAATGACGTGCCAAATATTTAACAAACAAAGTTGATCCATGTATTATTAAGAACCTCAAAGTCAATTCAGATACAATTTGACTACACTTTCATTAAATGATAAATTAGAACTTTTATACACAGGTATTTAGGCGTTATGTTTTATTTTAGTTTTGTAAAAAAAATACTAAAATGTCTCCTTTTTTTTGTTTTATTCGCCAGTTTTTTTATTACACATAAAAATAAAAAAAAAAAATAATCTCGAAAATTCTGATTTAAACAATCTTAACACTAATGAACATTTTAGTCAATTCATGTTCTACTTTTAAATATTTTATTCATAATACACAGGCTGATGTATAATTTTTTTTATGATATTTTTACTATAAAATAGATAAAATACCTACATTATATATACCCCAAATTGGGAATTTTACTAAATGCCTAGGCATATAGTCAAAGAATTTAATTTTTATGCAATTTCACTATCTGCCTAGACATTTAGTTAAATTCCTAGTTATTTAATAAAATGACTAAGCATTTAATTAAATACCTGTTTCAAATCAGGCAAATAATACAAAGGAAATATATTGTATAATATTAATTATTATATTTATAATAATTTTACATTATATTATTTTCTATTAAAATTTTTTTGTTCTTCTGTATAAAAAAAAACAAAGGATTATTTATTAATATGTAAAATACGTAGCTGTATGTAATGTTTAATTTCGTGTCCATTGATACTTATGTTTCAAAACTTAAATTAAAAATATACTAATAAAATGTGATAGTACGAGTATAAAAATAAGCAAAATGGTTAGGTTAAAAATTTTTGTTAATTTTTAGTTTCTAGTTGTTACATGTTATTGTTGAGGTGGTATTATAGTAGTATTTGCTGGAACATTTAAAAATTTATTTAAAATATAAGCACCGACTAGTTTGACATTGCCGCTTTCATGCTTGATAGTTACATTTGACTAAACCTTGACCGTTAAAAATTGATAAGTTTGTTATCTTATATATTTATTTACTAATTTTCAAGTGAAGAAGACCTTGAAAATGATTTTTTTAATATGTATTTTAATTACTAATATCATATTAGTAATTAAAATACATATTAGTAATATGTATATTAATATTAATATACCTATATAAATAATACTTAGTATTTTTTTTTTATATAAAAGAGCAATAAATAATTAATATAAAATATAAACTTTTAAAATAATACAAACTGTTTCATTTTTATTATTTGCTTGAATTGTAACAGGCATTTAATTAAATTTTATTAAAATAACTAGACATTTAACTAAATGTTGGCAGATAGTAAGATTGCATAAAATTAAATTCTTTAATTATATGTCTAGGCATTTAGTAAATTGCCTGATTATATATATATATATTTCTTAGTGCAAAAAATATTCTGCAGAATTAATTCTGTAGTATCTCTTTCCTGCTATCGTTCTGATTACTTTACACTATTCCTCATCATCTGACCAACTCCACTGGGAGTTAAGTTTACATACGAGACAATTCTCTACTCAGAAAAGGGGTGTATAAGTGATACTCCACTTATATACCCTCTCAAGTGAAATGGATGTCAACATAGATCCTAACAGTTGTTTCAATAGGAAAAATTTGAAAAAAAAAAACAAATATATATATATATATATATATATATTATTTATAAATTTATTTTAATTGTATATATCACTTTTAATTAAATAGGTATTTCTTTCCTTGCAAAAATGTAGTAGTTAAAATGTATGAGTTTTCTGTTCAACATCTTTTATTATATACTAAATGTTTGAATATTTCCTAAGAAAAACAATTTTTTAAATTTAATTGTTGAAATTTTTTTATTTTAGAATTTTTAATCTATTAAAGATTTAATTATTTATTTTAAGATTGAATTGAAAAGAAATACTTAAAATGAATGATTCTAACTTGAGGAGTGATTTGGAGTCGATATCAGCAGAAAAGAAAGCATACCATAATAAATTAGAGCGTAAGAGACGCGACACCATCAATGACAACTTTGAGACATTGAAAATTTGTGTTCCGTCATTAAATACTGGTCAAAAATTCAGTCGTGCACAGATATTAAGAGAAACTTCTAAACATTTAACGTCTATGAAGATTAAAAATGAGACCCACAGAAAAGATATTGAAGATCTCAAGCGACAGAATTCTATTTTGGAACAACAAATAAAAATTTTGGAGAAAACCAAAGCTAAGTTAGCCTGTAAGCAAAATAACGGAAGTTAAATTACAGGATCAAAAAATACTGATACAATAGATGGTAAACAAGATAAATTCAAACTGAAAAAAATAAAAGCATCGTAATTAAGCTTTGATTTTGAATTAAATTTTAATATTTGAGATAGACTAATGTATTCAATAGTTTCTTATCTAATACAAAATTTGAAATATATAATTGTGAATACATTCAATTCTTTTTTTTATCAGTGTTAAAAATATTAACAGTTAATTATGAAAAAAATGATTAATTACTTTTTATGTTTAACACAAACTATAAATTTTGTATTTTTTATTATATTCAAATAATATCTAAATCGGGTTTCTTTTTATACTTATTAATTTAATGGTTATTATTATTAACTATACTATTATATGAACTAATATATTCAAATTACTTCTGAGAGATTAAACACATTATATAAAACCACTTGAATTATTATTGATGATTTAGAATTATATCTATTATTTTAAGTCTAATTTTGCAAATGATCATAAATAATAACTTTGTATCACCTACATTATTCGAAAGATAATTTAAACTTTTTTTTTATTTTTATTTTTTTATTTGAGTACTAAATTTTTTCATATTATGTAATTTATGAAATATAATACATTTTTTATTTTACAATTGTATTCTCTACTCATTGAATTAGAATGGCTATAAATAATTCAATACTTATTTTCATTGTTTAATTTAATCATTAAAAAAAATATAATTAATGCTTAGATTTTGTATTAACCGCAAAGGTTCTTGATGAACCATAGAGCGAAAGAAGAACTTACACAAAATATTTAACAAATAACAATGAAGTAAGAAGTATAAAGTAGGTCTTTAACTTATTTAAACACGAAAACATTCTCTGGTGTAGTACAAAATATTCTAAATAATTTTAAATTAGGATTGATAAGTTTACTACAATATTTTAATACATCTAATCCAGTAGGGCTGTACATTTTATCTTTTGAGTTTAAAATTCTATGTTTGAAACTCAGTTCTGACAGTATGAATATTAGTATCATGGAAATACATTTTTAATATATCATTAAATTCAATTGTGTGATATTCATGATTAGCATGATTGATTGGTCTTATAATTATAAAAATTAATAAATAATATAATTAATTTGTTGAATTTTACAATAAGTTGAAAAAAAAACTTAATACATTCAAAGCTTTTATAAATCTGTACATCTACAAGTCATTTACTACAAATATACAGATATTTTGACCACCAATTTCATTAATTGTTGAAAAAAAACCAAACATACTTAAAAACACCACCCTGTTTAATTTTGGAATATGCTAACCAATTGTAAAATATAATTGTAAATTATGTATTATGTATAATTGGAATCTCAGACTTCTAGTTTTATTATTTTTAACTAATGGACGTTTAAGTGTTCCAGTCAAAACAGTGGAGTGTCCGGGGTAAAACTCAGGACAGGCTCGGTTATAAGAATTATTTGCATAAAATACACAATTTTTTTTAAGAGAAACTTTAATTTATTTTTTAAGTTGTACTTACTACTTTGTAGTCATATGTATAATATTTTCTTATAAAATATTTATTTAGAAAATTTAATTCTTTTGTTTTTCATTTTGGCACACTCGTCTTTGGGTTTATTTAAAGGTTAAAAGTCAGGATGAGCCCGAGCCCACCTGCTGGACACGCCCCCAAGTCAAGACCCATAAACTGGTTAAAATATGCATGAGTTCATTATCAAATAACAACTGAAAATAATTTAAATAAAATTGTATTATTTTTTCAAAAATAAAAAATCCATAAAACATAAATAAATGTAATAATTTAATCACAAGATTTTTATCAACATATTTTAAATTATAATTTATGAATAAACCAGTATCATTTATACATTGTATTGTATTATTGTATTATTAAAATCAGAAATTTCTAAACAATCCAAATATCTTATTTAAAGCAATGTAGTAATAATAGAATTATCATAAGAAGAAGATGGTTTAAAGAAATTGTTTAATGTTTGTCATTTCCTCATTATTATATTTATTCAAATTTTAAGCACACAATTTACACATATGAGAATGTCTATGTTCGACAACGTCCATCTTTTTGAGACTTTTATCCATGGGCGTAGTATGGTGCCATGAGGGTTATAGTACCCATAGAAACTTTTGTAGCCCCTTCGCGGTGTTTACATTCATTTAACCATGTTAACTGAAATTGTTGTTTTAAATGATTTTATAATTTTATAATATATATAATATGAATGCAGAAAAATACAAATATCTAGGTTTGATTTAATAATTTAATTTTAATTTTTTTTTTTATCTTTTTTGTATTGTAAAATAAAATGCAGATTAAGAACAAGTTAAATATAAATTGTTTTTTTTTTTAGTAAATGTTCGCATTCCCTTAATTTCAAGTAAAACATAAACCATTTTTGGAATACATTTTTCTAGTCCTATATAGCCCCCACTGATAATTACACCAAACTATGCCCATACTATTACCCAAAAATCGGGTAAGGGTAAGATAGTAGCAAATATCCGTTCCCACTAAAGAAGAGCGTGTGCACAGCCTAACGTATTTAACATATAACACTTACTATAGGATTATCAGTTATTGCAACCCAAATATACCAATTCATAGAAATGTAATGATGTTGATATGTATTATGTAAATGAACATATTTTTATATTTTTCGTTTGTACACGGTTCATTTTACAGAAGACCACGGATAATTGAGAATACACATTTTAAATATTTTTTGAAGGTAATAAAATAATACTAACAATTATAATAAAACGTATGAAGTACATGAAAAAAAATGTAAATTGGTCAGGTTTGTATCCCTAAAAAAAATCTTATTGTACCCCTTAGGATGTAATTAGCCCCAGGTTGAGAACCGCTGCTGAATTATTCAATTATCCATCAATCAACTGCAATCGGGAAGACCGATCGTACTATGCGTTTTAACGGTAACCGATTAAACGTTGGTATCGGTTTAATGATACTACAAAGAGCGTGCGATTTCTTTTTGATTAAAACAATTATATTCGATAAGTTATAAATGTACAACTGATTATTGATTTCGACGAATAGTTCTATTGAACTATTCCTCTACGAACAATCAATCTGTTACCTTACGCTAACATGTTTTTTTCTCAAGTATTTGTCGCTGTAGTCGTATAAAGTCGTATTCCAAATGCATGAACAATTCTGAACTTCCAAAATTGATTTTTCCGAACATCAAACATAGTTGATTAGTTATTTTACAGTTAGAAAAAGTTTATTTTCAATTAAACTAGAATCATTTTTTTTTTTTTTACAATTGATAATAGAAGAAAAAAAACGATTACCTAATCGATATATTGATACATTTTAAAAATGTTTTGTTTTTTATTTATTGAAAACCGTGGCCGACATTCCATGCGCAACGTGATCGGTTATATTGTAATATGTGTGTTATGACGTACATTCCGATCGCGGCCTAGGGAAGTGACAACCGCAACTTGTTCCGGTCGCGTCCCGACTGTTGCGAAAAATCGGTCTAATTTGATCGCGATAATACGTTTTCCATTTAATCATATCTTATTTACGGTGTTTTGGGAATTAATTACCGATTGATTCCCGAGAATCGATAATTGACAAAACGCATTGTGTGTTCCAAACCTTTAAAGGCTCCCTACACACTGCGAAGAAACACGACGGTGTTTATTTCTGTCGAGTCTTGATTTTAAACACAACGGACTTACCGGTTGTCGTTTAAAACCGTAATGTGTGGGCTTTCCGATAAAAACCGAGGTGTTCATTTGTCGTGCAGCGACGGACGGTCGGTCAAATTTTATTCTTGAAATAACTATATTTATACATATTATCATATTATATGAAATTAATATTTGACTATCCACCGATAAGTCATTAGTGTGCTGTTTGTTGATGTGACGAAATAAAAAAGGACAAAAGTCATAGTCATTTCTATTTTCGTTTTTTATGCCCTTGCACTAAGAACACTGTTTTATACAATTTAAAAACGTCTAAGAGGGATCTAACCCCCACATCCGCCTTTGTATACGTCTCTGACTGGTATAATAAAAGTTTGATAAATGCCGGGAAAATGTATGTATTTTTGTCTGTATAAATTTAATGATCAATAGCTTCATATCATTAATTTCAGATTATGTACGATTATAAATCAGTAATCAGACAAGCCGTCTCGTCCTACCTAAAGATTTCCTGAAGATGAGAGTTGGATAACCACTGACTAATGCTAGAGATGTAGTGAAAACGGCAAGGGACCTTCAAGGCCGGAAATAGGCAAAATACAATAGAAAATAATATACATGTTAAATTTGATGACATTTTCTTTGACATAAGAATCTAGAAAGTAGAGTAAAGGGCATATACATAAAATGTACATGCAATCTGAGTATTATTATACTTATTATTAGACTGCATGTACATTTTATGTGTATGCTCTTTATTCTACTTTCTAGAACACTATTATTAATGTTTGTAGGATTTTGTTTATTATAAGTTATAATAAACAAAATCCTACAAATATTAATAATAATGTTCTAATAAATATGTATTAGTTCATCATAAAACCACAAAATTAAATTTACTTATTATATCAAGCATTATAAAATCGATTAATTTAATTTACCAATTAAATCTAACTATAAATCAAATTTTGTATCCCAATCATTATTCACTTAGATTCATTTATAGCCATCCCAAGGAAGGGGTGGGGAAAATGGGACAAAAGCCCTAGGGCATCCAAATTATTATGAATTTAGAGGTGTCATAAAAATGAATGATAATAAGAAAAACTCAGTGTAAATAAACAATAAACTTATACTAAAAGAAGAATTAGTTAATTAACATGAATTAATTACGAATATAAATAATCAATACTACTCTACTTACTTGTTATTTTTAAGAAAAAATTTTTTTAAAGGCTACGGAAATGAAAAATATTTAAAAAATTAAAATGCAAAAATAAGTTGGCAAAATAAAAAAAAATAAAAATACCCTTTATACTTCGAAATATGCAAAATCATGCAATATCAAATTTCGTATTTAGCGTCTTAGTTATCTGAAACAAATTTTTAGCTCACATAGGTTATCACATAGGTTACATAGGTTAGTTATCTCTCCAACATTTCAAAAAAAATATACAAATACTACAAGTTATGAACTTTGGTAATGACACAAGTATTTAGATTGTTATTGGTCAGAGAAATTGGAAATATGATAGTGTAATCTAAGAGTGATGAGTTTCATTATGATTTTTCAATTATGAACAATTCGAAATTATTTCTTATTTCAGATTCTCAAACATTTCGCTAAATGTGTAACTCAACGTATAGAGAAAACAGATACTTAGCGATTACAATATTACGAGGCTAATATTATACGACTATGAATTTAGATATAGTACCTATGAACTAAATGTATTACCAAAATTAAATATACAAATATTTTCATATTTTTAATTTGCTATTGTTTTTGTGATAATAAGTAACAATAAATTGTACAAAACTAACTGTCGTATAATATACATATTATTTTAATTTACATCTTTAGAATTTCATAATGTTAAACTTAAAAAAAATTGTGAGAAATAATTGAGTTTCATGTATTTATTAAGATTATTTTCAGTCAATATTAATCTATAAGTAACTAGGAGTTGAATTGACATGAAAAAGATTGTTTTTTTTTTTTCATCAAGTTCGAAATGATACGCAATTATTTTCACAGACATTTAGTATTAGCGATAATACACATTTAATAAACGTCGTTTTTAACTTGATATTTTCAAAATATTCGTAAAAATGAAACCATGTATAATATTTTTACGAAATAATGGATAAGGAATATACAATATCATTGGGTTATAATACAGTAAGTTCTGCTTATAGTGATTACATAGATGCAGATAATTTTTATTATACTTGTATTAACTGGTTGATTCCATAAAATATTAATTTTTTTAACGATCTTTCATTTGTACGTAAGATTAAAATTATATTCACTATATTATAGTACTCTCAGGCTCTCAATGATCACATTAAATAGGAAAAGAGGCAGATTCTGCTTTCTTACGGTTATTGACATTAAAAATGCGCCTTCCCTATCACAAGATAACAAATTATAATACATCTCAAAAGTATTCTGAATATAAATCATCTGGAATTTTTGGATAGTTTTTTTTTCTCGGTTATTCGCTATTTTATCTTCCCGGTACTTTAAGTAAACTTCAATGGATGTCCATCAAATTTTAATGAGACCTTAAACAGGTAATTTTTTGAAACATATTTAATAAAACACAATTTAAATCATAGTTTGAAAAATGAAATTGAAATTGAAAATGAAAAAAAACATTTTTAATAATCCATTATTTACTATAATAATTGTCATATAAAATAGGTATGCTTACCACAAAAATGTTTACATAATAACTTTATTATTTTATTTTCGGAAGTTATAGTTATTAATATCGAAATA
This sequence comes from Sipha maydis, assembly GCA_034509805.1. Classification (NCBI taxonomy): domain Eukaryota; kingdom Metazoa; phylum Arthropoda; class Insecta; order Hemiptera; family Aphididae; genus Sipha; species Sipha maydis. Next base: position 17,754 of record JASXSY010002904.1, read on the forward strand.
TTTAAATAAAATTTAAATTTATCATTATCAATAACAATTATTGTTTTCTATACAATATACGTAGGTACATACGACTTATGATTTTTTTTTATGTAGGTATAATGATTATAAACTACAATAAAGAAAAAATATGTAAATACTACGTAACATTTTTTTAAGATGTAAAAACATTAGAATTATTCATTTTTAAATGTAAACATTAAAAAATAATCATTTTTTTTTTTTTATGAATGAAATATTTAAAAATGATTGTAAAATTTGTGGTCCTAGGCAGCTACATAATCTCTCTATTGGAAAATATCGTCTGTATGCAAAACTCACCTTACTCTATATTAATTTGTAAGTGCCTGACAAATAGGTCTTATATACCTACATACACACACACATGCTACATATTGTCAAACCTATATAATTCTGTTAAACTTAGTTTTTTAAATAAAATAAAAACTACTATCTGTGTTTAATAAATTGCACATTAATAATGTACAATTATTGTACATATCAAAATATAAATATGAAATTATGTATGCATCACGATTCGATTTTTTTTTCAAAATAAATTATAAAGTGTACTATTAAGGTAGACATTTTAAATACATGTAATAATAAATTGTATACGGTATAAAGTTGGCAAAATATGTGAGACAAACAAACATACATCACCATTAAGACACATAATTGATACGTATAATATAATTTGTTTTTACTAGAAAAATGATCTAAATAATAAGGCTATATTTTGGCACTGAAAGTTTTTAAATATTTAAATTAAGTACAGTGTACTCTCGATTATCCGCGAGCGGACTATCCGCTGTCTTCCGCGGAATCATCTACATACCTATATGTATACAAAAAATATATATATCTTTATATGATAAATCATCGTCGGTTGTGAATTTGTGATAGCCGATTACTCGATGACGACATAAAGTACAATACGCTTGTTTAATATTAATACATACTTTTATTAATATTATGTTATGTTCCTTTAATAATAGACCTTTGAATGTACATTGTTTATTTACGTGATAACTTCAATCACAAGTTTAAAAGAAGAATTTTCAAATGAAGAAACAACAAGTTGTGACTGATATTTTCGCATGTAAATAATTTATAATTTTTATTTACGGAAATAAAAAAAAATTTAAATTTCCAATTTTTTTTTTCTTATAAAATATAATTTTGCGGATTATCCGCGGAATTCGTTTATCCGTGGATGTCCTGCCACCTTATTCCGCGGATAATCGAGAGTACACTGTATTTTATTATATTATTCACAATGTTTATGAGTGTTATGGCCGTGACAAAATATTTTTATTTTAATGTTTGAAATCATTGTAGAAGTAAGAAAATATTCATCATAAGTCATTATAACTTATAATTATATTAATAGTGAATGTTTACAATATAACTATTGCTTAATGCTACTATTAATCAATTTTTTCAATGCATAATATTGTCTTCGGAGTTTTTCAAATATGTATCTGAATGCTTTTAAAAATGTATCCTGATAGTAATTGCGCGTTGGTAGATTTATATTTTATTAGTGAACGACGCGTTGAAAAACTACTACCATTTAACGGATGAAATTGAATGAAATATCACAGGATTTTACGAACCGACACGTTTTATCATGATAAATAGCCTACGTTTATGCTGATTATGATGCTAAAATATAAGATAAAATACATCAGTAGAAGTAAAGATGATTAAAACAATTTACTAACAAAAAAAATCGAACATTATTTTTGCGAGTTACTTTTTCAATGTAACCACTATTGGGCTGGTTATGCGATGTGGTGACAAATTATTTTCGATGACATTTTATTTTTGAATAATAGTGAAAGAAAAATTAAATTTGAAGGGTAATATATTTTATTGACACATTTAATATTATAATGTGTAACATCAACGTAATAATTATGGATATAACATTTTTTTCCCAGCATTGATAGCGAAAGTATTAACAGTGAGAGATTATTTAAATTAATAATTCATTTTAAAATCCAACATAATATTAATCAGAGTTGAGTACACGTAGCGGTCTAGGTTTTCTAAGATTTACGTTTTCACTATTGTGTTGGCATCGAAAACGTTTGGATCTCAATATATTGTATGCGTGAATTGTTATTCGATCTTCGTTTAGTTGAAAAATGGAATTTACATCTACATGACGACGGGTTTGTCACTGGTCAAGTAGACTAAAATGAGATAACGCGGATCTCACTTATACATACTTTCGAATTGACATAAATGAGATGGTTGAATTGCACTTGGGTCGAAAAAAGGTAATGGACAAATTGCACTCGAGTAAAAAGCAGATAGTTGTCAAACAGAACTCGTACAAAGAAAACTTAAGGCGGGTTTCCACTATGAACTTTCACATGTACGTGCATATAGGGCCGTATTAGCGAATAGGTACTATAGGCGCTATGCCTAAGGCCTTCGAACATATTTGGGCCTACGAAAATATGTGGATATGATTTTTAAGTTTGACACTGAGATCCAACATTTCCCAACATTTCCTCTACTAAAAAGGTTTCTCAACCATTTAAATAAATGCAGAGTCGTATTAACACTAAAAGCATTGTGCTTTGGGTCCTAGGGCGTAGAGGTAGTTTTCATCCGGATCTACTTGCATAAAAATGGTTATAGCTGTGTTGTTGGACATAGGTAAAAATATTTCGTGTACAAGATTTGTACACAAAAAATGTGATGTTTTCGTTATACACATCTTTAAAAAATTCACCTTGATAAACATTAAAAATACTAAAAAATCTTATGTTTACGAAACGCTACGGCGTATTTTTTTTTTTTTTTATTATTTATTACAGCTTTTAATTTCTTAATTATTACAGCTTAACACTTATATATAAAAGAAAACGATAACATATGAAAAAAGTATACAGAAAATAAGAATTAAAAAGGAATGATAAACATAACAATAACAAACAATAAAGTTAAAAAAAAAAAGAAAAAAATAACGACATATCTACATAATTTATGTACAGATTTATTATTGGTATACAAATTGTATATTATATTATTAGTTATTTTATATCGATAGCACTATTTTAAATACTTATTAAATTATTATTAATAATTATATATTTTTCTATTCGTTTTATTTGATTATTACTTATATGATTTTTTAAAAATTTTAAATTTTGAGACAGTGGTTTCTAAAATGTAAAACGTGAAACCATGGGTGAAAAGAATGCAATTATTTTTAGGCGAAAAGAGGAAACTGTATTTTCAATTTTGGTCGAAAAGAGGACGTGGGCAAAAAGAGGAAGGCCGTTTTTGGGCGAAAAGAGTTCCGCCCATAGCTGTAAATTATATTAAAATACCTCATTGTTCATTTTTTATTTAAATATTGCACATCATCTTCGGTATTGAGTAATCTTTTCAGATTTACACTCTCGTCACTCTCAACAGTCTCACTACAACCAAGAGTTCACGATGACACAGTAGCGGTAGTAGACACTGTCTTCGTGAAAAATTTTGTTATTTTAACGTAACACAAAATTAACATACAAAACGCAAAAGAGAGTAAAGAGGGTTGTTCACTGTTCAGTACCAAAACCAATAACAAAAGTCATCATTAATTACGATTATTTTGACTCATATATTATCATATTCTGTAAATAGATCAACCATCAATATCCGTGGCAGATTTTTCTACAAAACAGAAGAGGTCAATTTTAACTACTCTGTAATTGTTCCCCCAAGTGGCCTGGTAAAATGTTAACAGTCTAAGATAATATATTCTATCGATTTCCAACTAGCAAGACGACAAGACGTCGTGTTAACCTTGTATAACAATTTATGATAACATTTTTTTTCCCGATTACGTAAAAAAATAACATTTTATGTGGTTATAAGTTACAACTTATATTTGCATAGAGTAAAAAAAAATATATATTAGACTTTAGATACGTATTTATGGAGCCAATGGGGGGGGGGTCCGGACCCCATGGACCTCCCCCCCCGTAAATACGCCACTGACGACGATATGGGCTGCAATACATTCGAGTGTGAGACTCGTAATCGTGATCGAGACGGTGAATCTTTAAATAAAATAATAATTTATCCACGATTTTTTGGTAAAAAAAACTATACTGCGTGGGACAAAACCATTCTGTGTGAATTCATGGTTTTAAGTTTTAAAAAAGAAAACATTATCTATGGCGTAGCATTTTAATTTTTCGATAACTTGTTGTAATATTTATTTTTTTTATAGTTAAACAAAAAACTTACAATTTTACAAATAATAACTTATAAATAGTTCTAATCAATATTTGCTAGCGTAAGGTTTAAAACGTTACATCACAGATAAAATTCTCCTTTTAAAAACAAAACAAAAACATAGCTTCTTCTATGAATTCACACTGAATGGTTTTGTCACCCGTAAAACGTATTTGTACGCCTAAATTACTGGTGTATCAAGTCCTCGTAATCTATCCGTACAAATCAATAATATTTGTTAACGGGTTTAAATTTCTGAAGTAGACGTCCTTAAAAATAGGTAGAACGCACACCTAACTGGATATCTCCTAATCTTTCATGTGGTATAATCTTCTACGGTTGAACTCTCGTCGAGTGGTGTGAAAATGAAAACTATGATGTTACCATTAATAATGATTGTGAACCCGTCCGCGTTAGTTATAATCTTATCTAGGTTACTGAGCTGTCGAACGAGAATGCAACAATAATCAATGTATGTAGCACTTTAACAAGGTTCATCTGGTTACTTTATAGCCGTGCGGATATAATACATGGTTACCTTGCCACATAAATATTCACTGTCCATTGTTTCTTGTTCATGAACATAATTAACGATTAGTGTTTACCAAAACACGATCGCCACAAACGGACGAAATGAATAAATGGACTGGAAAAGTCGCCGTGGTCACGGGCGCTTCGTCTGGGATCGGAGCCGAGACGTGTAGACAGCTGACCGCTTGGGGAATGACGGTCGTCGGGTTCGCCAGGAGAGAAGACAGACTTGAGGTATACATGTAAACGGTATAGATTTATTCGAATGTGGTATTTAAAATTTGATTAGTGTAGGTACGATTTAAATCGTTCTTAGTAAAAAAAAAAAAAAAATAATAACACTTTATATTAAAATAATAACATATTTTGCATTTTTTAACTTTCAAAATGTTTAAGTTTAATGTTAAAAATCACAGGCGCTACGGAACGAGTTGCTCGGACTGCCGGGCAAATTTCTCTACGTCAAAGTCGACGTGTGTTCGGAAAAAAGTATCCTAGAAGGTTTCGCGTGGGTGAAGAGTACTTTGAAGTCGGTGAACGTGTTGGTGAACAACGCCGGCGTCTGTACGCCTGGCGAACTATTGGGTAAGTGTAGTACGATGTTCTATCGCCGTCGAACCCTTTGAAAGCGAACCGAGCTGTCGAGTTGGTTGACCTCAAGCACGTACGATTTTTCTCCGATCAACGGGAGTGGAAATCGGTGCGAATTTAGATAATAGTAAAAATTAAAAACTTAAATGTTCATCTTTTCAAAAAATATTTACGTCGTTAAGGATAAATTATTATTATTATTTTAAAATTATATTTTGCTTGTATTTATGTTATACAATGAAAGTTGTATTCTAAAAAAAAAAAAAGTTCATTAAAATCCGAAGCTCTCTAACAACGGAGGCCATAAGCAGTTGCCTATCCCGTCTAATGATATGACCTAATAATATGACACTGCCTTTTAACGTTGTTGTTTTTTTTTTCAATTAGGAAACTCGGACGAGTGGAAAGCGATGTTTGACACCAACGTGTTAGGACCGAGTATTTGCAGCAGGGAAGCGGTGAAAATCATGCAGGAATTGAAAACCAATGGGCATATAATAAATATCAATAGGTAATATTTATAATGACTCTATACGTGTACATTATGTAGGTATATTATATACAAATTTATTTGATATTCATGACGAATATATCGCTGTAATAACGATTTACCGGTGAAGTCCGACGGTCAGTTGATTCAAATGACTGACCGACTTAACCTGTGTAATGTGTACACTTCGGATTTGTTAAAGATCGAGTTGTTTTTATTTTTCCACTTTATACCATGAAAAATTATGAAAAATCTGATTAAACATGAGTCGCGCATGCCTTATTGAAAAATTTTAACAAACACACTATTATCTACATTATTATTATTATTAGATATTATTTGCACCATATCATGTCTCTCTGACGTACCAGTTAGGTAGTTAGTGTAGTTATACCAGTTAGTGAGGTACCAGTCAGACGTGAGCATTATAGTGATATTTACCGTATTAAAAGACCATTTCAATAAAAGTGCAAAAATCGTTATTTCTATATTATAATAATAATTGTGATAAGTTATAAAAATACTATTATAATGAATTATTATTTTGTAAATCAATATTGCAATTAAACGACATATTTAATTAATAATACACATAATATATTATATTATAAGCATATTATGCTTTATATTGATTGTTGAAAAATCAGTTGAAAAAACCCGTGTGCATTGATTTTAAATATAAGATTAAATAACTAATTTTATTTTTAATCTATTTAAAATATTAACCGTACGTTTCGAATATGTTAAATAATTTACTACTATGAAGAATACAGATTTAGCATTCATAAACATGATATTTTTTGGCGTATTTATTCAGCCTTTACCGTTAGAAGTGTGAAACTGAAAACTCGTCAGTTAAATACGATTTCAAAGTTTCGAATTGCAACAAATCTGAAGTGTACATTAGTACGTCCTAGGCATATGTACTTTATATAAAATGTAGGTAGGTACGTATTTTAACATAAGACATTTTCTAGTAAACTGTTTTTACCTGTATAATCTGTATAAATACATGCTTAGAAAATGGAATTGCATTTTTGCGCGAGTGCGTAGAAATATAATTAATATGTATTTATTTTTATGATTTAGCGACAGTGGTCACTATCCACCAACATTAACTCCAAATCTGTATGTGTATGGAGCTACTAAGTTTAGTAGCGTTTCAATCACCGAAAGCCTAAGAGAACTTATGGCCTTAAAAAAATTACCAATCAGAGTTACAGTAACTAAGCTTGTTTTTATAATTTTAAATAATATACTATTAGCAAAAATTATCTAATGCGTTTCATGTATTTAACGTTGAATAATATTTGCACGAATCTGTACAAACCATGAGCTTTTATGTTTATTCAGTTAAATATATATTCTATTATAATTGATCTGTTCGAATAAATACCACTGCAAGAACTGTTCATATTATGATATTTTAGTTTTTGCGTTTGATTTCAAAGTTCAATAATTTCGAATGTTTTACCGTTTCCATACAGAGTATCAGTCCAGGGTTAGTAGACACTGTGATGGCTGAAGATTTAGCCAAACATGCTCCCATATTGAAACCTTCGGATGTAGTTGACGCGATTGTTTACGTCTTGGCTGCTCCGCAATCTGTGAATGTAAGTTTATAACACCATAATTTACACTTTCTACGGTGGAAACTGATAGAAAGTAAAAAATAAATATAATTGTGCAAAAAATAAAAATCATTAAAGTGGATTCATCGAAAATGGATGTTTACAGGTTGCCGAAATAATAATTAGACCGACAGGAGAAACTAATCTACCATTTATCCAAGAATCGTTAAAATTAAATTTAATCTAACATTTTATTTATTGTAATTTGATTATTTTATTGGTGGTAGATACAATACAATTTTACGCGTATTTTGCATTCATGAAGTTGTTTATTATTATTTTTTTTTTAACGTTCACTATTGTAATATTGTGATAATTTTTTATTGCATAAATATGTATGTATATTATTATAAGAACTTAATTATATTATATTGACTTGTGTAATTGAAGTTATCAAATGTTTACGTAATATAATATAATAATATAAATCCCATATGTATATATTTGTTTGATTATAATATCGCAAATTTCATCAAAACTATATATTCGATTTGTACTAGTACTCGTAATTATACTCGTGTAATCATGAAGAGCTTATTTTTAAAAGTAAATAATACACACATCATAGTAAATGAAACAAATTACGTCAGTATCTATAATACATTTAGGTGATTTGGCATAATTTAGACAGTGTTATTGGATTGATAGTTAACAATATAGTTAATATTTCAGTTAGAAACATTTTTTTCTAGTTAAAAATTATTGAGATTATTAATTTTATCATTTTAATTTTATACGTATATGAGTGTGTGTATAATCTTGCACAGTAAGATATTATATAGGACACTCCCTCTCTTCGAATGAAAGGTTTATATAAACGATTATTATTTCGTAGATAAATGTCAAATGTTTCACTGTCATTTATTTCAATAATCCCTGCCCACGTTTAATCATAAAAGAAATGTTATATTTTGAATTATTTTGACCGTTTTTAATAGGAGTTATAAAAACGCGAACAATATTGTATTATTACTATACAATACGAATTAAAGTTATTTGAAAAATCTTACGACTGTCGATAAATATAATATTTATACATCGAAATGATACTCTGATTATTTTTATTTAGGTCCAATTATTTTTATTGTTGTACGATTAACGTTCAACAATCAAAACACTACATAAGTACTTACACAAAAGTATAGTGTTATTAAAACTTAATTCACATTTTTACTCACTTTATTTGCCTCCGTTGGTAAATGCCAGCAAATAAAACACAGCTGATGCGTCTTTTATAAGTTTAAAAAATATCAAAATAATATATTAAATACCAGTTTATAATACACATGAGAAACATTGGAAATTTATGATAATAATATTATACATTATATATCTGTACAATGTATATTCTTGGTAATTAGTTAAGAGCGTAAATCAAGTTTTTGATGATAATCAAATACAGTTATCATTCTTTCATTTTACTATTTTTTTTCTATAATACTTACATAATTAGATTTAGTTTAATTCTGCAGATATTTATTAGATTAATATACATACTAGGGCGATCTTTATTTATAGGATTAATAAAAAAGTTAATATTTTTGATTTCTTACCCTCCCTATTCGTTCATTACTATAAGAAACCAATTACCATTCAATTTGGTTGTGATTAATAAACATGAGCCATAAAGGTGTTGGAATATAGTTATTATTTTGTTAATTTAATTTGATTAAAAACCGATGGTACTTATAGCAAACAGGAATACAACGTAAATTGTATGTACATACCTGTATAATATAAATATAGTGTTAAAAAAAAAAACAGACATTTGCGAAGTACAGTAATGCAGCTAAACAAAACATAACTAAAATTACCTACCAATAAAATTATTACTACTGCTACTACAATCTATATACTTAATTTGATAACGAATAGGGAGTGTGTTTATCTCCATTATGAATACGTATTATCGTTTTTTAGACCCAACAAATCCCTTGCGCTTAGTTGCTGTTTGATTATCGTTCGGTTTTATTGGGTATTGATGGGCATTTGATCTTGTTCGATATTTTATTTTTTTCAATTCCAACATGCAGTTTAAACGTTTATTTTTATTGTATTTTGTTTGTTACACGCAACAGTCTAGAACGAGACAATGATTGAAAAATATACCATGTACGCACAACGAAACTACATAATATTCTGAGCAGCTGAGTGAATTTAACAACGTTTTATAAGCTAATAAATGTGTAACAATCTTTATTATAGTGTTTTATTGCATTTAGGTATAGTTTTGACGTTTGATTCAGAGCCTACGGCTTGATAAACGATAGAAATAATTTGTGTTATAAAATTATGATTAAACGTCCATAATATATCTATTGCTGGATCAAATAAAAAAATAAACAAAAAATGTTATCGTGATTTCATTGAATCAATATCAAATTATATGTTTATATTATTGTATGTCTATCTATGTTATTATTAAAGTAGCTTAACTTGAAACTATTCGTTTATCCGAATCGTCGTTAACGGTCGTAATATTAATAAACTCTTGTAGTCCCTTCAATAGTATTTCCAATTCTTACGACGTATTTTGGTAATAAAATAATAAGTTGTTTTATTTTGAAACTTTTTCGGTTTTTCGGTTTTTTCGGAATTTCTAATAACTATAGGTGACCTGAAAGCAAAAAGCAAAAAGCAAAAAGTATAGAGTACTATCATTTTTTGAGGCAAAATTAATTCCATAAATTCCAAAAATCACCATTACAATGTATTTTTGATAAGTTATGGTATATTTCGGTTTTGATCGCTATGATTAAACATGTTTTAAACTGCATAATTTTTAATTAGGTACAATCGCTGATCTGATAATGTAAGTTAACGATTTTCAAAGAATTGTATAAAATATAAGTCTCGTATTAAAATGTCGAAAAAATCTCTATAATCGTTACATAATATATTAAGTGTATTAATAAAAAATTCACACGACTAAAACATTTGTAGATTTTTTTTTTTTAATTATGTTTAAATAATGTTTTTGCTACTATGTTCTAAATTTTAATTTTACATTGTTTCTTAATAATTTTAAGAAAATAAACATATATATAGAAAAAAAAAGAAAAAGAAGAAATTACCGTTTTTTATATCACAAATTTATATAATATCAGAGCATCTTATCAGACCATCATCATATATTTGCAGCACTCGCACAGTTATTGCCTACGCAATACACGAAAATAGGCCACGGTTGGTTTTAAATAATTCTTGAGATTTGTTTTCCCGCAAACGCCATTTCCGCTTCGGAAAAATCACCTTTAGCCAGTATACGAATCGATTCGTCGTCGGCGAACAGTTCGCAAAAACGAAACGTTGAGTACGATAGATCAAATGCATCACTACTATTATCATTATGATTATTATTATTATTGTTATCGTGTACGCAGTGTCGATCGATAATTATACGGACAGTTCATATACATTTAAGTGCGAGTGTGCAACTGCAGATGATAATATCATATTCGTGTTAACTTTTTAAAATGTTTTTCGGTAAAATCATCATGAAATCGATAGGTTTTACCGTAGACAATAGACGTTGTGTTTGAGTTGCGCATTCATCGTCCAGTGCATTTAAAATATTTGTTTCTTACCGGTCACTGCGGTTTTGTGCAGCGATTCGAAACTTGCCCAAAAGACGGTTGCGTTTATTCGATAGGTACGCTTCATACTGACGTGCCCGGTAATGCGATGAAAATAAATGAATAAAGATCACGTACCCATTGCGCAAATAGAAAATTTGTATTCAGAATGTTTCACAAAACAAAATTATTGTTCCGTTGAGAATGTCGAATAGAACGCAATGAGTTTTAGCCGCGAAACCGATTAGACCACCGGTGTATGCAATCGAGAACCCGACGGACGAGTTTCGAGATGGTCGAAGCTTCTAAGGTGCGCGCGGGTAATTATTTATAATTATGGTGACCACGCTAATGTATGATTACGTACACAGGCGCCTGTATTGCAGGGCCAGCTGTGCGCCGACGACGGGGAAACGGCGCGGAAAGCATGCGCTGAACTTCGGACGACGGGCGAGCACCACGAGTCGGTCTGTTATTTTGAACATTCTTCTTTTTCGCGTGGCCGAAAGAAGTCTGCTCGATCTAATATCACGAAAACATCTTTCAGGTAAGATAATGCATTGTACGCAATACGTGTTGCGGGACGAAAGTCCGATCTCGTAGTTCACTTAATGTAAGTGTAATTACTACTACTAAATGTAATTTATGTGTAAGTTTACACTTATAATCGTTTTCGTTATGGATTTGTGTTTATTTCAATATCCTTACACGTTTTGTCCTTGCTGTGTTTATACAATAATAGGCGATTCGACAGTGGACACGTCGTTAACAAAAACTTTAAGCTTTATTCGTTGCGAGCTCGAATTCCAATAAAGATTTTTTCAAACAAATCTAACTTTGATCAGTTATCGAAAATAATTCGATCCGTAGACTTGGTTTGACCGTTTTAAAATCTGATACTTTATTTTCGAAAAGTACTGTAGTACGCGGGATCACGAATGTATGTTTTCTTCCAAAGTTTTTAATTTTTCGAATAATAAGGCAATTCGTGAATGTAAAAAATTCAAACTTGAGTATGTGAACAGAATCCTTATTACATTTAAAATTAAAACAATATAGGTGTATTCAAGTTTGAGAAAAGCAAAATAACTTTTTAATAGTAAATTTTTTTTTTAAATAATTTTCGTAAGAAACAGAAGTATAACGCTAATTTTTTTTTTTCATTTAAACATGTTTACATTTTTACCAAATTAAATTTTATTTTGTTCATAATTTATTATTTAAAAAAAAAAATATCGAGTATAATCTATAAGAAAGAAATGATGACTTAAATATTTTGAATCATATAGTGCTATAATTTATATGTTATTATACATTTTATAAAACTGTAAATGGATATCTAAATATATAATAAAATAGTTGATTATTTATTTATTTATTTATTAATATTTGTAATATCGACTTCAATAATAATAAGTCTACGGAGAAATTGACGATTAAAGATCAGAACAATGAAATCTTTCACTAGACTATGTATTATTATATAAGTAGCTTAAATTTTATACACGCTTTGGATTTTTATATCAAATGTTAATGTTTTAACAATTATCTTTTAAGTAATTATTTTCCCGTTTTACAATACACTCAATATGTATCGTCAAACTGAAAACTGAAATTAAAAATGAAAATTAATTAATAATTATAATAATGTCCACGGTTTGAAAATAATTTAAACTAATTTATTTGTGATCTATGAGCCTAAATTATGCGAATAAAATTTTTTTGGTGTGGCCATAAGAATAGGCTAAATTTCACATTTTATGAAGAAAAAGATTTTAAAATCTTTCCATGACTTTAATGATTAATATAAATTTAGGTGAATTCGAATTTTTGAAAAATTTGAAGAATATAATATACTTTCGGTCATTACAAATAATTCAATTTTAATGTAAGATTCTAAATTCGTCTATAAAAATATTACATTTGTTAATTATTACTTTATATTTTAATAATAAGAAACTGAATCAATGTATTTAGTTTTATAATAATTAATCTTGTTTCTAACTGTTGTATTATGTGAAATTTCTTATAGAACTTATAAATGTAATAACATCAAAAGTGTATACATTTTAAGTTATAATAATGAAATATTTACGGTTATTTTTTTAAATCTATTAAATAATATGAAAGCGAAACAACAAAAAGTTTGTTAAACAGTTCTTTGATATAATCGTTTTTGAATAGTATATAAGTCGATGATTATATGTACTAATTAATGATTAATATGGAATTTAAAAAAATTACTTTCAATTTCTAACGAAAGGTTTTGAAAATATATTCTTAGTGTGTTTCAAAATGTACTAACATTATAAATATTATGTATCATATTATTATAATTAAACCATGCACAAACACAAATGCTCTTTTTACTATTTTAATTTTTTTAATTTCATTATCATTTATTTACTCGAAGAATGAGTGTATACAGATGATACAAAACATTATTATTCATTAATTATCAAGTAATATAATATTTATGGTTAATTAATTTTTGTACCACCGTTACGTGTTATGTCTTTGATGAGGATAGGGCAAATATATTAAAAAAATAGTGAAAAATGACTATCCATTGCACATAAGGAGATATTAGTGTATAAATAAATAACATATTTAGAAAAAGTAATTTTATTTAAACGGATTTTACGAATGTTTACTATTGATTTTGTATATCACGTTACATATTAATTTTTATGGTTTCAAAGTTGTATTATTTTGTATACGATGTGTATGTTATAAATTTCACTGGTCACATTCAGTATGGAAACAATAGAAATTCGTTTTGTAATTATTCTGTACAGTTATATTTACGTAAAGTTTGATAAACTATAAACATAATAAGAAACAAATCAGCTTAATTGACTTTTTATTAGCTAAGTTGATTTTTTTTTTTTTAAATAATAATTGCTTTATTTTTTTATAGAAATAAATTGTATTCAGTATCTGATAAACTAATAAATCATTGATATTCGTCTCTATACGTATATTTCTGAACCTTATTAGAAATAAACAAGTCATTATTATATTATGCATGCATTATAATGCATTATATAACCCATATAGTATAATATAATTAGATTAGGCTTATGTTCAGCCATGTATATAGAACTAAGTACAACTTTTCCACTTAGAACTTTATTTAATTTGATTAATATCTAAGTGATAGTTTTGAAAAAATCATAATGTATCGAAAATAAAAATGTATTTTATGTTGTATTTTTTAATTGTGGTTTGAAATTGTATTAAAAATCCAGTAGTAGAACTCAACGGTGATTTTTTTAAAAAAATACTAGTATTTGATAATTAAAATTAAATCAAAATAAAATAAACTACTTAAAACTACTCAATGATTATAATTGTTATTTTAGAACAATAAAAATGTTTGCGATTTGTTATTGTCTAAAACGAAATATTCTATCGATCAGTGTTATGTAACCAAAACGAAAGATTACTTAAAATATGTTAAAAATGAATTGATTTTTATTGAACTTAAAACTAAAAACATAAAATAGATATAGTGTTACGGAGTAGTATTTTTCGAATACATATTTGTTGGAGAAAAAATGAAATGAAAAACCTTTTTAATCGTATCGTAATTTGAAAATGTCTTATCATTTGAATATCATAGTTTATTAAATTAACAATGGAAGTTTAACATTTTAGAAAACGAAAAAAAAAAAAAAATTAAGGAGCTAAAAAAATATTCTCCCAATATATATTGTCAGTGAAGACATCAAACTTATCAATTGAATTTAAAATAATAACAAATTTATAAATATTTAAATTTAATACAGACACACACACACGCACACACACCAATATGCACTACTACTCTATCAGATAAGAGCATATACAACAAAAATAAAAAGAAAGCCAGTACTAATCGAACAATTTTACTTGACGAAAAAAATAAAATACTTGTCGTTATTTCAACGAACTATCAATTTGTCCCTGTCATTTATATTACAATAATTAATTACGAATGATTATGATTTTTTACTAATTTAAAATTACATCATACGAGTAGGTATAATACTAGACTTGGATAGTTTTCTGAATACAATATTCAGAATACTGTATTCAGATTACTTTTTAAGTATTTCGAATACTTTTTAAACATTTTTTCTGAAAGTATTCAAAAAAGTATTTTGAATACTTATAACGAGTAGTCTGAATACAGTATTTCGAATAGCTTTTAAAAGTTAAATCATCTCTTTTTTAAATGGTTTCATTACTTTTTCAACGTATCTTGTATAAGCTAATATCAGATATTTATTATTGTTGTAAATCATAAGCTAAAACAGTTAAATAATATAAAAATACAACAATAAAATAACAAATATTTATTCTACAATTTCAAATATTTCTCATGACATCTATAATTTTTATAGTACGAAAAACTATAAGTATTTTAAAAGTATTCAGAATAATTTTGAAGTATTCTTAAAAATGTACTAGGAATACAATTTGCATTAAGTATTTGAATACATATTCGGAATATTTTTTTTTTATAAGTATTCGAGTATTTATTCTCGTAGTAATTTATTTCTATTTTAAAAAATATTTTACCCAAGTGTGTATAAAAACATAAGAATCAAATTAGAAGTGTGTTATCTTCGTCATTCTTTATTTTTCCAACTATTTTAGTTTCTCAATATGAAAAGAAAAAATATAATTCAAACAGAAAAACATATTTTTAACATTGTAAAAGTGGATAATTTCGTTTTAGGTACATTTATTATAATTGTTTGAACATTATAGTTCAAACAATTTTAACAGTTTATAGAAAATCGGTTCGATTTTAATTCAAAAACATTTTTGAATTAAAAAAAACTTAACAGAAGTTCTTAGAGTACATAGTCTTAAATATTGATTAATTTATTTTCAACTAATTATATTATACTCGTAATATTGAAGCAATCAAAGTTTTTCTTTATTTTCCATAACTGTAAGAAAAAGAAAAATATTGCATACCTCTAGTAGATACGTTTTTTGCTATAATTCAGACTATTATTCATCAAAACACATTGTTTGTCTTAAAAAAAACAATTACAATTTTTCAAAATCAAATGGAAATGATATTGAAGCGCGTGTTTTTTGATCCATGTTTTCACGTGCGTATGAAACACCCTTGTTATGTTATATTCAATATGCTCTTGTAATGGTTACTCCAACGTCTGTATTGTGCTCATATACTAATACGACTAATACCACGACGGCACACATAATTCCGTTGGGAAAATTGCTCGTATCAAACGTCAAAATAAATCCGCACAGTCCTTAAACAACAGTTAATTGAAATACTTATAGTACCAACAGTTCAATCGTGGGGTCTGAAATTATAGAAAAATTCTTTCCATCCGTCGTTTGTTTTATTTTTTTCCGACCTTCCGCGAATAAAACTCGATGTTATGCATTGTTTTCCGTTCGTCAAACTAAAAATATTATCTGTCAAAACCCATTACCATTGAGACATTTGTTCTTGGACTACGCAATAGAACAGTTCTCCGTGACGGCAGAGCGTTCGTTTAAATGCGCGATAATGTTGTATACGTCTATTGGTTCGGCGATGCTAAAACGTGTTATGGATACCGTTTTACTGGAAATTGTTAAACAAATCTTCGTGGAGTAGCAGACACCTTGAAACGATGTCTGGTAAATAATGATTATAAAGAGTAATTGAGTGTTATTTGTCAATATATTGCTTTTTTATGTATCTTTATCAGAGTTTATATCGATCCAGGTACCAGGTGAAGTCAGCGCACTTAACAAATTACAACTACTTATCCTAAACTAATCTTATAAGTGTTTTCATCAAACATTATCGTTTGTCACTTAAAACGCGCGAATTTATCACCGTACACATTTTGGCTTCATTGTGGAGATAGTTAAAAAATATATGTAATTACGACGTTAAATTTATCACCGAACACAAACAAAACAAACTATACAGCTTTAGCTTCGGGGGTTTGGGACACAAAATCATACAACTCACGTCCGTTTGAACGTAAATTCAGACATTCAATTGTTTCGGTGTCCTCGGTACTTCACGACAAGGTTGTATTTTATACGTTTGATTATGTTTCTGTCGTACCTATGTTACTATCTAAGATATTACTCTACCACGGTGAACATTCGAGACGACTCCATCACGAACAACGTGAAGCTCTTATCGCTCTGACCACCGGAAACCGTTATCCGAAGACTAGAACCACCAGCGTGCAGCGTCAATATCTTCCATCAGTTATCATAATTTAATATTATTTTTTTTCTGGATCACAATCGCATTCAGTTTCGAATTATGTAAAGTAATATGCAACCAGAAAAAGCATTTTTTTCATGGCATAGTTTGATTCCAAGATTGGAAACGTTAGTGCAATGGCTAGTGGGCTAGTAAAATATGTAATGACTAATATGTAGATGTGAGTAAGTAGTCACGATGAAGACAAATAATAAAGTAAACTATTATCAGCTTTGTGATGTGGATGTATGTGTGTGTCGAGTTAGTTGTTTTTTTGTATGGTTTTCGGGTTATAATATGGTATCACATTTTTATTGTCATTGAAAAATCAAAAAGAGTTAATATCGTTGAGTGGTTAAACAAAAATATTTCCACTTCTTCAAATGACTTACATGCCACAAAAAAAAAATAATCGTAGAATAATGTATATATTCGATGTTTTAATCTTAATATCACGGGTTTCTTTTCGTTTACATAATTAATCATCAATAAATTAAATATCAAAAGAAATATTCACCAGTTAATTTTTCTTATATCTATGCAATTATTTTATTTCATATGAACTAAAAATGTATTTTCATTTTTTATTTTTTTACTGTTTTTTGATTAAACAACATGCCGAATTATTTACATTATTTTTAAATAATTAATTTTTTATGTAATAATATATATTATATAATACATGTACCATTGTACTTATGTAGCGTTTATAATTCTGTACGATTGGTGGTAACCATATATTAATTATTTGTTTGAATTTATCCTAGAACGATCTGATCAACTTGACTTAAGTATGATCAATATAATAATGTAAAAAATTTCGGAAGTTAGAAAATCATATTACGTATATTTGCACGCACACGTTATATTTGCAAAACATTCACATAAATTAATTATTTTATTTATTGAGTGGGATAATGTACATCCGTCTGCTTGTATACGAAAAATAAAAAAATTGGATACTCTACAGAAGATCAACATTATATAATTTTCTTAAATTTAAGGTAGTTAGTAAAGTGTTAAAGTGTTATTAAAGTTTTTAAAGTTCATCATTATTATTGAAATATGAATACAGTTACAATACAAGTATACATTTAAATTTTAAAGCTATATGTAAATACATTAAATCCTATATATATATTACTGATGGCTAAGGGTACATATTTATAAATATACGTTTTTCATTTTTTAAATTAATACCTTGAGAATGCCATCTCTTGTAATTGACAATGTAACTATAACAGTTTAGAAATAAACTATTATATTCACTAATTAAATTAAAATGTCTTTAATCATAATAATATAAATTATTATTGATACGTCAAACGCGGATTTCTTGTTAATGAATATTCGAATCGTTTTATTCAAATCTAGAATTTACATCAATTTTATTTTAGAAAATTATTAGATTAAATGTTAGTGTTTCATTCGAATAAATTATTATTTTTGTAATTAGAAATATTTAAAACTAGTTATCGAGAGGAAATCGATATTGAAATACTTTTGAGCAATATATAAACATCCCAAAATGATTTACACAGTGGTCATTAAATGTTACGCTTCAATCATTCTCTACTAAATGAACCATTCTCAGAAATAATCAATTTTTTATGATATACAAATATTAATATTCTATTTAAGACTGACAGGGACCTCCCATTATGTTTTTTTCTGTTTTCTTTTAATTTGAAACTGAATTTTAAGTTTCATGCTATTCGCTTAAAACAATTCCAAATATAAAAGCAAACATTCAAGTATCCATCATCCCAAAATTTGTACTTATTTAATGTATGTTTTTTAGTTGATAATTTCAATTGATTAATTTTTATTTTTAGACTAATCGACTTTGATAGAATCAAATTTAAATCCACTATCTACACTAATGGATTTCGATGAATATAGAAAAAGAGGTAAGTGCTACTAGATTAACTATGACCACGATGTTGAGTATGATTTATTTACTGTTGCCGAACTACTACCTATATTGTACCTATGTTATTTTAAAAATTTGATTTTTCCGATTGCACACAAAATAAGTTTTGTTGCTAATCATTTATGATATGTCAAGTTCACATCGCAACAATGTTGGATTGCATCGAGCTAAGAATTATATTCCCTCGGTCTGAACTTTAAACTAACCAGTTGTTCAACGTATAACGTGTTCTAGGAAAAATAATGATCGATTATATAGCAGATTACTTAGAGAACATACGGGAAAGGCGCGTCTATCCGAACGTACATCCTGGATATTTGCGGAACCTAACGCCCGATTGCGCTCCCGTCGAACCAGAGACTTGGGATCACATCATGGACGACGTGGAGAACATTATCATGCCCGGGGTACGCACCGGTGACATTTATTAAAAATCCGAGAGCCCGACGCACGTCAGACCCGTTAAACCGACCATCGTCTCTGTTTCGTTTCAGATCACACACTGGCAGTCGCCGCAGATGCACGCATACTTCCCCGCGTTGAACTCGTTTCCATCGTTACTTGGCGACATGCTGGCGGACGCGATCAACTGCTTAGGATTCACATGGGTAAAGACGATTCCGAGCTGTTCGGTTTTCGCGTTTACGCTTTGTCGGACATGTTCGAATTTCGCAACGTTTTACCTACGTATGCTTATGATACTTAAAGTTTTGTCAATAATTGTTCTTTTTTTTTCCTGCTTTCTCCCCTGCCTTTCATTACGGTTTGACGGACGTGTTCCGCTCTGAAGGCTAGCAGTCCTGCGTGCACGGAACTGGAAATCTTAGTGATGAACTGGCTGGGAAAAATGATTGGATTGCCTGAGGCGTTTTTACACACGCACAACGAGAGCAAAGGAGGCGGAGTCATTCAGGTATTGTTCGCGCACCGCTTGTGCCTACGAATCATCGGGCGTCCCGTCAATTTAGTTCATCTGTTATGTTTTGATTCCAGACGACATCGAGCGAGGCGACGTTCGTTTGCTTGTTAGCTGCTCGGACTCAAGCAATCCGCCGGATACAGGAGATAAACCCGGAGCTGGAAGACGTAGACATCAACAGCAGACTAGTGGCTTACTGTTCGGACCAGGTACGTAATATATAGACAGCGTAAGCGGAAGGATTTGCGGAGCCTAGGGTGGATTTTTTTAACATATTCTGTCATCATGGTCGTTTATTTTGTTTACAGGCCCATTCTTCGGTTGAAAAAGCCGGTCTCATCGGTCTCGTGAAAATGCGTTTTATCGAAAGCGATGACTCCTTATCGCTTAGAGGAGCTCAGTTGAAGGAAGCTATTGCCATTGATAAGAAACAAAACTTGATACCGTTTTTTGTGAGTGTTCACACTATAAATTGTAATATTTACGAATGATAAACCTATACTGTTATCTGTTAATTATTGCAAACCAAATCATTTCGAGCTTAACGAAAAAACTACCACATATACAACACATCTTGAATCTATTTAGTGCTTTAATTTTTATAATATTAACTTCATACTATCTATAGTGACTTAAATAATTAATGAAACCAAACCAATACCAATTGTATGGAAATATACATATAAACTATATTTAGCTTATTGAATAGTTTGTGTTTGTGGAGTTGTGGCGTGTTGAATTTTGAACTTTATATAAAACTAATGAATATTTTAAACTCTACGAATAAATGTTTTGATAACAACAGGGATTGAAAATCAAACATTGGTTATATTAAAATAACACTACGTCTAATTACTTTTCAGATGACCATAACGACTACGCTATGGTATTATTTTTCTGTCAAATATTTAACCGAACCATGTCCTTTTACACGAATCAAATAACGCCCAACCTAATGTTAACCACAGTTCTTGAAATATATTTTATAAATACCATCCGGTAACGATACGGCACTGTCCAAGATCATTGTGATCGTTTAATTTTTAACGAATCTCGTTCCGCTATAATCTTGCGAAAACTTAGTCGGTTCCCCCTAGGCACACGGTGATCGATAATTTTCACCGCACGCGCGCAATACACGTTGAGACGAAAAGACATTTGTACGGTGTCTAGGTAGCGCTATTAGTATTGTGTTCCACACGTTAGAATTTCGTATTCGTCCCGTGATTTGATGTACGCGTTTCAACAGGTATGTGCCACGTTGGGCACGACCGGCGCTTGTGCGTTCGACAAACTCGAGGAACTCGGACCAATATGTAAGGACAACAACGAAACATCCACACGATCGTGTTTTGTTTCACGAACGGTTTTCCCGCACTAATAAACGTATTGTCCCTAGGCCATGCGGAAGACATTTGGTTTCACGTGGATGCCGCGTACGCGGGAACGGCATTCATATGCCCGGAATTTCGGCACTGGCTCTCGGGCGTCGCGTACGCGGACTCAATCGCGTTCAACCCGAGCAAATGGATGATGGTGCATTTCGACTGCACGGCCATGTGGTAATTTGAATAGTTCTTATTGTATATACAGTACGGTGCGCGGAAGGTGTCGGTGTATTACATAAGTTTGATGTTAGGGTGAAGAACAGCGAATGTCTTCATCGGACTTTCAACGTCGACCCGTTGTACTTGCAGCATGAAAACTCAGGTGAGTGACCGCCGGAGGTTATATTGACACGTTTCGTAATGCGGTCGAGCGGTAAACGACTGTAATATGATACGAATTACGTGGGACGAAATCGGGTAGTATGTTGTATCCTCTATTTGAAAACTTCCACCGTTTCCCGGTCTGCTCCATATGTTTGTAAAATGTATTGCATGACGTCGATTTTACTATCATTAATAATTTTTTAACGTTTATTCTATTTATTTTTTCGAACGGAACTATTTGACCTGACTATGCGTACACCGTGTAAGCACAATTAATTTATTTCTATTTTTATCAGGACTCGCTATCGACTACATGGTAAGTGTACTCGAACTAAAAATATTATTATTATAGTTATTGTTATTTATAAAACATACCAAACGCATTCAATTTGTTTAAAGCACTGGCAAATACCGTTAAGTAAGCGGTTTAGAGCGTTGAAACTATGGTTCGTAATTCGATGTTTTGGAATAAAAGGCCTTCAAAAACACATCCGAAACGTGAGTACCGATTCCTGTTAATTAGTAATAATAATAATAATAATAAAAATTAAAATGATTAATCGTAATCATGATTTGTCTACAACAGGGCGTACAGTTGGCGAACAAATTCGAACTTCTTGTGTTGAGCGATAAAAGATTTGAAATACCTGCAGCTAGGCATCTAGGTTTAGTCGTTTTTCGTCTGTGCGGAGAAAACCATTTAACCGAAAGACTGTTGAAACGTTTGAACTCCAGAGGAAGGATTCATTGCGTTCCGGCATCCCTCAAAGGTATTTTATAACAGTTGTTTCAGTTATTTCCCATTGATCACGTGTATAAATAATACATTGTATCAACCGTACATATTATTTCGTGTTAAACGTAACACAGCAAAAGTTTGAAATCATGTTACAACTATATTGAAAACACACAAAATTGATTGATTATTATATTGTGTGTTCTTCGTAGGTAAATACGTTATACGTTTTACTGTTACGTCACAATATACTACAGTTTCGGATATTACACGAGATTGGGCTGAAATTAAAGCAACGGCAACCGAAATTATAAACGACGAAAAAGCTGACAGCACCTACAACAAAACAAAAGTTTCATTAGCTGGTAATCCTAATGTTTAATTATAAATAAAAAAGTAACAGGCGCAGACTGGTTGGGGTCAGTGTTATATTTACTTATCCATACCACTGCATATGTATATGCACATAGATGACTATATAACGGTGATTTTTAAAGTTTTTTAGTATTTTTAGTACAAAAATGTAATCTAAAACACAATTATTAGTGTTACATATTCTAACCATAAGTATAAACATGCCAATTGAATTTTTCGCGATCTACTGAAAATAAACTAATCCTTTTGATATTAATTTGTTAGAAAATTGTCAATACTTCAATATGGTCATAGTATACATTATTATATTTGTTGTCTGATTTTTATTACAATTTTCCCGTTAACTACTGATAAAAAAATGTAGAAAACAATTTCAATAAAATTCAATCATTATTACGTATGATATACAGACTTGGGTAAAATACTTTTTAAAAGTATTTAGAATAAATACTCGAATACTTACAAAAAATAGTATTCCGAATATGTATTCAAATACTTTATACAAATTGTATTCCGAATACAATATTTAGAATTTTTCAAAAGTATTCCAAATACTTTTAAAATACTTCTAGTTTTTCATACTATAAAAATTATAGATATCATGAGAAATATTTGAAATTGTAGACTAAATATATGTTACTTTATTGCATTTTTTGTTATATAATTGTTATAGATTATGATTTACAACACTAATAAAAATCTGATAAGAGTTTATATCTACAAGATATGACGAAGAAGTAATAAAATCGTTTAAGAAAAGAGATGATTTAATGTTTAAAAGGTATTCGAAATAATGTATTCAGAATACTCGTTATAAGTATTCAAAATACTTTATTGAATACTTTCATAAAAAGTATTTAAAAAGTATTTAAAAAGTATTTGAAATACTTAAAAAGTATTCTGAATACAGTATTCCGAATACTACCCAAGTCTGGTGATGTATAGTAAACTGACAAGTTCTGTTAAACTGTTGAGTTTTTTATGTTATACTTTAAAAAAGTTAAAAATAATGATGAGAAAAATACAGAATGCTTAATGAGACGTACTTTCAATTCAAAATTTTACATAGTTACAGAAAAATCTGTAGTTTTTCCATCAGTTTTTATTATATTATATTTACTAGTTTGATTATGTTAAATATATACACGAGTACGCCTCTGACCGAAGAACAAATATATCACAGTACAAATCATATCTCTTTTGTCGGGAACCAAAAAAATCGTAAATGATTACGATTTGTTGAAATTAAACTAATTAAACTAATTATTAGAGAAATACTAAAAACTATTATATGAATTATTCAATATGTACTGTTGTACTCAGTATTCCTCAGAAAATTAACAAGTAAATTACAGGGTCACGTTAATGCATTTCATATTTGCTATTGTGTTATATATTGTTTACTAATGTACGTTTAGATATATTATTTTATTGTAGTAATTATTATTTAACATTAAAGATATAATTTGTTAAAACAACTGTTAAATTTGTTTATTTCAATTTATTTACTCATAATATTTTACTTCTGGTCAGGTCCAAATTAACATTATCGTAGGCTCTAGACTCCTGGCCTCAAGACACAATACTTTTAGTGTTAATATAGTTCTGCAGTGTCCAATATTTAACTGGTTAAAAAACGTTTTCTTAAAGAGAAAAAGTTTTGAATCTCAGTGATTAGCTTTAAAAAATAAAAATATTTATAATATAAAAATCATATCTAAACTTTTTTATTATAAAAGTAAAAAAATGTAACTTTTATTATATGATATTTTATGTGATAACAGTTTTAACAAATTAAATCTTAAAAATAATTAATTTTATTATAAAATTAAATTTTCACATGTCATAAAAAATAACTTGTTTCATACCATTTTGCATATTTCTTTAACCCTCGTATATAGGTGAAAAACAAAAAAATAATAATGATTAATAAAACAAAAAGTAATTGTGGAGTATATTGTAAATATAATTTTATAGTAACAAAACTTTTTTGTAACATTTTTTATTTGCAAATGATTCAATTACTTTTTCGATATCGATTTCTTGGAAAAATGTGTGTTAATTTTAAAGTACCGATAATGAAAATAATTTATTTTTTCTAATAGTTGACTTACAAATTACGATAACAACATTACGTAAATATACGAGTAGTATTATTATTTTTACCCAAAAATTCTTATACATAATATTTTACTTATTGTAGTGCGCGGATCCAAGGGAAAGGCTAAGGGAATTTACTCCTTCCCCCTTTGAATAATGTGTTCTATGATACGTAAATGTGCATTAAATACTTAATAGCTATGTCTTCAATTGAAGATTGATTAAAAGACTAATGAACTTATTAATTTTTCATATTTTATCATTTTAAAATATAATATAACTAATAAATATATTTATTTACTTATAAACTATATACTTTGTCTTTCTGTAAGTATAAATTAGCCCCTCCCCATTTCATATTTCTATATCAGCTCCTATTATTTTGCAAACGTGTATAGCCGTACCGATTGTACATTAACTTATAATAATAATAAAAATAAAGTAACATAAAATATTACAAAAATATTATTGTCACATATTTTCGTACACCCAAATATGTTCGTAGGCCTATGCACTAAAACAGTCCAGCTTCTGGTACTAGAACTTATTATACAGTTTCATAATAAGTATATTATTTCAATGAAACGAAAAAAAAGTGCTATGAATTTGATGCGTTGATGTCTCTCGTAAAATAATGTGTTTTCGCTATCATCTGAATACCAAAAATACAGGGTTAGTCAGTATTAGGTTTTCTAAATGTAAATTCTACTAAAAATGTATTAAGTATTGATTTGAACGTACCATGAAAATCTCAAGAACCAAAATGATTTTAAAATAGAAAAAAATAAAATTATCTTATTAAATATCCATTGAAAAGTGTACGGTTTTTTTTGTTTATTTTTAATAAACATATGTCGCAATAAATTTATATTTATTAACATATAAACAAGGTACTTGTTAGTTTAGGTTGATTACCTAAACTGTTATTGCAAAATAATTGCTTTGGATATTGAAAACACAACACATATTTACTCATCATTTTTACATAATTACAGACTTACAAATACAATATTGTAAGCATGTTAGCACATGATATTAGCTAACATTTATAGTATAATATTCTACACCAAATCAAATTTAATTTGAAAACAATTAATAGCTTGAACATTATGTATAGAAAACTCCGTAAGCGCATGTAAAAATTGTCGTCACAAGTTAAAAATATCAAAAATTTTAGTGAAATGAATCGAACACATTCTGGAACAACAAGTTACGAGATGTTAGTTCAACGCATGATACAAACACTGACATTTCTCTAAGTATAATTATGTGGAAATTATACTAATAATATTGTAATTTCAAGTGTTAGCAAGATCGATGCTTTCATTGAGTTTCCTACCGTGTTGATTTAAAAACCTTTTTATGCTTAAGCTGTGTAGATTTTCTACGATATTTCTGACTTTTAGATAATGATGCAAAAACATAAATTATATAAAATTTGAAGCTATAGTTCAACTACAATTTCCTACTTAAGGATTGAGCAGTTTTATTTTAACACAAAAATGTAAAATAAATTAATGGATCTGGTACTTCGTCACCCGTTCACGATGGTTAATAACGTAGTCGACAACTTGTCAAATAATGGTAAAAACTATAATTTTCTTTTTTCATTGAGTGTTTATTTTATACGTTTAGATCAGGGGCGTATACAAGGGGGGGAGACAATCGGGGCGATCGCCCCCCCCCCCTGGACATTGTTGAATGTATTTACAATAATTAATGTTATGGGTTATGAAAGTGGGTAAAAATTAGAAGTTTAAGCAAGCGAAACGATCGAAAAATTTTGATCCGCCAATTTATTTATAATTTGTACACTGTCGTTTATGTACAAATTTTTTTATAAGAACCTATGATTTGAGTTCAAATTTCGCCCTCCTCTGGAAGAAGAGCTGAATACGCCCCTGATTTAGATGTATATAATTTCGTACTATTATAGTATAATACCTATATGATGTACTTAATGATTTTTGTATATCCAGTCGCACTCATAGCTAATTCAAGCACCACTTAGCAGTATAATTTTATGTAATCTATAATATCGATTTACCATGTTATAAAAATGTAATCAACTTAATAAATAATTTTTTTTTTAAGGCGTACTTTTGTTTTTACTTCATTGAGTTTCGATAAAGTTAATTAAGTGAATTTTTCTTTTTTTTTCTTTCAAATAAATGAATACTTACGAGTTGAACCAAATCGAAAACTAATCATGGTTACCAATAATTTATTTTATGGAATTCTTCTTGTTTACATAAATGATCCAATAAAAAAAAAGCCCATACCTTTTTTTTTTAGTTATTAGTCAGTTATAAAGAATCTGTACGTATTAGAATAATCTTAACAACAGTTTCATATAAACAGTATAATATATTATTATCATCATCAGATCTTACCATCGAATTGAACACCTTTACCTGTAAATAATTTACATATATACATGGTGATCACAAATCGATTTAGTTCCATTTTATTTTGTTTTTTTTAGCTCTCGTTTATAAATCTCATGTGTTTAAAATACGGTTTTGGCCATACATTGGTTAGTAATTTGGGAATTTGTGTACTGCATTTTAAGTTTAACATATGGAAAAAGTACATTAAATCTAACTTGCGGAAATAGTAAATTATTATTTTGTGAAATACTTCTGAAAATAATTTTCAGTTTCTTCTTCAGTTGGATATTTAATTTTAACATTCATAGTTTACAATATTTTTGAGAACGCTATACCAACAGATTTTGCACGTATTAAGTAATTCGTTAGATACAAGAATATGAGCATAGATTGTTTAACAGACTTTGATTGATTTTTGTCCTCCTAAACCTAGTTTATTCTAGCATCCCGCATTAGTCTGCACACGAGAAGGTAATACTTCTCGGCGCTTCAGAAATCCTATTGTTGCCAGTCCGCGCCTGATTAGAATTAATTCGTTTGTTAATCACCGACGTATGCGAGCTGTATACGTTTTGCACTTATAAACGCAATTATTTTTCAAGTGTCACTAATACAAAAGTAACGCGTAATCTTTTTTACTAAATTCCCCATGAAATATATTTTAACATACACGCATAAATTTTACAGAGACTCGAAACTGGAATAACAATTTCGGCGCCAGCTTACTGCTAGCTAATTCACCAATGTCACCAAAAGTCGTCAATGGAAGTTTCGCCGCGTTGTTCGACAACGGAGACGATTGGTCGCGGAAATTACTGAGGAGTGACATGAAAGACAGTTCTTGTGAGTGTGACATTATATTACAAGAATCGTCGAATAGCGATGTAATTGCGTTTTTTCAACTCTTATTTTTAAGCCATGAGGAGAAGAATTCGAGGGATATTGATGTCCGGGAAACAGTTTTCTTTGGACTCTCGAATGGATCTGGTCCAGGGAATGGTTCCGGCAGCATCGAAGAAGGCGATAATATCAGATTGCTCGACGGATTCGTCGGCGGATAACTCAGGTAATCGGTAGTAAATGATCGGCGTGTTTATATTTCTGTAGTTTATGGAATCCATTCCATTGTAATAGGAAAACAAGAAAAGTTATTTTTTGTTTGTTTTAAATGGTTTTATTTTTACATCAGTTTAAACGTTGATTTAATATTAATTGTGATTTATAGAAAATAAGGACAAGAGTGATGAAAACGAGAAAAACGGGGACTCGAAAAAACAAAAATCGCGAAATTTACGTCACACACAACACGAAACCAGTCTTACTCCTTTGATCGAAGGCAATAACTTAGATCATATAGATTAATTAATTTACGATATGGTTAATTACTAAAATATCTTTTGTTAATTTTCGTGTTTATCTTTAATAAATAGGTATTTAAAATAAGAAAAAAAAATTATAACCGATCCTAGAAAAATTATATAATAATATACATATTGAAATTACTTTACACAACACTATATACAAAAAAAAAACAATATTATTAATTTATCTAATATTATAAATTATATTCTAGTATTAAATTCTATAATTTAAAAATTATTATCATTACGAGTATATATCTTTTATTAATCTTTTGAAGTTAATTGAATTAGAATAGTTACTTTGTACCAAAAGTACATTTTTTTTTATAATATTTGATTTATAATTATCATATCTTAAGGCAGTTTAGAATATAAAATATACAATTTAAGATCATTTACTAACTAGTAATATAATACAGTAAGTAAAAAAGAAAATTTTACTATTGATAAACACAAAAAAAATATAATCACAATAAAAACGTTCTCAAAGCTTATGAAAAAAACTGGTAAAAGGACAACATTAATTTAGGTTTTGATTAAAATAAGTTGTAGCTGAATAGTTGCATTTATAGTGTAGAGTATTAAATTAATCCATTAATAATATAATATTTTTTAATTTATTCGTACAAATTAATTAATAAAAATGAATAAATTGATAGAACAAAATATTTGAAAAAAAAATCAAAAAATTAAAAATTATATAATGTTAATTCACACATTAATCTGACATATACTAGATTTAATATCTACCATTTTATTTGGTATGATTTTTGCAATGCAAGATATTTTAGTTACTTAACTTATACTTAATTAAAATTTATTAAAAATAAACGCGAAAAGTTTTTATTCTAACACGCCAATTATACTTAAATATAATTACTTTTAATTTCATAAGTATAGTTGATTAAATCTACTCAAACACTCCAAGTGAATGCTAAAAATATTTTAACAGTTGTAAAATCTGAATTAAACACAAAAAATAATATTGATAATTATAATTATATAGGTTAATCGGTAGTTATGAGGAAAACAATTATATATTATATTTCTATTCGTAGTAAATTTTTTCCTTTTTTTTTTTATTATGAGATATATAATTCTGTACGCTTTCAAAAAAAAATATTTAATTTGGACAAAGTAGTCAGAAGTCTGAAAACTAGAATATTAATCTGATCATGTCTTTGATTTTTTCATATATTTACAATATTATATACATTTCAATAAAATGCACTATTCATTTTTGTTAGTAATAAAAAAATAAATAAATAAATAAACATACCTCAATGGCATTAAATGCGCTAAACACAATGCAGATTAAATCGCTCGTAAATGTTTGCACACGGCAAACAGAAATAGTCAACATCGTCGTTTCAGAACTAACGCGTTGAAAAAATATATTTAAAAAAACTCAAAGACTACAACTTATTGCAATGATTACTTCAAAAATTGTCAAATATTTACCTATCTAATGTATAGAAAGTGTAATAGTAATATTATATTTATTATAATATAAATACATTTGGAAACTGAGGGGGTAAATAATAGCCCAACGGATTTGTGAAGTTAGTCATTAGGGGGTGGTAGTAAGTACTTAAATATAAAAATGCGTCATTTAAAATATAAGTTTAGTCCACCATTGTATATCAGGGATTAAGGAATTTCACTTGAAGCCAATAAGTCTTACTTTCACACATACATTTGATAACTAATATAGCTTTCATTTACAGAAACACCAAACATTTCAAAAACATAGACTCAATGAAATTCTTATACTTCTCACTTGTTAGGTTTCACTTAGAATTTGGCTCTATGGTTTGGTCACCTCATTATGCTCTCTATATTAATCTGGTAGAAAATGTACAATATACATTTCTAAAATGAATCTGTAGTAAATAAAATATAGCCATTGACCGAGACTCATATCTCCTGCAGTCAACCCATCTGGAGGGGGGGGGGGGGTGTCTATGCGAAATTAGAAAAAAGATACAGACTTGATGTTCTGTTTCGAATGATAACATTGATTCCTCCGAACTTCTTTCCTTGGTTGGTTTTAACTTTCAAAATCGTAGTACGAGGTCACATAATTCATTCATCGTCCCGTCTTATACCACAAACTATAGTTCCGCATTATTCTTTCCCAGAGCACTTTGGTTAACACTATTGCAAATCATATCGATTTATTTTTTACGCCTCGCCATGTTTTTAAACACAACATTTATGTAGCCAATAAGTTCCGCTGTTTAATTATTCGTAATCTCAATCAAATCTCAGTGTCTTATCTGTATTATTTAATTATTATTTTTTTATCTGTTTAAATTTTTATTGTACTAAAATCACACTATTGTTTTTTTTTTTTGAAGATAATGTTTATGCAGCATATCAAGTACCTACTGTTATTAACTATTTGTACTTTTATTGTAATCTCAGTATACAGGAACTTCATTCTTAATTGTAACTTATTATTTACTACTGTACTATTGTTCTAGTATTCTAAAGGGTACTTACCCGTTTGTTAATAATAAATAAATAAATAGTATTCGTAGTCGCTCGCACGGTTGTGCGAATCGTACGCGCGTTCGTATCACGGTCCCATACCTAGTGTTTAGTTGCCCGTGTTGTACAATGTATACGTGATGTTTTCAAGCGATGCACAGCGCGGTACGACGCGAAGTTGTGGACAGTAATAGACAACAAATAACAATCACCGGGATCGATTTTCAGCAAAACTTGCGCCTAGTGAGTTTTAGTTTTCTTTTGCGATCATGTATATGTAGCTCAATAACTATTTATGATCATACCGTTCCGTTCGTTCCACTCGAAAATCTTGAAAACCAACAAAAACACATTATTTATTCGAAATCTACAGTGCTATGCATACAACCAGTGGCGGCGTGAACGGAGTTAATTTGACGCAGCTGCGTCACGAAAATATATGGTGGGCTGGTGCGTGTTGAAAGTTGACGTTTGCAGTTGAACAGAAGTTAGGAACTTGTTCTAACGTTATCGATTGAATATAAATTAAATTCGCAATAATCAATAGCGCAAAACGATTAGATGTTGAGAATTGTCGACTGCGTCGTTGGAATAATAAGTTCACGCCGCCACTGCACACGACTTATGTAGTTACCTGTTCCGCAAACAAAATTCCAACGACGATATCGATTGCTCGATAACGATAACGAAAAAAAACTATGATTATGGTTTAACATGAGTAATAATAATCAACGAGTCGGCGAACGGTTATGATCAGATTGCGAGCAGACGTTTTCAACGTATTCGAACGTTCTCATAAAACCGTACTTAGCGTACACAACTAATACGTCATTATTCGTTACCGCTAATCAATCTTTGTTACCGTGTCGCAAACAGTTCCATAAAATAATAATGTAATAATAAGATTCACTTACGTTATGCTTTCTTAAATTATACCCATTTAAATAGCTATACACCGTTGTCGATTTTAGACATTTGGACCGCGCTGTCGAATAAATAGTTTACTCTGAACCCGAGATGGAGTATAATTTGTTTATTATTATTAGTACCCAATATTGTATTTTATCTTATAACATATTATTTATTTATTAGACGCATAAGTAGGTACCACTTGAGCGATATTGACTATCCGCATGTATTATCTATATATCAATACAAGTGCATAATACTCATTGTTGTAATATTGTTAGTGTTTAAGTAAATTTATTTATATTCCTACTCTATGTATGCCACAATAATTGTACTTAATAAGTTTATCTATTATATACACAACGTTAACATTATATTTATTTTTCATTGTCACATAAGACATATATTAAATATTCTTAAGATACACAAAACGTCTATTGAAATTTATAACATTACTAATTATACAAATATTGCTTGTTGTGTTCAAAAAATTGTATTTTTCTTATCCAAACTATAGGACGAATCAGAAGATGCTTGTGTAGAAATGGTTGCATTACCACCCGTTTTAGATTATTAAGCATGCTCTTTAGCTGAGTACTCATTAACCAAATTTCATAGAGATTGTTTTGGTTTGGTTGTACCTGAAATCAGTTATTCGTATTCATTGTCCTTACTAATTACATTTACACTGAATTATTTGGATTGCATCATATTAATCATTAAAATCACACATATCGCATACTTGTATGTAGGTACTGGTAGATTTTACATCAATTTCTATTGATTTTAACTTTGTACCAATTATATACTGTAATATTATGGTTGATATTTTTGAAAACAGAAAATAAGTACTTGTATGTCTCCTAAACTTAATTTTATTTTTTTTACCATACTAAGAACGATTTAAGAAAATAATTATTAGTTTTATTTCAAAATTGCAATCATTAATATAACTAGTTAAGTTCTTCAAAGACTTATATCATTGGGTTTAAATACAAGTATAATAATAAAGGCCATTGTTGTCAGTTGTAATGTAACAATAGTAGGTAAAGATTTGAATGCATCTGACCTTAATGATTCAATAAGAGTAGTTTGTTTATGAATATTCATTTATTTTTAGTTTTATTATGCTAAGAAAAAATCTAATAATTATTAAATTTATGCATTTTCCGCTAATAACCAGTTTTTTTTTAAAGAAAATAGATACATCCTATTTTAGTTTTTTTAAAATATTAATAACAATGTGGTAACATGTTTTGGATATCAATTAAGTGAAATTATTATTTATTTAAAACACAATGTAAGACAATAAAGACATTAATGAAGAAAAACCACATAAGCGTACGCTGAAACAAAATTGTTAATAACATAATAATTTATCAGTCAACACTTTAACATTAATTAATATGCAAGTTAAATATTTCTATAAATTAACTATCAAAAATAATATTAATATTGTTTTATTAGTTTTATAATATAGACAAGAGTGAACATAGTATAGTACACTAATTTAAAAGTTAAATTTAAGAAAAACTCAATTTGTTAATGACTTTAACATTAATTAATATGCAAGTTAAATATTTCTATAAATTAACTATCAAAAATAATATTAATATTGTTTTATTAGTTATATTGTATGTAAATATGATGGGTGTTGTATTTTTTTTATTTATTAAAGATGTCTTATTGAATCGTGATTTTTAACGCAATATCGACAATGGTTACAATGAATAAATATTGGGATATTGAATTTATGGTTTGAGGAAATTCATGAAATCATTTAAGTTTAAAAATTTCAAAATCACAACTAAAAGAAGCCTGCCATTGTCAAAATGTAATAATATTGAATAAAATAAAATTATGAATATTCAAATTAATATGTACAAGGAAATTATATAATTTTATTAATAATTATGAAATTTATGAATATTTTATGTAGTTTTCTCGTAATCAATTGTCACTGATATTTAATCTATGGTGATATCAACTAAATAACAGAACCAAAATACATCTCTTGACTACATTACCACTTACATACAATTGTAATAAGTCTTAAAATCAATTCTGTTAAATCCTACATATAACTACTAACATAAATAAACAATACTTAAGATGCTATTTACACATCATATTTAAACAATATATGTGCATGATATACAGAACATTATACTAACTGCCCACTATCATCTTAATTTATATTTATTACTCATAGTTTACTATGTATTTTAATATAATAATTTTTCATTAAAATTAAATTGACTGAAAACCTTTTTGTAGTTTGACAAACAACAGATATCAAAAATATTTAAAAACCATAAAGATATATTTATTTTAAAGACAAAAATACTGCAAACATGAAAATGCTTAAATCATTAATATGCTCTTGTAGAATTTAAAATTAAATTTTAATGTTATAATAAATATAATATTTTAAAGTACTTAGTAGTTTTTTTTTTTTTTTATACAATACATTAATAATATACAATAATATCTATATTATAATGTGTTTTACATATTCTTTGAACACTTGATTTTTTACCATAATATTTATTACTGAAATAGTTATGGTGAACACTATATATGAGTTATTAATTGTTTTGCATTAAAAAAAGACCAGCTGTGGAATTTAAAATACATTGAATATCACAGCTATAAATTTGGTAGCAACCTTACACAATATTATTGAATTTAACATTTTCACAAAATAGTGGATACATAATTATATAATAAAACATTTTAATTTATACAATTTTCTAATTACAATAGAAATATAATAGGTATAGCTTTAAATTATTTGTGGTTTTGTAGCGTATTACAAAGCCAATCCATAGCCTCATCAAGTCCTATACCTTTTTTGGCTGAAGTCTTAAATATTTGGAATGTTCGATTCTTAAGTGTATCTAATCCGAGAGCTTGGTGTATTTCAGTAACATTCATACAGCCTTCAACGTCTTGTTTGTT
Organism: Sipha maydis; assembly: GCA_034509805.1. Taxonomy (NCBI): domain Eukaryota; kingdom Metazoa; phylum Arthropoda; class Insecta; order Hemiptera; family Aphididae; genus Sipha; species Sipha maydis. The sequence goes on from JASXSY010002904.1 coordinate 52,947, forward strand.
AGCCAATATCGTTAAAATAGCACCACTAAGTTCTTCTTCCTAAAAATTCATGACATATATTAAAAAAGAATATGGATATAAAAAGATACAATTAATTTTTTTAAATGTGATATTCATAAAAACTTACTTTTAGCATATACATTAATTCATCTTTGGCTATTCCCATTCTTTCTCGGTCGACTGAATCAATAACATACACAACAGCATCTGTATTTGAATAATAACATCTCCAATAGGGCCTATAAAATAAATATTGATAAATAATATTACTGCAGACATGTATTAATTTATATTTTAATAAAATGTTGTTTGGAAACAAAATAAATAAATACATTTGATACAATACTATAATACTCAAACAAATTAACAACGTTTAAAAATTAAAAAAATTACAAATACATAATTATCAAAATCAATAGTTTCATTTAATTTTTACAGTAAATATTATGATTTGTTATTATATATTATATATTTGAAGTGTTTGTACATTATAATATGTTATAGTTATATTTTAAAAATATCATTTAATGCTTTCTCTAAGTTAATTTTTAAACAATCTTTGAGACTTAGAAAACTCAAATGTTATAAATACATGAAATTATTCTAAATAACATAATTGGATTAAGGTGGTTTAATTTAAATGATCAGATTTTTTAAATGTTTTAATAGTTTGCGTGTAAACTGTAAACTATTGATATTTATTGTATACCAAAGAAGTATATAAACCAAATGAAAAATAAAAATATTAAGTAATTACAACAATATTTATAGAGTAGTTTATTGAGAAAACTCTAGTTCTGATTCAATTAGTGATTTGCTTTTTATAATGTACATTTAGAGATGAAGTGCAAGAAATAAATCATTAATACAAGATAAACATATAATAAAAAACAAAATTGCAATTATTTGTAAAGAAAACATTTTGATATAAAATAAAATGAGTAAATCAGTAAATATAAAATCAAAAATTATACATTACCTAATAGATGTTTGGCCTCCAAGATCCCAGACTTGGAATTTAATATTTTTATAAACAACTTGTTCAACATTGAATCCTATAGTTGGAATGGTTGTCACAACTTCACCAACTTGTAACCTGTACAATATGGTAGTCTTTCCTGCTCCATCTAAGCCCAAGATTAAAATTCTCAGTTCTTTGTCGCCAAATAAACTTTTGAAATAACTGTAAAAGCCACCTGTAAAACAATTTAAAATGTTTAATCAACATGTTTTAAATTTTGATTTTACAAAGGAAATAAATTATATAAATTGGAATTTATGTACACTAATAAAGAATTAAAATACATAAGAGACATTAATATTAAATAATGATACATAATCAGTAATAGTAAAATTGATCATACGTTTGTATAATTTGGGATATTAAAACCTTTTAATGACCTAATAAAAATACTTGGTAAAACTGATTTTCTAAGATTAATATATGATACTAGTTTATGAATTTATCAAGTACCTAAGGGTCTCATAAAATATTTAATATAAAATAATTCTCAACAAAATGTGTTTAGTTTTTGTAATTTAAATAAGTTTTAAACTAGATACTTGTACAGATACCTATGAATAAAATAGAAATACCAAGATTTTCTATAAAATCCAGAATGTGCATCATACACTGGATGACATATCCAATTGGGATTAACTACATAATTTAGGAAGGGACATTACGATACAAACACTGCCAGTGAAACATTTAGAAATTAAGTATATGAATGTTAGCCTAGGAGAGAGAAATGAGAGTGAAATTAGTAGTTTCAGTTTCTATTGAAAGTAAAAGATGGAAACGCATGGAGAGGTAACACGAGAAAGATACACGGAGATAGTAAAGTGTGGTTTACACAATGCTAGTTCACTAGCAACTAGTAAGCTAGTCACTATTTGTTAGTAAAACAATATTGCCTAATTGGGTGTGCAAACTAGTTTGTGAGTAAATTAAAAACATTTAAACTTTTTGACAAACAACCGTGCTATTTTAACAGTTGCAAGTACAAATAATATGATGTAACGGGACAGCTAGTTGTTTATTCTGAACCAGAAGCTTCTATCTTCCTGGTAATACAATATGTTAGTGAAATAGATGACTTCTATTGCGTAGGTGAAATAATTATTTTACTATGTGCTAGTAAAACAGTTTACTAGTTATTATGTTTCGCTAATTGCTAGGAAACTAGGATCGTGTAAGCAACGCTTAAGACATGGTGATGAGGTGTCAACGATCATTTGTCAGCAACAATGTGTACGGTCGGACGACCGACATGGAGCGAGAAAAGAATGAACGCACTACTTACCCATGTCAGCGGTGTCGGTGGTAGTAGACGTGGACGAATTCTCGCACTCGCCCAAGCTCCAAGCGTTTCAGCTGTTAGCCGTCGACGTCAAAGAACCGATGGCGTTATCACGATCACGGGAAACGTCCGAGAGGTCTGTGTACGACCGAACGACAAGACGTTACAAGACGCGGACACTGCAGCGGAAACGAGTGTTACGCTACGGAGTAACGGGTGGGTGCGTGCGAGCGTGTACGTTATTATCGGTGCCTCGTTGTTTGCTTGACGGGTGCGATAAGCGAATCGCGGCTGTTAACAGTGCACAGCTGCTGTTGGCCGGACGCGGTCGCGGTCCGTCGCTTGTGTACCGATGACAACGGGTACCGGCGGCAGCGGCAGCGGGGCGCGGTCCCGTGAACCATTCGCCGGGCTGTTTTCGCGACTATTCTGCTAGAGCGCGCGCCTCTCCACTGAACGCGTACCGATCGGTCGCCGTCGTGCGGTCGGGGCTAGGGCCGTGTTCGGATTACTGACGTCCTTGGGCAACACGATTTTGCCGCCCTGTTCGCCACCTCGAATCGAGTGCTTTTACTCGACACGTATCGTTTTCGATCATTTTTTTTTCACGGCGACATCGACGACTAGTTACGTTTCGTTTTCGTATCTATTATTTTTTTTCCGCTATACTTATACATTGAGCACGAAACAAACTGGTTTTAACGATATTGTAAACTTGCGTTTATAGCAACTTTCATTCGGTCGCGCATTACATTTATCGACAAACCACAGTTTTTGTTTCTTCTCCGCTAGAATCCAGGCGATTTCAAATCTAATTCGAACGGTTTCCTATTTTATGCCTATTTGAACTTGTGAAATCCGATCCGTTTTGAGTAGGTAATTCAAAATTACTTTTTCTCTAATCTGTAATGAATCATCGATTTGGAGAAAACATTTAAAATGTTAACAATGTTACTAGTACCGGCCCAGTGTAGAATTTTGCAAGGTCCCACATATAATTATTTTACTTAATTTTTATGATCTTATAAAATTTAAGATTTTTAGTACTTATTTTTAGTAATATTTTGTTGATTTTCAAAGATAATAACAATAAATTACTCTGTTCCGGCGACAATATTAGTATTACTATGAGATCATTTTTAAACAAAGTGATAATCGTAATTTATAATATGCAGAAGACATATAACTATTATACTATTAACTCGTTTATTATTTATAAAATCAAATTACAAGAATAAAACATTGCAATCAGTAGTAATAGCTGATAAATTAATAAAACAAATAATAATATTTACTTTTAAAAATACCTATGTCTTTTTCATCCAAAGTAGTTAAAAATTAACTTATGTTAATATTTACTTGCAAAAAATTTTCCATTCAATGTTTCATTTTATAGATTATGGATCGTAATGCTGATTTTATTTTCACTATTTGAAATTTTAAAGTAGAATTTGTAGTAGAAGTAATAAAAATATCATGCCATACGAATACGTGACAATAGTTTATTATTATCTAAAACTCTTATAAGATTAAATATTAGGGGTTTTCACTTTTAAATTATAAAATTAAAAGTGCTTCCATTTGCCTTATTTAGTGTAATATTACATCACAAAATTAAGTGTATCAAATATATGTTAGCTATAAGTCTTATTATATTATTAGCAGTGGTACATTTAGAATTTTGGGCCCTATAACTATATTATAGTATTATAAGTAATATAAGTTTTTAGAGTTCTTAGATTTTTTTTTTCCAATACAGATAACTTACTAAATAATTATTAAATGCGTTAGTCAATTTTTTTGCATGAAAAATATTGTCCAGTTTACGCCTATGATGGAGCTTCCTTCGATTCATGAAGCAATCCACCCGGGTTGTTGTGCTACTGATTTTAAATCTAGATTAGCGTTTCTCAACCTTTTCGTCGCGAGCTCCAAACTGGGTAAAAAATAAAATCAGTCACCTCATGCCTTCCTTCTCTGCTTGTAATTAAAACTAATTTAAGCTCTTATCTGTTTTATATGTTACATAATATAATAGTGGATTTTTACTACGAATTAATATTTTATTTTTTTCATTATAATTATGTATTGATATTTTTTTTATTCTAAATAAAATCTTGTTTTTTATATCTGTATTTAATTAATTCTAACAAATACGACCCCTTATTTAGGGATTCATGATATCCCTGGGGATCGTGATACCCAAGTTGAGAAACGCTGATATAGATCGTTAGTTATCTTTTTATCTGTTTGTTACCATCTAATAAGAGTATAAACTTTTTTGTTTGTGAAATTTCGAACAATATTTTAAAATGACTATAATAATTTTGTTAGAAAATATACCTATAAAATACTTCATATGAACTGAGTTGCATTGAGTAATTATTGTTAACCGAGCTTAACCAGCTTAAGATTAAGATTAAGCTTAAGATTAAATTATCTTCTCCTCAGAAAAAAAAATGATACAAAGTTACTTGTTTAATTATTCAATTAATTAGAACAGACACTGATATAAACATTTTTAGGCCGTTAACAAAAAATATCCTCTTTTTGTATACTTTTAAGAAGTAGTAATAATAGGTTGGTGGTCCTAAATTTTAGATGTGAAGTTTGTAATAAATGTGATTGATAAATAGGTAATCAAAAATTAATCAGCAGCGATTTATTAATTAATAAATAATACTGTTAATAATAATAATAATGTTATAATAATTAATGTTTATCTTAAGATAACATTAATTTAATTTGCTTTACATTAACATAGTCATTAGTGATGCATAACCAACTATATCATATTTTGATATCAATATCGATATTTAAATAATTTATCGAAATTGGTCGATACGAATTTAAACTTTAAATACGATAATTTTGACTTTTGTTAACTATTATTATCTATAATATTAATAAATACGTCGATTGCATTATACGCACAGTAATAAAAATCAAATGTTAATAAAAACAATTGTCCTATTAATATGTGGTAATACGTAATCAGTTATCACCAATCTTGGAAATTATGATATATATATATATATATATATATATATATATATATATATATATATACTAATTTTAATTAATATATTAGTTAATAGGTCTATGGAACTATGTAATAAATTATTTCAATAAAGGTCAAAGCTATTAGACGACCAAAGTAAACAGTGTGTACATGACAAATTTATACTAATTTTCTCAACTCGACAACAGTTACTGATGAATGTCAAACAATGCTATCACAATTCTCAGTGATTGATCATTAACCATTTAACGTTCATTCTTTTAGAATATAAAAATAATTATAATATTAAAATCATTACAGTAATGAATGTAATAGCATCGACCCTATTTAATAATGAACCATTGAGTTTTGCTCGATCACACTTTGACCAAAGTCGGCCCTGCATACGAATAAGGTTTTTTTTTAACCATCAATCAAATTGAATTTTTTAAATCAGGAAGTGTTGAAAATTATTATCAAAACATTTAAAACAATATGTTTTAGCTTAGTACTTGATGTACACTGCATAGTGATTAAATAATTTAGAAATTTAAATTTGTAAAATTTGTAATAATTTTTTTATTAATATTGAGTATTTCTATTAATTAATTGATATATGTATTAATTTAAAATATACTAATAAAATATCACACTATTATATTCATAATGAAATCAAATATTTCTGTGATTAATAATTTATTCATATTTATTATAATAAGTTATTTTTCTAGCTATCAGTACATAAATAAATAAAGGAAAGAGTTAGGTGTAATATTTCTTGACATTTGAACTTTGCGTAGGTATAAATACATATAAATGTACAACTTTGTGTACAAAATCTCAGAGTTCCATAATTATGACAATATTATACGTGGATATCCATTAATTTTTTTTTTTTAGATTTATAAGAATTAAATGCTTTATGGTAAGTAGAGTAAAATTACAATTAGGCAATTCATATAAATAATTTCTATCCACACAATATTTGGATCATTATTATAATGTTATCAAATTTGCCACATTAGAAACTTTTTACTGCGCGTTCTGATTATGTTTCATTCAGTTTAAAAAGTTTTTAGTGCAGTTTTCGAGTACTTTTAGTTAACATATACTATGTAATTTTGAAGTAATTTATCAAATATTGTAACATGATTTTTGAAATGTTTACTTATTTCAAAAATAACAAATGAAAAGGGAACATTTTTCACATTAGTATAAATATTATATTTGAACATATCGCCTAAAACGTTAAAAAAATATTAAATATTATTTATTCTAATTGAAATAAATATAAACATTTGTGAAATCAAATTACCTTTTCTATGAGTCTTTAAAACTGGGGAAATGTATGAAATATATTTTCTACTTATAATTGTTATTTTAGATACAATAATACGGTAACAGTAAGAGAAATATTTGGAGCTGATTTACTACATTGAAGTTAAATTACAGAAAAAAAAATAAGTAAAATCTAAACTTTTTTGTAATCCATAAACTCATAACAATAGAATTAGCCATATTAATTTGAAATTAAATACCTACTTTTTTAAGAAATTGAGTGGGATATTTTTTTAATTTTTAACACTGGGTACAATTGTTTGGGCATATATTTGTCAGCTTTATAGAATAATTAAACGCATAGCTTAGAAGATGTTAATATCTTAATAGCATATATTTCCTACAAAGTTAACTTTGTATTCATCTTTTTTTATGGAAATCGTAAATACTTGAGAAAATTTTTCATCTTACTGAATTTCGTAGAACCATTTTTTACACCAAAAGGTAAGCATTTTATGTTTATGAAACAAACAAAAGTCAAAAGAGTTTTGGAAGTTCCAGAACAAGTGGAGTAAAAACAAATTTCTTTTATCTAGCCTTTGGCAACTGCTGCTGTAAAAGCTAATGCACTTTGGCAGAATTGAATTATATCTACATAATAAACGTGACGATCAATGACATAGTATCTAAAGGTTTTATGGTGTATTATTATATCTCAATTATTATATACCTCAATATTTTATACACAAAGTATTTTATTTACAGATAAAAACAATGGAATATTGAGGTTCAATAATAAAGTTAAAAATCATGGATAATATAATGGTGATAAATGTAAAAAAACTATGTACAAATAAAAAACTAATAGAATAGAATACAAATTAATTAATGCTTAAAATTTTGAATATTCTAACGTAAGGTATTTAGATAAATATTTTCAAAAAAGTTGCGTTCTTAAAATGTCTTTATAGAGTAAGTTAATGATATACAAATTTACAACGAATATTCCTTTGTTTAAATTCATGATTACTAAAGTATAAAAGTAAAAATATAATAAGTTGAAAATCATATAATATTAATTTAAAATGTTTATAATAGTTTTGTAGTAATTTTTATTTTGTATCATTTTTAATTTTCGTGAAATCCAAGATGAATATTAAAAACTTTTTGTAAACAGTTATTTAGTACTGCTAAAAGTTTTGTTAAAAGTCAGACCAATATATGAAAAAAAATCAAAACAATCAATCAAATAGTTATCAATTTGACTGCCAAAGAAACGGATATTTTTAATTTCATGTATCACAGCTGAAAATCTGTTTCTATAAAATACTACCTATTATACATTATAGATACTTTATCTTATCATATGTTTTATTACTTAGGAAATATCAGAGCTTGTATCTTGAGTACTAGTAAAACGTATTTTGTTATTATCAACAATGATAAATCATTTTACCATTTTATATATGTATATAAATATACATGGTCTATGAAAGATTCTAATCCCAGATAACTTCAAGACAAAGTAACGAACCTGTAGTTTATAATATTCCCCAAAGGCGACTTTTGGCAATAAGTTAGGTACTAGTAATTTGAACTTTAAGCTCATCGTTTCGCGTTAGAGAATAGATAAAAATTTATTAATATAAATACCTTATTGAATTCTCAAGTGTAAGCTATAAATAAATAATTATTAGATGCAAAGAAAAGAAAACCTTTTGATTTTCAGTTGTATATATTAAATCTATTGTAGAATCAGCTGTCTAAATAATATTTTTAGAGCAAAAAAAGCAATGTTATACTCATATAAACTGTAGATATTGCGAAACCTATAATTTTTTTTTTAGAATCATAGCAAGTGACAAAGATTATCGTGTAAGATACTGATATTTACAACGAATTTATACCATGAAAAATGTGTTCATTTTAATGTATAATATATACGAACTAATTTACAACTTCAACCCTTATAACAGTGTAGTACATAAAGTGCTGAGCTGTGAAGTTATGTACAACTCAACATTAAGAAACTCAATCAAGAAGAACATTAACTATTATGGGTAATCTTATATTCAGTTAAAGGCTCTATCGCCGAAAAGATTCATTATTCATAAAATAAAGTCTGAGAAGAAAATGAGAACTTATGATTATTAAAACAAATTTATAATAAGTTTTTTTTTTATTAACTAATTTAAAACCCATATTGATCGAAATGGCGAGGAGAATACAATGGTAATATGCAATCAACTGAATAGATTTATTAAAGCTATGTTCAGCCATTTATTAATGTTTTTATAACTTTCTTAAATCAATAATAAGCTATCAATGAACTTTTGTGATATAATTTATCTTTAAAATTACTGTAAGTTTCAAGATATGAGAAATTCTAGCAAAGATAATTTCTAATTATACTGATTTATAAAAATTAAATTACTATAAACAAAAATTTGACGGAATATTTCATTAGAAAAACCGTAAGTGGACTAAATTAATTTCATTTTCTATTTGATTTATCTATGGTCTCCCAATCATAATTTTCGATAGTATATGCGATAACTAAACTTTGAAATATCTGCCTACCTTAATCTACCTCAAATAATTAAAATAGTCATAAAGAGCAATAATGCAATTATAGTTAAGTTTAATTTCAAAAGTATAATATGCAACATAAAATATTTGTTCTTTATTGATTTATTCCTCTGATAGGATGCAAATGTGAACTATACCGAATTATGAATAAAATGTGTATAAAACCATGCATAAGGTTCAGAAACGGATCTACATAAATGTAAAGGCTATGGTGATTTTTTGTATTAATAAAAAAACAATTCTGACCTTAGGTTGAAGTTTCGTACATATGCATTGAATATTTTATTAGTAATTGTATCTCAAGTGTTTTAGGTATGTAATAAATAAATAAAGTGTACTTCACTTTTGTATTTAAATTAAAAAAATAGTAAAATTAGGGTATGTTTTTAAAAAAATTTAAGAATATATTCTAATCAGTAAAAATCATATTCAATAATTGTAATAATATTAATAATTAAATTCAATACAAAAAAATCATACTAATCTATATACATAACTAGATTAAAAATATTTATTTCACATGGGAATAAAATAACAATACATTAAAATTACTGAACTTTAAATTATTATTGGTAACCGAACATTAATCAAATTATATCTGCGATTTATAACTAAATAATGACAGCGCACTCTTTTTACATTTTTATAATTAGTTTCATTTACTCTGCACCATAATTATCGTCTTAATTTTGTTAAAAAAATATATTTGAAAAATATCAAGTAATTTCGATAATTCTGAAGTCACTGTAATTTTTTAAATGTTTTCAATAAGTATATATAAAAAAAAATTAAAAAAAAATATATATATATACTATAGTCTATCCTAAGCGGATTCGTGAACACCATAACCACATAATATTATTAGGTTATTATATTAACGTTTACTGTCAAACCGTCAGGGAAAATGTCTACCTCAGTTCTAAACAACAACTTAATATGTTTCATAAATCCAGTAACTATTCCCTTAGTATGACTTCTATAAGTTATTACTTCTTAGTGTATACTGCAATTTAGATAAATAATTTATCTTTATTCGCCATCAAAACTTGAAATTGTATAAACTATTGATTCAATATTTCTTTGAATAAAAACTATAGTTATACACATACATTTTGGTAACTATACCCAATTTTATATAAATATAATAACTATGTATATTATTAAGTTACATACGATCAATGTTCATTTCTATTTAAGTAATATTGATTAAATTCAACTACCCTTGGTCCAACTTGATGATGAAACTTGATTGATCTAAAATAATGAAAAGGTTACTTAACTATCGAGTAATTGAATATAGTCAGAAAAAAAACCACTTTACGTAAATGTAGTAAATTTACTTTTTATAATTTTTAATATTGATTTAATTAATAAATAGAATATTGTATTAGTATAAATATTCCCTGGGCTGCACTTAATGTAAGTATAAGTAATGTAATTCATAAGCTATTTTAGTTAAAATTGAATAACTAACTTTTCTTTTACATTTCTTTAGTTTAATAATGTAATAACTCAACGACTCTTATTTATTATTTTGAATAAAATATGGGTAGAAATTTGAGTAATGATTGAAATTTTTATTCAAAATTAAAGTTATTTTATTTTTATAAAATATAGATATTTTAGGGGTTGTAAATTAATACTTTTATGATATTAATCTTGAGGACCGTAAGTGTAACCCCTTACCATTCTCAAAATACGCTATTATAATATACAATATTAAAATATTAAGTAACATGTATTAATTATTGATTATTATAATTTTATAAGTAAGAGTAAATGAGTAAATACGGAGGTAGAGATCATATTTTCCTTAACTATATATATATATACATTATATAAAAAATAAATCATATATAATGTAGAAGGTTGATTTTTTTCGTAAATTGAAGGATTTTTAATAATCATAATACCAAATTGCAGGTAAAAAATAATTATTAACTATTATTTATGGTATTAATTTTTGTATTTAACGGTAGGTACGTGAAAATATCAATGGAAAAAAAAACTAGTACAATATTTATACTAAAACCAAGTATGATTGGAAATTATGCAGTTTTTAGATATATTTTATTTAATATGTATTGAATAAGAGTAGGAAATAAACGGGTATAGGTGCAACAAAAAAGGGCAAGAGTCGGAAGCGAAAAAACAAAAACAGTTTCTTGACGGACGACGACTGCTGTCGCGACTGTGTTGCGGTTTGTGAATTTCGCGATCGTCGGTCGTCTGCGTGTGTCCTGGAGCTACAACAGCCATGGGCCACGGCGCATGCTAACGTCTGCGCCACACCGCCGTTGGTCAAAGATTATTACGGTTATTATCTACAAAAAGAATCGCGTAGTGGCCCGCTGAGCGCGAATTTTCAAGGATTTACCTCCGCCATCTCTCTGTACATTTATGTGTGCGTGCGTGCGTGCGTGCGTATGTGTTTGTGTGTGTGTGTGTGTGTGTGTGTGTGTCATACTTACGTCCCTTTCTTGCTTACACTGAACTTAATACAATACTAACCATATTTCGTAATACACATACACACACACACACACACATACATGTACACATAAACCTTACATACATACACGCAAACACTTTTGCAGTATACCGCACCACCTACCTAAGATAAGGGTACTACCTACACGCGTTCACTTTGTTCGATAATACTTGCCGTCTGCCACGGTTGTCCGCACATCGTATACGTGTGCAGCAGAATTCGCACGGTTGTATAGGTACTTTCGTTTTTATGTTTAGTTTTTTTCTTCTTTTTATCCAAACACCGCTCATACGCACCACTACCCTATCTATGTTGCATCGTATTTAGGAGTTCTCTTCTCCCGTCCAGCAAATTGGTTTGGTGAAATATCACCAAAATATAAGTTAGGAGTGAAATTTTTGAGAAAAAAAAGCTTATAATTGATGTACACGTGGGAAACGTTGTAAAAATAATCCTAACAAACGTTTTTGGATTTTTATTTTTATTTTTTTTGTTTTTCTGCGATTTATTAGGAGTAATACAGTTTTCAGTTTCGCACAAGGCATTCGATCACATACAACTTCACGGTTAATGTTTATAATTGTGTAATTTGTTTGCGAAATATATATTTATATAATTATAATTACAAACAGCTAACGTAACAAGATGTTTTCCGACTATTTTTAGTTTAATATAGTACTCGTAATATAGTGTAACTTTCGTGTATAAGCTCTGTGCGATATTTCCAACGCATATTATTAATATTATTATGATCACTATTACTTTGTGTTTTACATCATTGCTATGATATGAACCAGTGTACCGCCGTGTTTACATATTAACGTATGCACACGCATTATTATACTGTATAACTATGTATTGCTATAAGCAAAAGTCGTAAGGTTGTTGCAGTACACAATGTTAGTAATACAAAGTATAAATTCGGGTTTCTGCTTCGTCAATCTTCACGCTTGTGAATAACAATTTACTTTTGAAAGTAATTAAACCTCTTTCGACGTTCTTTGACTTATTCGCGAAAATGATACATTATGCCCAAAAGTTCATGTATGGCCAGGTTAGGTTAGATATTTTCAGTTTAATTTCAAATAGTGCGTTCACTGATCTTAGGTAATTATAAATATGTTTTTTTGTTTTATAAAATATAATATGATAATAGGTAATTCCTGATACTCACTTCTATTCAAAGGTAATATTTTACTCATGATAATTATCGATATAGGCTTAAATTTTATAAATGCCGAATGTTATAATGATATTCTAATAGTATTATACAATGCTGGGCATTAACGAGTTAAAAATTAAAATTAAGTTAATACGTTAATGATAAACCAATTTAATTATTCGTTACTTTATTTTGAAACTAACTTTTAATAAATAAATAATAAATTTATTTTTGAACTTGTTATCTTCAAGTTAATTTTATTCAGAAGTAAAAAAATTAAGTTTAATTTTTACACAAACAGAATTTTGTTTTGTTTCATTGAATTTTCGTTGCAAATTTTTTATATGAAAATATAAGCAAAAGAGTTAATTTAGGATGAAATATGGTTGTACACTTCGAAGTTAATTATATAAACAATACATATAAAATTAATAAATTATAGTTAAAAAATAATATATTTTAATGTAGGTTAAAAATAAGAACTATAAAGGGACAATCGCCCCTCGGGCCCTTCTACTATGAATAAAATATTAATAAAAATGATATAAACTTTTATACAAAATTCAGTATTAAAATATACCTAATAGTAATGCATAATTAATTAAATAAATTAAATTATCTGAATTGAAAACTATAAACTAAAAGTACTTATTAATTGAAAAATGATAATAATATACCCAGTTGATTAATCTCCCCGGCTCCTCGATAACCAGTCCACCTATGCTCTATTTAATATTTTTATATAATAAATTGTAACCGTACAAATAACACCATGTCCATACAGAATATTGTATACCTACGTCAAATGTGTATTAAATAGCAACACAAACCAGTACATACATAATAATAACATTTTACTCGTTTTAAAACTAGCTAGGTATAATTTGTATTTAACTGTTGTCTAGGTTAACATAATAAAATACGTCGTATAATTATTTCCTAGAAGACGTTTAGTATTATTTTTTTTAGTATTATTAAGTATTTAAGTATTAATCGCATTCCATCGAGGTCTCTAAATGATACGCGGTAATCCGTTTAAAAGTTGAATTGATTACAACGTCGCTTGTGATGTCCGACGGTGTGTTTCATTCCATGCAATTATTTCCTTCTTACCACCCTCTCATGTCTTGTTCCGTTATTGATACTTAATGTGAATAATTTTTTTTTTTTTTTGAACTTTGGAGCGAATGGTGCCAAAAACCAAAAACGATTTGGTTTTTCGCAATCTGTTCGTCTCGAAATGGCCGTAGTGATAAGTAAATGAAGACCGCGCTCACCTATGGTGGGATAGTGGTGGACAGAGGAATGAAATCTTAAAAATTGACGAAGAAAGCGGGTGTAGCGTGTTAAATGGATCACATACCCCTTCTTACCGCGGTTTCGCGCTCCACAGTCAATGCGACCAACAACGCCCCCGCCGAGCCTAGGACGAGACGGTGTCACCTCTCCCCCCTTTATTAGTGGCGCGAAGCGCGCACACACCGAAACATTTGTGTTGGCGTGTACGTGCGTTGATGTCCGTGAGTGTGTGTATGTGTATATGTGGGCCGGTGTTTGTGCGCTCGTGTGTAAATGTGTATGCGTGCGTGTGGAGTGTGTGTACGTATGTACGTGTGTGTATGTGAGTGTGTGTGTGTGTGTGTGTGTGTGTGTGTGTGTGTATCGAATTGCGCGCGCGTGTAGGGGATGGCATGATCGCTGAACGTGCGCGTGCGCGTGTGTACGATATTTCCGTACTCCGCCGAAAGCACCACGGAACTTTTTCAGTCGTACTTTTGGCGCCTTGCGCGATAAACACTTGGTGTGCCGTAGTCGTCACCGTCGTCGCGAGTTCAGGGGACGGGGTCGCGTCGTGTTTTTAATATTATCATTTGTGTCCGTTCTTGCGTTATTAATATTTTTATTTATCAGTGTTTTTTTTTTTTTTTTATTAACGTTCTCAAAATGTTTCTCGGCGCTTCGCACGTGCCCGGTCTAATCGACTCCGTCTACTAAAACGCATGTGTTTTACGTGTCACGTGACTCACCTTATTGTGTAACGTTCACGGTATGCTCGGCGTTTGAACGTTTACGAACAACGTACGCGGCGATATTCGGTGTTTTCTTTTCGTCCCTGTCCCCGTTCCCGCCGTCCAATTGTTACGATAGGCCGCCACGAAGGCCTGAGATAAAATACTACTTGATCTTCGGTGACGACACGTACGCCATTGCCGCCGTTTCTCCGCTTCCATTGCCGAAGAAGACCGTGACCGCTTCTCAACACATGGATCACACTATCCGTCCGCTACCGCGGTATTAGTATCCGCGGTATTGGTAATCCGATCGCAAGTCATGTTCGTGGCCGTGTGGCTGTTGATAACCACCGCGGCCGGCACCGCGGTGGCCAGCGAGTACCCGGAACGCGAGTGCTGCGATCCCGTCAACGTGCCGCCGGTGTCCATGTCCGCGACGCCCAACTACGCGGTCGCCGCTGCCGCTGCCGGTTACGAGACGTCCGCTACGACCATCGCCCCCGTCGAGGGCCGCCGAGGTACGGACTAGTAGTGTTTTTACCGTATCGTTTCTCGTTTCCGGTATCGTAATTGTATTGTATATTGACCGCCAAACGTTTGATGATAATATTAGATTGGCACAAGTCAAATGTCAACACGACTGGGACGAATAAAATCTGTATATGTCGCATACGTGCATTGTTTTTTCGGCATTGTATGTGTGTACGTACACAGCAGCGCTTGTAGATAATAATAAAATATAGGTATTATGTTAGTGTAAATGTCGTTATCACTGGTTTATTTTTCGTTCATTGCTGGAACGTGTAACTTTCAGTAGCTAGAACATGGTTAGTTAAATTTTTTCGTTAGAAAGAGCCATTTTTTTTAAAAATAAGTTACAAAACCATGATGTTGAATAAACCAATTAGGTGTGAACAATTTTTTTTTTTTTATAGTCAGTCGACCACTTGGTTAGGATTTTATAGTATCCACTACTTTTATCGTTACTCACGTTTAAATTGTATTACCATGAATAGGTAATAAATGAAAATAGTGTTATAAATTTGCTTAATCCATTCCGAGAATGGTGGACCTACTATTACACATTAACAATTCAACAAAATGTGTGTACTACGTATTGCCTCACTTTAAATATCTTTAATGATAAGTAAAAATTTATGTTATATATATTATATGTTCGGACGAAAGTTCGCGTTTAAAATATTGTTCAAAAAGTAAAAAGGAGATAAAACGAGTAAAACTAATTAAATAAAAGTTGTGATTTTTAAGTGTATATAACGTTCCTAAAGTTGTCAGCTGGTAATTTTATATTTATTTATTAAGTTTGCAATTGTATTGACATATTGCGTGTTTATTTTCTTTTCCATTATATTATATCTTTTATTTATACTACATAATACCTATAGAATATTTATATCAAAGGAGTACTCATTGGTAGCCAATTGAAATGTGTGTTAGAACTTGTCACTATTTCCATTGTTGCAGTTGTAGGGAATACGGTTTGATTATACACGTGCATAGACGAAATTATACCAAAACAAAATGTGTCGTTATTTTTGAAATTTAAGCGTGGAACGAGCTTTTGTTTTTTCCCTATAGAAATTTAACAACCACATGTGGTCGCCGAGAGTGGCCTTTAGGTAAAAAAAAAAAAAAAAAAGAATTAAAATAAAAACTACAATGGCAGTTGAACCCAGCACGCAACTTTACATTTAACCGCCACCGCCGCCGCCGTAGCACGCTAACACGAATCAATATCTCAGAGGGCATATAATATTATGACGTCCGAAATTTTTTTTCACTTATGGCCTAAATATTGTTAGAAAATATGTTCCTATCACATTTTTTATTTTAGTTAGTTTGATTTTTACATATCTACAAATTTACATTTGAAAAATAATAAAAACTATAAATACAATTTTTCTTAAAGAACAGTGTGGTTAACACCAACGTTATCGTAATGGTCATAGTATGGAATTTATTATGTTTTGAAGTAATTATATTATATTAAAAAAACTAACTTGAATTAATATTTAATGAATGAATAACTCACAAAGTGAAATATACTTTTTTAACTTTATTTTAGCCGTAAGACAAAGAACTATAGCCAAAATTGAAAAAATAACATTTGTAGCTCAATTTGGCAGTTCTTTTAAAATAAAATTTGTATTTATTTATTTGTCCTTCAAATTACAATAGGTCTAACGATTTAATTTGTTTAATAAAAATATATTTTATACAAAACTATTTTATAATTTGATAATTAGTTATGATGACAATAAATAATAATAGTAATATTATAAACATGGAGAATAAATACTTAATATGATATAGATTAAGCAAAGTGATGTAATGATATATGTAAATACATTGGAGTTATAATCATTTTAACGGCTGTTCTCAATGGTTTTTCAAAATATTTTTTATGATCTAGTGCAATATTTCCTAGTTAGTACGTACATTTAGCAGTAATTTTTCAAGGGAAACAAATTTTTAAAGCTCGAGTAATATATAGCTATTTGTCTAAGAAAATGAGGGTTTTTGAGAAATTAGGCAGCTTATAAAAATTAATTATATTATGAAAATGTAGCTTAGACCTAGACTAAAACATAGACTTGTGATGTTGAATATGTAACATCCAGTGTTATATATATACCAAAGACGGTGGGGGGGGGAGTTTCTAGTCGATACCCTCCACCCTAGAAGATAAAAAGATTCAAAGTCATTAATGACTTACTAACAATGTATAGAGAGAGAACATTAATTTATGTCATGTGCTTGTAATACTTGTATACCTGTTAATATAATTATTAGTCCATACCTTATACCTATGTTATTTTCATAATATTATAAATCATTTATTTTTTAGAAATATTTTGAACCCGCTCTACAAAAATTTTGAAAATATGCAACTGTATATAATTAATATGAGTACGTGGGATATGTCACACTGTTATAATATTATGTATTATTTATACATTATTAATTCTAACATACCATTATTCATAAGGATTTGTAGGAATCGTTTTAAATAATTAATTTTGTATTTTTATTGTAACACTATTATTTAATTAAATAAATTTAACCACATATTTAAATTATACCTGAACAATTTTAAAAGTCTTGTTTAGTATAATTTTTTATAAGCATTATAGTATAACGTTATACATAAAACTAGTAATCTTAATTTTACTCAGAATCATTTTTCTAGTAAAATAATCTTAGAATTTTCTACCGATTAATAGCTAATAGCAGTGGCGGCTCGTGCTATGGTGCACAGGGGCACGTGAACCACTCAAAATACTATAGTATTACTATAACATATTATAAAATTCAAAATTATTAGATTCCAATAGTTTAGTTCCAGTAGTTTATGATCATTGGTTATTATGCACATAGTCTGTAAAATAAAATTGATTAATGTTTTACTTAATATTATACTTCTATATGATTTTCGGAATATAGATTTTAGGGTACAACACACATGTGTAAGTGGACTGTGGATTATAAAATAAGTTTATATAATATATAAATATATATATATATCATATTATGATCTATCTTAATAAATTAAAGATTTATTATTAAATTATACATTTTTCTATTATGAATTAATAAATATACATTATAATATACCCAATATTTGATTAACGACTTAGTTCTGCGTTTTTGAAATGATTAAAATTAGGGTTGGTAATGTACCCGTATAAAACGTTTTATATATTATACGTACACTCGTAATATCTATAATATCCCACGTACAAAAAGTACAAAACGACTAAGACATATTATATGTTTTGTTTTTGAAATTTATTCTTAGAAAATGTAAAATGCTTTCAGATATTAAAATTTTTATTTATACACTTGATACAAATATATTAGGTAGTTAAAAATTATACGTGTTAAATAAGTTACAATAAAAATCTTTTTGTTCGCAATTTTTTTACTCTCATTTTTTCTAATTTATCTTTATAGAAATTAATAAAAAATTGCTGTAGGTACAGAACATAATATATATGTTATTACATTCATATAAAATAAAATTAAATGTTGCCAAAAATAATTAAAACTTTATAAATATCGCAAGTACAATAAATTTACTATTAATACGTCCATGAAAAGATAACAATTATTATTAATAATAAAATATTAGTTCCATATTTGTCTATTTACAATTTATATTTCTTTTTTTTTTTTTTTTCTAAATTAGTGTAAATTATGAATGTATTTTTGTGATACATACTTTACGTTTTTACGTATGTATAATACGTGTTTTATACTTAAAAGATAACTTAAAAATAAGAATTCGTATTCATACGAGTAGACTACAAAGATCAAGTTTTTTTTTTTTTTTTCATTTTGTTGAGTAAATTTACTATTCAATTTGATTTATATAGTTGATGATTTTCTTAAAATAGATATTATAGGTACATAACTCTATGAATATTTTTGTTAAGAACCAATTTAAATGCAACATACACATACAACCTAGAATTATACCTATTAAATTTCTATAGATTCACACATTTAACGAATTCAGTAGGTATAAGAAAAAATTATTCTATTTATTACTACAATTTAAAATTGTTTCACTGTAAAAAAACCACTGAATAATATTTAATCTTTTTCGTAGTTTATAATTATTAAATAATTATAGAGGAATAAAGCTCATGAGTCATAGTATGAAGATGTGGGAAAAGATTATAGAGAAGAAGATAAGAAGTGAGACGTCGATATCAGAAAACCAGTTTGGTTTTATGCCAGAGAAATCGACAATGGAGCCAGTATTTTGTGTTAGGCAATTAGTAGAGAAGTACAGAGAAAAGAATAAAAAACTATGCATGGTGTTTATAGATTTAGAAAAGGCGTATGACAGAGTGCCAAGGGAAGTTTTAAGGTGGGCATTAATGAGGAAATATATCCCAAAAATGTATGTAAATTTGATCCAGGATATGTATGAAGGGTCGAGTACTAGTGTCAAGAGTCGGTGTGGAGTATCAGAAGGTTTCAATGTAGGAGTAGGTGTGCACTAGAGGTCAGCTCTAAGCCCCTATCTGTTCTCAGTGGTAATGGATGAGGTTTCAAATGAGATACAGGGTGAGATACCATGGTGTATGATGTTTGCGGATGATATAGTTCTGGTAGGGGAGAACCTGGAAGTTGTCAATAATAGGGTAAATGAGTGGAGGTTAGCCCTCGAAGAAAAGGGATTGAGAATTAGTAGAAATAAAAGAGAGTATATAGAGTATGATTTTGGACAAAGAGACCAAGAAGTTGAAGGAATGAGGAGACCAATGACAATAGATGGTGATGTGATAGGTGAAGTTGAGAGCTTTAAATATTTTGGATCTTTTGTTCAATAGGACGGGGGCTTTGACATGGATGAAAAACATAGGATTAAGTGCGGGTGGATGAAATGGAGAGAAGCATCGGGCGTGTTATGCGATAAGAGAATTTCAATGAGGCTGAAAGGTAAATTTTATAAATGTCTAGTGAGACCCACTATGCTGTATGGTTCAGAGTGTTGGGCGGTTAACAGGAAAATAGAACAAAGTATGAGTGTCGTGGAAATGAGAATGCTTAGATGGTTAAGTGGAGTGATAAGGGAAGATAGAATAAGGAACGAATACGTGAGAGGTAGTGTTGGTGTAGCGCCTATTGTGGACAAGATGAGTGAAAATAGGCTGAGATGGTTTGGACATGTGATGAGGCGAGAGGAAACGAATGCAGTAAGAGTGGTTATGAAGATGGACGTTGAAGGGAAAAGAAGAAGAGAAAGACCAAAAAAGAGATGGTTGGAGATTATGGAGAATGACATGAGGGCTGTCGGTATGTGCATAGGAGATGTGATTGACCGAGTGAAGTGGAGGTGTAGGACAAGAGTGGCCGACCCCAAATAGTTGGGAGGAAGTCGAGGCAGAAGAAGAAGAAGAAGAAAAAAAATTATTAAATAACTGTATTATTAGTTCTAACTACTAATATATTTATTTAGAAAATATTCTACATTCCATTGAATGGTTTTTATCACAAAAACTGTTTATTTTGATATTAATATTTGGTAATACGAGTAGTTAATTTCTTAGATATTTTTATTTTTATATAAAAATAACTTATTCAAAAGTTATATTATTTTTATTGTGGTCCCAACCATTAATTTTAATATTTTAAATATTTATCTTTTAAAAATAAAATAAGATATATCATCCCAACATAAACGATATTCGAGTATTTTTCGTGCACTGAATACTGAATTATTTTTCTATATTACTATAATTTTGAATCTACTTTACAGTAGAACGCTTTGCATAAATAGTGTGGACTTGGTACTATCGATGATTTAGTCACGTTCGACGAATGGTTCATGTAAATTAGGTTTTAGATTTTGTTGAATTTTTAAAAATATTTTATGCTAATTTGTACTTTATAATTAATGTATAATTATAAAAATATATGATGTTACCATTATGCAGACTTGGGTAAAAAACTTTTTAAAAAAATTTAGAATAAATACTCGAATACTTACAAAAAATAATATTCCTAATATGTATTCAAATACTTAATACAAATTGTATTCCGAGTACATTATTAAGAATACTTCTAAATTATTCCGAAAACTTTTAAAATACTTCTAGTTTTTTATACTATAAAAATTATAGATGTCATGAGAAATATTTGAAATTGTCGACTAAATATTTGTTATTTTATTGTTGTATTTTTATGTCATATAACTGTTGTAGCTTATGATTTACAACAATAATAAATATCTGATATTAGCTTACATAAGATACGTCAAAAAGTAATGAAACCATTAAAAAAACGGATGATTTAACTTTTAAAAGCTACTCGAAATACTGTATTCAGAATACTCGTTATAAGTATTCAAAATTCTTTATTGAATTCTTGCAGAAAAAATATTTAACCCTTTCAGTACTGGTGGGCCTTGCATTCCCTATCATACGTCATAATTTTCCTCTAAAGTATGATAAGGGAAAATAGTTTAAGTTATCATAGTATGGAAGGTTTGTATTATCAATAAAATGTATTTCGATAATAATAGATATAGCTTAAAACGCTAATACTTCGAATACTTTTAAAAAGTAATCTGAATACAGTATTCTAAATATTGTACTCGGATTGTTGCCCAAGTCTGCCATTATGTTGGTATAAAAAAAAAAATGTATATTTCTAGTTTTTATTTCTATCATTGTAGGTTTAAAAATAAAAATAA
Organism: Sipha maydis; assembly: GCA_034509805.1. Classification (NCBI taxonomy): domain Eukaryota; kingdom Metazoa; phylum Arthropoda; class Insecta; order Hemiptera; family Aphididae; genus Sipha; species Sipha maydis. The sequence continues at coordinate 75,011 of JASXSY010002904.1, forward strand.
AAATAAAAATAAACTTTTTTTTTTAAACATTTAAAACTATGCAAATATATTTTTGGATAGATTAATTTGTTAGCTCTCCAGTAATTCTAATTTGGAGTAATTTATTAGATATTTTTTTTTTCAAATGTAATCTGCAGTGCTTGGTTTTGGCAATTCTGAATTGGATTATCGTAGCTTATAACTTATAAAGAATAACAAATAAGGTTTGCTGGATTATAGGATATTAGGTAGTTTCTTTACTAACATCGTAATATAATCACATTGCATATTTCCTCTATTAAAATATTGCTATGTACAGTATTATGATAGGTAGAAAGTTTTGACTAGATGACGGATGTGCAACTGTATGGTTTTGTTTTTTTCCATATTGTTGGATTTTCTTTAATTATAATAAATAATCATACTTATTAGAATATTAAACGTGTTCGTAAATTATTCATATTGAAAATATTTATAAACCAAATTATTATGATGGTCTAAATTATGAGGTTGTCTCTAATTCAAATTTTGCTAAACATGTTTTTAAGAATAACCATAATATACATTTTGATATTAATACAGACTTATTAAATACTCAAAATAACATTTACATTAATTCGGTTTTAGAAGAGTTACACATACACAATGAAATAAAGAAAAATAATTTTAATAATATTTTAAATGTACAATTCGATTTTAAAAATTATATCTTATACCAATAAATTGTATATAATAACAAATATAATAGACAATGTGTTTATACTTCTTAACATATTTGTGTCTAATAAGAAGTAATTTTAAATAATGTCCCATATTAAAATAAATTATCTCTGTTTAAAATGATTAAATTTTATGATTGTATTTTTTCATATTCAGTTGCGATTTACGGTGTACGGTTTCGATCAGAAGGATCAAAAGGATTGTTTTGATCATGTATGATGTAATAAACGTAAAAATAGGAGATAGGTTCTAGTTAGTACTTTTGGGGAAGAGATCATTTTTTATAGTTTTTTAAATAAATGAGGAAATTGTGATAAAATTCCACATGTATTTTTATTACCTAAGTATAAGATCATAACTGATATCAGCTATTATATGGTGCATTTATACAACTATGGTGGCAATTTTGAACTTATTTATTAATCATTTTTTATTTTTACAATATAAATACAATTTTTAGCTCAAAATAGAATTATATAGAATTATTATTCATAGTATTATTCACTATTGTTATATATCATTAATGTAACTAGTAATTTATTAAATTTAATTTTAATTGCTAATCGTAAAAAATATTTATTGGAAAGAAATTCCTTATTTTTTCATAACGAGTTATCCGACGGCGTGTTTCGTATCTACATGAGTTTCAGATGTAATCCGATTAAGAAATTGAGTATCACTTAAAATCAGTATTAGGTTATATTTTTTTTTTTTTAGTGTTGGACCTTTATTTTTCAGATAAGAAAATTATTATAATTTTTTTTGAAATATTTGAACGGGTTGTGTTCAATTTCACTGAGTAGACTCTGTTATTATATAATATTGGGATTATGACCAATGTAGTTACATTATCTTCTAAAGAAGTAATGTAATATTTAATTCTACTTGTGTTACAGTCAACTATAATATTTCCTTATTATCTTTTACTGATACGTATCTGTATAACTTTTATGCAGGTGCAATGGGAAACTTAGAGGTAGTTTGGCAAAAGCTGTGAGTAGTAAAGGCTTTTGAAAAATTGGAGATGATCCAAAATGTGGGCCAAATATACTATTATATTACATGAACTTCTAGATTGCAACGTACAAGTCAATACGATAAATCTAAGTTTCTAAAATCCGTTGATAAAGCGAAAGAATAAGATTATTATGATACGATTTAGATTATAAGATAATTCAAAATAGTTATAGTACAAGATTAATGTTGATAATATGAAGATGACAAAATGTTCAGTAAATAGCTATAGTAAATAGTACAATATAATAATTTAGCTCATGGTTACAGCTAAGTAATAACTAGCCATAATAATAACTACTAAATTACTACTTCGATAACTGGAAAAATAATTTATAAGATAAGTTTGTTAAATTTGAAAAATAAATTTATTATTGATTTTAATAATGAAAGTATTTTTATTTTAATAGGTGTATTATATTAATAAAATACAAATTTATTTAGGTATAATAACTATAGATTTATTAATATTATAGTCATAAGTAGTAAATTACCTAAACTATTCTTCAAATAAAAATAAAATTCCGTAGAAACTTTTATGTGGTAAAACAATTTTTTATAATTCGAACGGAATTAATTTAATTTATTAAAATGTATGACCAGAATCAATAATAATTATTGGTCTTAATTTTTTTCTTAATTTAATACTTTAGTTAATTATAATTAATAAAACCGGCGAAATAAAATTTAGTTTAAAATCTCATAAAATTAAATATTGTAAAAAATGTAACTGAATAGTATTTAAATTACAAAATTATATTTATTTTACAGTAATACATTTTAAATCTGAATTTAGCTTTTAACTAAATTTTACAGTTGTAATAGTTTATTGTTTGTAAGTTGGTTTATAATTAACTAATGAAGTCTTATTTATAAAAATGTATAAATATGTAACAAAATGTATAGCAAAAATTATTTCGGATGACCTGGCTGACTATAAAGTAAATATTGTATTGATTTATACCATCAAAAGCAAGTTCTTCAAGTTGCTTGTTTATGAATTATGCATTTATGTATATATATATTCAGTATGTATCACAAAGAGTATTTTATGGATTTTTGCAGTGTGGTTGTAAGTACATTTGTTTTGACCATAAGAGGATTGTGAATCATCCAAAAATAGAAGTGATTCAAGCTATTATTGCCATCTGCATCATAAATAGTAAAAAGTTCTTTTTTTTTGACGTTCACAATTTATCTTCATTAAAAAAGAAAGAGAAAACATTAATTTAGAGTGTGTCATATGAGGTACACGGTACCTAGTTAAAATTAATAAGTGATTTTATTTCTTTTCAAATAAATGTATCTATTTTTTAATTTTTTATTTTATACGATTTTTTCAATCTTAGACTGAGTGAAAAGCGAACTATTTATAAATATGTAAAGATATAAATAGTCTATAATTTTAGACCTTTTAAAAATCGCAGGTATAATAATAACATTTGAAAAACTTTTTTTTTTATTAATATAATTTGGATCTAATATTTGATATATTGAGACAGTTTATGAAAGTTTGATACTAGGTACTTTTATGAAAATGATATGTTATAATACTGAAAGAAACTTTGCTTAACAATTGATTCCTTTCTTTTATCAAAATTTAAAGAGCATTTCTGTGAGGTAAAGTAGAAAGGGCCACTGAGATTAAGTAATTATTGTTTTCATCGTTTTGCCTCACTTTAATATCTGCTTAAACTATATAATTATTTGTAGATAAATAGTAAAATTAAAGAACATATAGGTTTTGATTCCAATAATTTTAAATTTAATAGGTGACAATGGTTGTGTTCATAAATATTATGAATTAGTTATTATGATCTTATATTTAACTAGTTGTAACACACATTATTTTTCAGATGATCTGATTAATCTTTACAAATTAAAATTTGTATTTAATTTTAGAATATATATCAGGGGTTGCCTACATATATAGGTTCGCGAACCCCATGGTTAAATACAATAATATTAAGAGGAAAAATGTTTATAGATACATTTTATATAATTTGATAATTTTTAATAAACTTATACCTTAAAAATTAAAATTCATAAAAATATTAATATAAGAATCAAATTTTAATTTTATAAATAAAAGCATGAGCCGAATTTGATAATGACAAAGCTCATAAACCACAAGTTGGCCATCCTCGATGTGCATAGTAAAATGTATTATAGGGCTCGGGACTTATAGCATTTGCTTATTTTTATTGTTTGACATACAATGTAGCAGAGAGTTATGGATGTGTATGTCATATTATAACACGTTTAAATATGAAATTTGAAAGTGCTTTTTTTTTGTTGCTTTTTTACTTTTTTTTAAAAAATGATTATCTCCTGTTTTTTTGATTATTTTTGCTTTTTTTGTAAATCACTGACGTAAACGATGACGTAGGTCAATAACTTCCCCCAGATTTTTTTTAACTATTTATAAATATCATTTACAATTTATTTTTTACAAAATGCCTAGAAAATTCCATAAAAAATGAGGCAAAATATCTCGAAAGTCAAAGTTAAACTTTTTTTATAATATAAAGATTTATTTATTTATGTTTGATTTTTTAATTAAAAAATTATAATATGACTACATTTTTTTGTTTTAATATTTTTTGTTATCTTTAATTTTTATTCAACGTGGTTTCAAAATATGTTTAATACCTTATCGTGTTCATGTAAAAAGAAAATTTAGAAAATTTTTGCTTATTTTTCCTATTTTAGATATTTTTTTTTAATTAAATATTTTTGTTTAATTTAAGTTTTTTAAATGTTTATTCGGGTGTTTATAATGATGTTTTTAAGTGCTTTTAAAAGTGCTTATTTAATGATTTTAAGTGCTATACGTCCCGAGCCCTGGTTATTACTAATAATCAAACATATTTAAAAAATGTATTTGTGTAAAATTTAATTAAAAGCAATCATTATAGTAGATCGTAAATTGTAAAACTAAACAAAAGAAAAATCAATAATATCATAACTTAAATGTTTGTTTTATCCATAAAATTCTCGGATTAATCCTTATCTACACAACAGATAAAAATGATAGGATGCAGGTTAGGTAAAAATTCTTTCTTATTGCACGGTGAAAGTATTAGAGGAACCATAATTCCAAATTTCAAGTGCGTACGTTGAGTAGTTTTTGAGATACAGCGATCAGCGAGTCAGTGGTATTTGGATTATAAATACACACACACACACACATATATATATATATACAATAAAATATATTAAGTAAAAATTAATAATTGGTAATAACTAAACACATTTAAAAATGATTTTATGTAACAGTTAATTAAAAACAATTAATATAATAGAGCTTACATTTTAAAATTAAAAGAAGGAAAAAATAATACCTTAAATTAAATACTCCATATTAAAATTATATTACACTAATTGTGCTCTTACTAAGTATGAATTATTACTTTTGTTACTAAACTAATAATATTTATTATATTATTTATTTATGATTTTATAGGAAATAATAATTCAAATAAAAATAAATAAAATAAAAAATAAGTGGATAAAATTACAACAATATAAAAAAGTTCTAAGTATATTTTATTACCACTCAAAATTTACAATATTCGAGTATATTTAAGCACTGTTTATCTAAAATATCTTCATTATTATTTTTAGTACATTTAAAAATCGTTTAAGAATTCTTATATAGAATCAATCTAATATAATAGTATTTAAAAATGTACGAGTAGTAATGTACTCTGTAAGGTAACGATAAAATAATAAAGACAGTGCTGCTTTAGAAACCAATGAGTAAGAGACCACGAGGATGTCCGTAGAAAAAATAGATGTTCGTGGTCGAGGAAGATTTAAAAAGAGTAGGAGTAAATGATTGGAGAAATATAATTCATGATCGAGAGAAGTGGCGTGAAGTTGTGATGACGGCAAAAACACTTGTAGAGTAGATAAAGCCAGGAGAAGAAGTACTCGTACTGTACAGTAGGGACTGATTACTATACTATAACATGATACATTAAATATTGGAATCTTAATGCTGGCGATAGCAGTTGATAGTATAATCAGTGGAACGTCTCGTATATTTTAATTGTAATACACAGTAGGTAGTTATCGGTGGATACCCATACGAGAGACTGAGTAGCTACGAGACTGCTGTTTTAGCAGTAATTTGTAAGTGTGTATGAATTATTAATTTATAAGATTATATAATTAACAATTGAAATTACCTCATTAAGATCTTGATAGCTATCTATCCGTATTGTAAATATATCTATAGAACATAACCATCCTCCCTGGGTATCATATATCTGAGTATACCTAATATGTTACAATACTAATATAATATTATGAATAAATTATAAACATTAACTAAGTATCAGTTATTAAAATATTTTTTTTTATTTTTAGCAGAAAAAACATCTACAGGAAGTCTGAACTGTTTATTGGCAAGATCGTTATGCAATGAAGATCCATCGTGTTTTAAAATTATAAACCTTATTCCAAGTTTATGTGGTAACGAAATAGGTAAATAAATTCTTCTATATTAATATTATAAATAATAATTACTGTTTTTATTTAAAAAAAAAAATACAATTATTGATTTGCATACAGTACAACTCAGTACTTAAAATATAATTGTACAACAATATAATACGGTTATATTATATTTTAGTGATTTATTTAAAATTGTTCACATGTTATACAGTTTTTATTTTATAAATATCTTTAAAAGTTTTTATGTCCTTTAAGTGTATTTTATTATTATGATATCATGAACTTAATCATAATTAACAATACCTATAGAAATATTTTATTAGTACAGTGAAACCTCTTAAGATTGGAAACTTTTTATAGTGGACGTGGACACTAAGAACTGGTACCAAAATTATAAATCACCTCTCATAAATAGACATAATATATGTATTTACTATAAATCGAACGTGTACAAGTAATAAAAATACTAAATTTATTGTTAATATTTTATTATCTTAATGGTTTTCCTATTCAATAAATGAAACCTTTTTTGGTTACATCAGTTGCGTGTTACTTATTGTGTGAACACGTACCTACATTAATTTATTTAAAATGAACAATAAACAAAAAATATTTAACTTCGAAAAACCATTCTAAAAACATATTTTAAAAATAAAGAAAATACAATTGGATAATAAATATCAGCCCATTTGAAAATCCATTGTGAAGAGCAAGGTGGTTTATGATAAAAAAAAAAAGATAACAGATTTTTTTTTTAATTGTAAATAAACATACGTACTTACCCATTTTTTGATATATATATATACACATAAAAATGATAAATTTGGATACAAATTATAATATTATAATAAACAATAAGTACATTACAATGCATATAATAATACATTTTTTTATATACTTTGAAATTTTTTCTGATAGCACTTCCTTACACACCTCCGATAGGGCCTCTAGCAAATATTAATGGGGTTGGGTTATAAGGGTTATAAATATATAAATTTGCCAATTACTTTCTAAACAAAATTCTACTATACAAATATTATTTTATTTGTTGACTATATAAAAAGATCATTCATATATGACGCGGATATTTCATTCTCACACCGTTCCTTTAACGCCGAGTCTACGCCTCTCTTTTTTAATTGCTCGTAAATATCTATTTAGTAGATGTTTTCTCAATAGTAGAAAATACCCTATAATGAATATTTCTTTGTTTATAGTACGTTTCCATAAAATAGAAATATTTAACTAAATATCATTAATTCTTTTTACATAAATATTCTATTATTATAGAAAAAAGTCTATCATAATACATTACAATATGATATTCATGTTTCGAAAGATGTTAAAAATGTGTTTATCAGATTATCCAAACTTTAAAATATTGTTATTTTCTTGAAGATGTAACTTTTAAATTTGATGAAAGTTGTATTCATATAATAGCGAGAAAATTAAAATAAATTAAAAAAAAATTAAAATACTTTTGAAGTATTATTGAATACGAAGAAAATTTAAATTTACTTTTCTAAATAAAAATATAAAAAATGTCTTATTTATTTTTGATTGACATGAGTAATAATAATACTTGATATTTTGGTATTGATGTCAATGGTTTTTGTATACAAGCAAATTCAATTATATATATAGGTAATAATAACAATACTGCATATTTTATAATTACGAAAAGTACAACATACGAGTACTATATAATATAGTTACCTACAAAAACAATAGTTCATAGTAGTAGTAAACTCTATTAAACAGCAACGGAGTTTGATGGGATGGAAAAATACCACCAAAAAGGTCGTGTAATGACATAAATACAGATTTTTTTCGATCAGATGCAAACAGAAGCCATTTGCTTGGTTGAATAATAAAAAAAAAATTACCTGAGAGTATATATATATATATATAAACATATAATTTGATATGGACTAATAAAAAATATAAATTATGGTATTGTTGAAAACCCGTATAATATTTGAACAAAAAAATATCTAACATTACAGTATGTAAATGTAAATCATGTATTGGGAAAACTAGAATGCGTTTGTACAAATAATAAAATAATTTAGATCGTTGACTATGATACTCTATAGATGTGCATTACTTTTCTTATCCAAAATATCATTAAGTACCCTAAATCACATTTATAATGTATCATTGATTTATATTTTTACACTTATAAAATATTTGTATCGTTGGTTACATTATAACAGCGGTTCTCAAACTCTGCAAGAGTAATCTAGAGACTAGGCGGTTGCATCTGAATTATATGAAATTAAAACATTAATATTAGTTACATTTATGTTTATATACAGGTATTTTATATTTAGACATGGGAATACTAATTTTTCATTAAAATTATTGTTAAAGTATAATATAAAAAAGATAAAATTCCTAGGTCGAATGAGATTCCGTTTGGCTATAAAAGATGTATCGAATTTTCGTGATTTTTATCGTTTTATCAAAATGTAATACACAATTTCTTATAATATTATTTTATAAGATGAAGCTCATTTTTTTTTTAATAATCAATTATAAATATGTATGAAAAACACATTTTTAAATTACTTTTTGTCAAATTAAAATTATTCTATAGACATTTTTGAAAAATAACAAAAAAATAAGAATTTTTCAACTATTTATAAAATGACTATAATTTATAAATTACTAATTTTTCACATTTATAAAGAAAACTATTGGAACATTTTTCAAATTGCCACTATTTAAAGTAAAAATTAGAAATCATTTTCTATCAAAAATCTCTTATAATTTTAATGATTAAAACAATCCTTTTAGTTGATATCGTGTTCACAGTCACATATAAAAAAAATACATCTTGTAAAAACCAAAATATTACTTATTATACTTAGATAAAATCTGATGAATAACTGTAAATTTTATAAATCACTTAAATAGTATTTTTACTGTAATTTTTTTTTTAATAAATTAAGTTTTTTGTGTTCGTATGGTAGGTATAAGTAGGAATTATAAGAAACAAATTAAAAGTAAAATGATTGGTAAATAATGTATTATGAGTTTTACTTTAAAATTGACATCTTATGGTTGCGTTGATTTATTTTTGAATCTTAAGAGCTCCCTGAACGAAAAAGTTTGATAATCGATATTTTATAACATAATATGATACAAATTTTACTTATGTGTATGTGAGTATCGGTGAGTTTTTAGTACAACATAACTGTATTATATTATAAAAATAAAAATACAATACATATTATATTTCAGTGTTAGATACCTACACATTTTTATTTTTTGACACGTACATCTATCGTTGAATTTACAGTCTCATGTTCGACGACTACAGTGATCAAGTGTCGCGCGGCTTTGAAAACTCTTCAAGCGTTTCCATTCTTCAAGCCAACATGCCTGTGCCGAGAGCCGAAAATCGATTACGAATGCAATTCCTTTCGTAATTTTTTGTTCGATCATCCATGTAACTTTACACAGCGCAAAGGTAACAAATTTAATTATTGATTATACTCGTATAGGTACTTGTATAATATATAAATATATAGGCACAGTACGGAATTTGATATTTATACATTTAATTATAAGTTATAATTTATAGTCATATTTACATGATAAGTGTAAAGACCACAAGTAATTGTATGTCTAAAAATAGTCAATTAAGTCAAATACTTATTGTTAAAATTTAAAATTGTAAAATGTGAGTAATGACCTATGAATATTTTTTTCAAGTATATAAGATTATAAAGTTATAACTTTAAGCACTGCATACATATTACCTTGTACATCTAACACTTTGATAATTTGTTTAAGATTAAACATTAAAGGGGAAAATATTTTCTTATTTGAATATTAAACATATTATAACAATGAGAAAACAATACGATTTACATTTTATATATTTAAGTATATGTATTTTAATTTTACTATAAATTTAGTTTAAATATCTATAAAATGCACATGGTCCAGTTTCATCCTGAAGTATATGAATAAGAACACCCCAAATATAAAATATAAGCGATCTATTTATTCAAAATAAAGACGCCAAATAAGTATGTGGTGTTGTCATTAATATATTTAAAATAAATACATTTTTTTTTGATTTTAAGCCGAACAAATTTTTACCCTCCATTATAAGATCGATTGTTGAAGTTCAGAAATATAGGCAAGCTTTGAAGTAAAAATTAACTTGATGTTTCAAATTACTAAAAACATTAATTATATATTTACATAGGTCTACACAAATATTTAATGTAAGAGACTCACTGGACTCCAAAAAAGGATTTTTAGCAATTTGTAATAAATGAATAAATATTTTAAAATAATTAACAAGATTTTAATAGCGGATTGCATGTTTTCCTAGCTCATACATTTGATTAATAAGTCGACTTGTTTTGTATTTTAATATTATTACATTAATCTTGTAAATATTATATTTTCGATATTGCATTATAGCTTTTTGGAATATCAAATATTAATTTTTTTATCGCCTCTTTCATAGGCAGATTTATAAATTTTACCATGTTTAAAAAACAACTATCGTTAGTAATAAGAAATATTTTTATCAGTGTTGATACTATGAGCGTAATTTTTCGAGTTTAGGAGGTTACATTTACACAAACATTTTATGTAAGTAATTGTTTTTTTATTTTGAATTTTTGTATTTTAACATGGATAATTGTTCTACTCTTTTCATTGTATTTTTCTGTATGATTAATTCAGCTAGGATGTAAAATTTCAAGTTACCATTTTATGTGACAATTTTTATTTGTTTAATTAATGGCTGGAGAAATAAGAATGCAGAAATAATATTTAAAATTAAATATTATAGATTTTAATAACACGTCTTAAGTTATACAGGGTAAAAATGCTCGTGAAATGCTGAGTGACCAATTACCAATTACCTGTGTGTGCAGTTGCATAATTTTGTTGAAACCACACATTATCTTGTCCATACTCGTTTCAATTATTATTTCATTTTTATTTCTGCATTTATTATAAATATTTGCACATCATTCCGCGAGAAATGATTCCTTAGTATATTGTATTTTTACGTGGTGACATTGGGTACCACTGTCACCAAATTTGAGTACATACGATTTTTTCCTTTGATGATATCTCAAAAGCCAAGTGCATCAACATCGTACCCAAAATATGAAAGCTTTGAAGGTGGTAATAATCCAGGAAGTTGCTGCCATCCTCCTGAAAAAATTTGTAGATTCAAAGAAAACTATCAAAAAAGGCTCAATGTATTGAAAATGAGGGTCGCTACTTAAAATACGTAATTTTTAAAAATAGTCGAAGTGAAATGGTATTTTAAAATGTCTTAATAAAACATTTCTTTCTAAATTTAAATTTATTTGGCATTTATCAGTTTCACAAATCAGGGAGGTTTTTCTGCAGCACTCTGTATTTACACACATATCATACTTGTTGTAGGTAGTTATTGAATATTGTACATTTCTTTGCTTTTTTGTATGTAATGGAAGTGTGACATACTTATTGATTAATTTTGCATTGTCCTTTCTGAAGGGTTATATCTAATATTGAGAAATCTTGTCACATTATTACAGACTTGATCTAATATCAAGTATTATTTTGAACACAAATTTTTTCCACGTTAACGATTCTTTTTGAAATGGAATATTTTTCGAATCCAGTGGTGGTATTTGAAAATAAATAAATAAAACAGAAGGAAATCAAGCTATACCACCATTGTGTTTATATTTATATGCGTGAAACAGTCCAAAAAGATCAAAACTGATGCAAATCGCAGGCGATTGATGAAATGTTTGGGAATCTCATAGCTATACACGAGTGGTGTTTACCAGGTTGGTATGAGATTCGTATGGATTTTTTTTTTTACTCTTGAAAAACGATGGATAACGGTGGAGGGATACGGACAGCAGAATGAATTACGACCACCACCATCACAAACCGTCGTCGTGAAAAGTATGAGCAAAAAAAAAAAAAGTTCGTAGGTGGACAAAATGGTATGGCGTGGTTCTGCGGATAGTTGACTGACTGATGGTTAAAGCTATGTTCTTTTGGGGGAAAAATAAAGATCTTTTACGTAATAAACAATTAGCAACCATTATAGAGGTATATGCATACGTATATTTTTCTGTTTATTAAAATAATATACGTATTTTTACATATAGATGATTAGGAGTTTTGATAAAATTAATCGGAGAACTCAAAATCCTTATCAATTCATTATTTATGAAATTAATCGATATTTTTGAAATAAGTTTGATTTTAACGTATCAAATAATTAATATTTTAACAGTTCGGAGGCTATATAATTATTTATTTATTTATTTATCACCATAATAAAAAAAACTTCTTAGGACATCAGTTACTATAATAGTGTTATACTTGCAAAATGTTTATTTAATTTAGTTTTGTAAGATAGTTTCGGTCGATTTGAAAATTCGGGATGAGGTTAGACAAGAAAGATACGGCGATTTTCCGCTTTTGTTTGTGGACGAAAATATCTGAGCGAAATACAAAAAATTTTAATGGATTGTGGACGCCCACCGAAAGAACCTTGAATATGCTTATAATAATGGATTGTTACTTATAATAAAAAAATAATTTTTTTTGCTTGAAATAATCGTTATTTATTGATGTAATTTGCTATTATACTTTTGTCCAAGTAAATAATTTCATATACAAACTGATTAGAATAATATTGCATGAACTTTTAATATGGTTTATTATTATATTATTAATATTATGGTAAAATTTTATGTTTTGTTGTGAGAATTTGATAAATATTGTTGAGTAGATACAGAGAGAAACGGGTAGGAATTTGTTATAATAACAATTATAAGAATGGAGTTTGGTACACAAGTGTTCATGCCTCATCTATGTGTTCGACGCTTAAAAAAAATGTAATTGAAAAATGTTAGCATAAAAAATTTGTGCAATTGTGTATCGATCTTTATATGTATGTACTTGCATAATTAATGAATATATTATTGTGCCCATATTGCATAATTATAATACTTCTAGTTTTAGAAACCTTTTATATTAATTATTATTATTATTTAATATACTTTGTAATTGGATTTTTAACCAGTTACTTAAAAAATTTTAAAAAAATTGTCATTACTATTGTACAGAATTGATTTAATTAAATTAAACAGAAATATAATACATACAAGTATGAAATAAATTCAATATTCTTAAGTTTTGGTTATTTTAAGGTATCATATTGAAGAATTAAATTTAATAATTTAAATAATTTGATATCAAATCATATCCTATATCGACGGGCAGTCATTGTTTCCGCCAAAACAAAAAACTGTCGATTTTCGCTCCTACCAAATCTATTTCTATCTATATTATCGAGCAGAGGCGTTCTCAGTATATTTCAATGGAGGGGGTTGAAAAAAATAGATTACAAAATTAGCAAAAATAAAAATTAAAAAATAACTAATCAATATTGAAAACACATATCAAAAGTAGGTAAACCATGTATTACCTATATGTAAAAAAATAAAGAAACTTGGGAGGGGATCTATCCCCCATACCCCCCCCCCCCCCGTGAGAATGACCATGTTATTGAGATTAATTCTAAGAACTCTTGTCTATCTGCAGTGCTATCGATCATCGAAGCACGTCAGGATTCGGAATAAATCAATTGATATTGAAGATATAATTAGATATCACGCTTAGTAATTCCTACATATTGTAAATAAATATAAATCGATCTAATCTATATCGTTTTATATTTTTAAATATTTTAATTTTGAATGTTTAAAGCAATGTGTACATTAAAATTAACAGTTGCAACTTAGGTGTGTAAAAAACTGTAAGGTGTACTATTAAAATCGATTAATAAATAAAACAAAATTAATACAAAATTATACGATTTCAAGAATGTCATTCTTAAAAAAGCTTTGCGACAATTATTGATATAATATATAATTACTATTATTATTATCATTATAATATTATTTATATATATATATATATATGTATATATAAATAATAAATAATCTATAGAATTGTTAGAAATATTTAACTATGTATGTATATTAAATATATTAATTATTACCAACTAATTTAATTAAAATTTAAATATTTTAACTTTTATCCGAAAAATTAAATCGAACTATTTTTTGGGGGTGAACGAGACCTTCTTCCTAGTGGTGGTCCCTGGATTATTCTAAATGGTTTTTAAAATCTAATTTAAATAGATGTGTAAAAACATATTTGGCAGAAACGATACTTGACGGAAACGAAAACCATGTTTTTTGGCGAAAATGATTTATGTCCATAACGACCCACAGGGTTCCGAATAATATTTTAACCCCATAATTTTTTCCATTCGACAGGAGTTTTTTTTTAAATATAGGTAAACATTCAGTTACAGAAAATAATTTATAAAAAGCTACTCCTTCAGTTTCCGTAAATATACGAGAGCGGCCAATAGATTGTGGATGACTTTCCTTAAATTTATTTTTTATTGTGGATCGTGAAATACCAAAATGTGATGCCGTATCACACTGAGTTATCTGACGTGAAATAACATTTTGTAAACACTCTTACAAGATATCTGGAGAATAATTTACATAATGTCTTGTTCCAAAAGATTTTTTAGGATTTCGTGGCATGTTTTCTTAAAAAAAAAAAAACCACAATACATTTTGTAAACATATGATCAAATGAATAAAATGTTAACAAAAATAAAAAGCTACAATAATCGAAGTTTAAAACATCAATTTAAAATTGAAAATTTGTGTAAAGGAACTTCGACCTAACGTAGTTCTATGCAAAAGTTAAACAAAAGTATGGGACAATATTGAACAAAATGATAATGAATTATAATTCAAAGTTTTAATTAAGTTAGTGTATTCAAACAACCATATCCTATTTTTATACTATATTTTATACATAAAATAGATTTACCGAAGATTTTTGACGTTGGATGATACTTGAATAAAACAAAAGTAGTCACGTTCAAATTTATTGATGTTTTTTGACAATAGTTTTTTATCAATCGCACTAAATAAAGTTGTAAACGATAGTTAACATAAAAATCGTTACGTATTGAAATCATTACTCCTACCTGCATTTTGATATATTTTTGAAGATATTACGTTAGATATTTCATCTGTTATTGCATTAATAATCTGTTTCTATCGTATGGGCCAAAGTTGTCCTTAGGAGCCAATAACACCCCAGTTGACGGTTTATCTATGAATACATATAGGTTCACATACTCGTGTATCATTGACCACGGATTTTTCATTACAATTTGTCATTTTTTTGAAAAAAAAAAATAAAAGATTTCTTTAATAATATATAATATATATTAGATATATAATTATAAATATATCATAAATTATGTATAATAAATAAATACTAATGTATGTAATAGCATATTTCATCACTTTATAATCGAATTTTTAGTTCGATCACCTAAATGTCGAATTATCTAGTACCTAACTACTGTATTTATTAATGGGAATTGACGAATTCCGTCCCGGGTTGCTGAAAATGACCGAATTCCGTCCCGGGGGCGGAGCAACTATGTCCGAATTCCGTCCCGGGGGTGGATAAACTATGTCCGAATTCCGTCCCGACTAGTTATAGACGGTATTAATATAAGTTCAATTTTTATAGAACTTCAAGAGGCTTCACCTGACATCACGCGTATCATTATTTTGTATTATCGCAATTATTCGCAATAAAAACGTAAACGATTTAAAGATCGAAAAGTTCCCACAGGCTACGCTACAATTAAAGCCGTGATCGCAAATTGTAACGAACTCTATTTATCGTCTATCTGTAATAGTGTAATCTGTATATATGTGTACATTGTGTAAACCTACCTAATGCAAAAGAATAATGTAATTTTCATATTTTACATCTTTCATATCTCTATCGCCTAATCGGCATTTTAAAAATAACTTAATAGAAGATATTCCGCATTACGAAATCGTATTAAATCGTTTTAATATCGAAACTAAATATGAAGAGGCGTCAGTTATTCGTCAGAAATTCACGAGAGTGCATCGATTGTTGTTTTTTCGTTATTTTTTACGTTTTTGTTCGTCCGTTCTTTTATTTATTGCAGTATGGCTGGTATTGCATAACATATACTATACTTATACTCTTAACTTTATTAAAATACCTATATCATAGTTACAGGTAGTAAGACGGAATTCAGACATAGTTGCTCCGCCTCCGGGACGGAATTCGGTCTTCAGTTATGGAACCATTGGGGGCCCGGGACGGAATTCGGTACCAGCCTTATTAATTATTAATAATTACCATTTAATGGGTTTAAAATTAATACTGTAAACATACTGGTTTTATGTAGGTACCAGGTACCTATCAAATTTGGTTATTTTTAAAACGTAATAAAACCATTGTAAATTTAACCAAGTTCAATATTTACGTTTTTCTAAGAAATAAAGTCATAAACCCAGATAATTTAACGAGCGTATTAAAAGTGTTCTTAATTGAGTATTCTACAAACACAACGTAATACTTTATAATGTTTGTACATAATCAATGTATCTTTAAGCATCAGCACCAAACCGAGTTTATTAATTTTTATTCCAAAGCCTGTACCCAAAATATTATTATTCTTGTGCATTGTTATTAATCTATTTTATATTAATAGTTAGATACAGGTATGTAAAATAAATATTAATTTTGTAGGAAATAATTATTCGGATACGGATTATTTTTAATTAAAATCAATATATGTCTATAAAAACTTTTTATTAAAAAGGTCCGTTATACCTACTCTATATATCTATTATATATTAAGTTCAAATATTGTACTTTACGGGACCCATATTCAGACTGATTAAATTTTAATTGATTTCATAAATTATTTGGCTATTGTATAAGTTTATGGTAAAATATTACGATTAATGTCGAAATATTAAATTAAATTAAAACGATTTAAGATAAACTACAATAATATTTTATCGGCGTTTTTTTTAGTTCTATTAGGAATTCGTATTTTACAAAAGTTATTTATACATCAGTGGCGTAGTTACGAGGGGGCAAAGGGGGCAATCGCCCCCCCAACCTCCTCTGAAAATTAACTTTTAAACAAAATTTGGTAATTTAAAAGTTTGTATATTGAAAAAATATTATTTTGATTGATTATGTTGAATTGATAAATATATTAAAACTACAGTAACTAGTAATCACCAGCATGATTAAGACCAAACCGTAATATGCAACGGTGATATCAGGAACGCGCATGTTTTTAACGCTTATCAAATAAAGTAAATAATGTTAACATATTTTTTATATTTGTACTCTAGGCTATTTATAAATTATGACAATATTAAATGTTGCCTCCATGTACAATATAACAGTCTACGAGCGAAACATATTGTATATGTATCATTTATTTTATTATTTTAATTTACTGAAATTAATTACTAATTACTACCTATATACTTGTGTATTTAACTTTATATAATCCATAATTATTATGAACAATGTTGAAATGTTGTCCCCTCGACTAAAATTCCTATCTGTGCCATTGTTATACATTATCGTTATATAATTGCTACAATATATTTATTTGAGCATATACATAGTATAGACATCCGAATTATAGAAATTCTGGCAAAATAAATTCGAATTATAGAGTGTCTCACATCGCTAGACATTTTGAATTACCGAGGGGATATATACATATATAACATAGGACGATATATACGTATTTTCTTCTAATTATAGAGGAGATCGCTTGATTAGATTGACTTATGGAATTTTTCGAATTATAGAACGACTTCTGTATATCTATAATATATGCGTATAAATTATAAACGTACATTTATGTGTAGGGGCGTATTTAGAAATAAATAATGGGGAGGCACAAAAATACACTAAATGTGAAATCATACAAATACACATAGAAAAAATGAATACAGTAGGGTGCTCAGGAAATTTCAACGGTGGGGAGATGTTATAAGTAATTATACATTTAAATGCATTAAAAAGATAGTATCAAAGATACATATAAATCTATCAGTCAATTGGTGGGGGGAGAATAAATAAAAATAATATAAATCAGTGGTATCAAGCATCAATGATACTATGATATTCAACCGTTTACCCGTGCGTGAAAAGTAAAAAAACCTAAAGAGATTAATACTCTCAATAATATAAAAAGTGTAAAATACGGTGAATGGGAAATAGAGCACGGGCTCTATGGGAACCCCCTTAAATACGGCCCTGTTTATACGTTTGTGTGTGAAATTATTTTATATAAAGGAAAATTCATTGACCTTTTATTTATTCTACTTACCTAATATTTTTAAGTGAAAACATAAATTACAATAGTATAAAATGCATAGGATCTTGGAAAATTTTCAACACATTTTACTTAGTTTTAAAAATTATTTTATCTTTTTATTATTTTATCCCGAAATATTATTATGAAAATATTTAATATATATATAAAAAAAAAAAAATTTCTTTATATTTTATACGTTAGTTATTTTTAATCGGTTTAACTAGACAGGGCAACTAGTAGTGGTAATCGCATATCATACCATTTACCGATGACTTTTTTTCAGTTGTTGATTAGTATTGTTAAGCGGCCCTCACACGATCAATATTACTGACATTATTTTTGATATTGACAGTATTATTGATCGTATATGTGAGTACTGATATACTGTCAGTATGGAAAAACGATACTGATGACTGATGATGAAATCGGATATCGAGTCGTCACTATTCATTTAATGATAATTATACTGACCGTGTGAGGTAGATACGGACAGTTCGTCAGTATGTTTTCGCAGCTATGGGTGATGAAAGTCAAAATACGTGTACTAGTGAATCCCGAGATAGACAAATCCTACTTGATTTTATTGCTCAATACAAACAGTTGCCAAAATTATGGGATGTGCGTAGTAAAGAATACGTATAAGAATGCATAGTAATGAAAGTTGCACTTCTTTTATAACATTTAGATGAGTGTACTGTCTTCGTTTGGAAATCCATTGTTTTACCCATCGTTTCCGTTTTCTTGAAACTCGTTTATAATTTGGAATGGATAAGGCTAATATAATTGCTATACATGATTTTTGCTGTTACATTGTGTAAAAAATAAATTGGAATACGCTTAAAAAAAATCTAGTCCATAATAATTGAAAATCGCAGTCGTATAAGTAGTTTACCCTAGTTATCATTTGGAGAAGGTTAGTAATAGAAATATCGACCTAGGAAGAAAGTTTTGACATACCTAGTTGAATTACCGTGAAAAACGTATTGAGGGATGTTCTAACCTACTTACTCGTCTCACTGTGTGGCAACGTAAGTTGATTTAATAAAAACTATATACGTGACCAATCAAAGTTTACATTTTAGTCGTATTTTTGGGTAGCTACTCAAGAAACAAAATTATACAAAACCACAATACATATACTGTGGAATATAATACTTGTGAAAATAATATGTTGAGTATCTCTACATAATAGTTAAAAATGTTTACAAATAGGAATCGATAACTCTAATAGATTAAAAAAAAAATCATCAGATTAAATAAATTTCATGTCCAGATAAAATTACCGTTTCCTATTTATACATTGGTTTTGATTACACAATGAATTTAGGTAAAGCTCTAATCGAACTAAAAAATTGCTTGACAGTATTACATAATACAACATTTATTTACATACATTTATACAATCTATTTAGTGTGTACAGTATTTGAAAAATAATTGTCATTAAACATTATCGGTAATGTTTCGTAAATAAATTTATTATGTAATTTGTAAAAAGAACATCGTTTGCGTACGATCGACAGCGATTAAGTATGTAATATACAATATTTCAGTGCTTGATTAGTTTAGTATTTATAAATTAGGAATGTAGATGTTATTAAATCATGACTATAGTATAAGAAAATGATGCCTTTAAGTATATTAATAACTACCTATATACTAATATTATAATATTACTTTGAAATTATAATATTTCATTTACTTGAGAAATGTTCCGCCCAAATAAAGTTGTTTTAATTATAATATTTAACCATTATCATATTATGATATGCATATTACCTGTATGTATTATGGTATATTTTATACTTTAACGACTGGCAAAACTTTATGGAATTCAAAACAATTTCTAGTCATTTTTTTTTTATATAAGTGGGTTACATTTAAGATAAAGTTTGTAATTTCGCGTTCATAATTTTGTTCTTGGTTAAACAAGCTTTATTATAGCTATAAAGCGTTTTATATCATGCAAACTGTTGTAAGCCCGTGAATTAGTTTTAGCGTAAACATCGGTAGGTAGTAAAAAAATAAAAGTAAAAAATAAAAACATGAAAATAAATATAAAAAATTATACACGTCATTGCGTGAACTATTCCGTCAAACACAAAAACGTGAAAAAGAAATAAAAATAATCAGAAATATTATATTTTTCAAAAAAAAGGGCGGACAAACACGTTTCAGTATTTGAAAAAAAATTTAATATTTATTTCAGTATACACACAAGTGGGTATGCTGTAAAAGTGTACTTTTCATATTTGTACACGTAAGTTTAAATCGTAAATCTTGTAATAGCAGTTTTAAAATGATTACCATTGCTTGGAAATAGAAATTTACTACTTGCACGTTGAATTTAATAACTTTGTAAATTCGTATGTCATAGCGGTATCTCGGTGTGGAGAAGGAAAGATGTGATCATATCAACAGTATAAATACGGACATTCACAAAGTTTACGGTATACTCTCGGTAAAATCGTTTAGCGAAAGTCTTGAGTATTCAAATGAAAAATATCTAGTTTTTGAATGTTTATGTGTACATTATCAGTAAAGTTAACTGTCATCAATCCTATTTGCTGGTTAGCTGACGACGTTTACAAAACCATAATCGAAAAAATTCGTCGACTCTCGAGAGTTGTTGATAGCCACAGATATATTAATATTTTGTAATACTACATATAATTATATTTATAACTACAAAAAATCTGTGTTTAGTTCATATATTTAATCACTCTAAAATACATTGAACATAATATATGTGTAATATACCTATATATAACTTGATGGGTAATTCATCTCATTCATAGAAACAGATAGGTATTTGACGTATTGTGTTGTAGAATATTCATAAAAGTTACATATAGTGAAAAATAATATTATAAATGTAATTTGTATTTGTACAGGTTTTTGTTTTTATGTACTTTTTTGACTTTCCATGTAACAAACTATTATTAATATTATTATTATTATTATTATTATTATTATAATTATTATTATTATTATTGTCACTGCAACAATCGTCAGTACAGCAGAAATATGCGTATAAAACGCACAATGTTCTGACTTGTGCAAGAGGTATTTCGTATAATTGAAGCAGCAGTTTTCGAACGTGTACTCGAAGTATATAAATTCAAAATCAATCGAAAAATATGTGTTCGCAACGAATACTTAATCCGCGCTTTCTGGCTAAATGTATGTATGACCAACGCTTAGGAAAATATTAATAGTCAATTTCATTATAAGTACCGGGCATCAGAAAGTTTTTAAGTACGGGTGTATATGCAATCATAGACATACTCGTAATATACAATATTATTGTGTATTATGGACAGGTAGGCGCTTCGAGTGGGCGGCTTCGTACATACAAACTATATGTGTATAAGGTATTATTGGAAATCAACCGGGGTACGGGACAAATAGGTCAATACTTAAGTTGTCAACCATAGTAGGCTGAAACGCATTGTTCAATGTAGGTGTAATACGTATTATTATGTATACATACCCGAAGCTATTGATATTACTCGGTTTCAACGTATTATTAAACTATAAATTGGATATATAACATTATTGTATTGATATATCGTACAACGCCGTCCTGTACGGTTTGACCTAAAAGTTATAAGTACTCAATTTTACAATACCGTGCTGTAAAAAAGTAAAAAAATAAAAATACGCACACCGTCTTTATTATGTGCATATTAAAGGGCTTTGGCAAAACTTTTATACACAATTCCAACAAGTCGAAGTTTTTTATTCGCCCGTTCCGTCACCAAAAACTATATCTCGTGTATAATTAATTGATTATTGGTTCTACTTATAGGACAGAATAACGTTGTTGGCATAATCTATCATATTTTTGAAAAATAATTTATGCGTTCACTGAAAAGATTTTTGAAAAAAATAATACATATTACAAATTAGTAGATTAATTATTATAATTCAAAATAGTTTATTGGACAACATAATGATACAAATGCCAAAATTATATTTTAAGAATCAAGATACCGATAATAAATACATTCTGCTCCATACTGTACGTATTATGTATATTTCCTTTATGATAAATTTTAATGTTTAAATATAATTTTTTTCTTCTTTCTCAGAAATAGATCTACTTCATGTAAGATCACCTAGCTAAAATGTTAGCCTTAATGCAAAGATTAATAAAATATGCCTCCTTGTAATTTCATAAAAAACGTATTTTAAATTTTGATAGACTTTAACTATTACATTCAAACATTTCAATTATATATATTATAAACTTTTATTTTTTTCTTTGGATTAATAATATTTATGTTATTCAACTTTATAAACGTTTATACGTGTAAATTTGGTAATTAGTTTAGTCTGACTTTGATCCTTTGTTCACACTTTCAGTCCGGTCCAATCCATGAAATTGCGGACCGTATAGAATACTACCTTCTACATAATGACAGAAGTGGACTGACCAAGTGAATTGAGGAGATTTAATTCTCTGAGTCGGGGAAAATTATCAGATTATGTGTCAGCCTAAAAGCATTATCATAATAATATGAATCATATCATATTATATAAATGTCTAACTATTGGGTACATTTTAATATTATAATAAAACTACGTACTGACAATCATGTTTATTTACCCGGTAATATTATAATAGGTGATAATTAAAGATATGAAAACTATTGTATAATGTTAGCCAAGAATGGATTGTATTTACCGGAAGTTAATATGCAAATATTAGTAAAAATTGTTTTTTTAGTTTTAAAAAATTGTATAGAACCAAAGTTACTTTATAAATTATATGTTGTTATTAATCTGCATATTAAAAATTATAAAATAGGCCGCTAGATTATCAAATCTACCTAGGCTGTTACAAGTCAGCATTTGTAGACCAGTACTCTAGCAGCTAGTTGAATAGCAAACATGTTACAACTTTTCAACCTGTTTATTAGTTGATCTTCAATATGGTCCGATATTTTATGTATCCGATCAGATATAGTGTTGTTGGAGCATTGAACAGTTGCAATTTTCTTGGCAGCCTCTTCTCCAATCATGCAGCGAACTATCTCAGTCATACATGGTTTAATTAGAGACTCAGCAATTGTATGTGGTTTACCAGCACGAGCAATGCTGTAACTCAAAATAAATGATGCTTCTGTTGCATTTTCATTGTCGTTTTTCGCGTATTTATATAAGGCAGACAAGCTGCTATTATGTTCTTCTTTACGTTTTTTAAAATAGCCCATTTACTTGTTCATCAAATTTGGATGGTTGGTTTCGAGGTGTCGTTTAAGTTTTGCAGGTGCCAAAGAACTATTCTGAAGAATTATATTACAAATAACACATTGTCCATCAGGCCTTTCTACAGTACCAACAGGAATAAATCCAAATTGAAGATAGGATTCATCGTATTTTCTCTTTTTCGAAGGTTTTAACTCAATAATTTCAGGTACAACTATACTTTTTTCCGAAATATTACTATGAGAATTATTTTCAATGACATTAGTAATCTAAAATAAATTAAATAATAATAATGACAATATAATATTATATTATATAATTATAATACCGTAAATTGGGGTGACTTTGATAAATTTTGTTAATTTTTTTTTGTTCTTTTACTTGTTGTTTTTTTAATACTTAAGTTAAAAATATCAAAATAATGTTATTGCCTTAGGTTCATTTCAAAATCGGTCAATTAGTTTTCGAAATATAACATAAAATTATCAAAGTCACCCCGAAACACGGTAACAAGACTGGAAACGATTAAAAATTAACTAATTTTATTCAAATTTCTTACCGAACAACTAGGAATAGCATCCTTCAATATAACTTGTTGAGATTCTATTGTTGATGAAGACGCCACAGTCTCATCAATATTATTACTTGTTGTTTTGGTCAACAATCGTCCTGTTCTAAGCCAATTATGCATGGCAAACTTTTTATTTGTAGTTATGTTGTATTTATAATAACTACAAATAAAAAGTTATGTTGTATTTATAATAAATAATAAATAATAATTAATAACGCAGTAACAACGTACAGTGTACACGAAGTATGTCGTATGACAACTATATGCCAACTGAATCATAATCTCTTAATTTTAACTCATTACGATTACTGATATAATGTATCAGCGTATCGAACGCGAATGCGTGCACATAAGTTATTTTTATGAGTTATCGCACAATTTACTGGCAATCGCGTATCTAAATTCTACAAATCTAATTCGTTAACGTAATGACAACGTCTATAGACATGAGTGTTATAATTTTATTCTGTTCAATCTCAAGTACATACAACAAATATTTAATAACGATATTAGACTATAATAACTATTATTTAGATTTTAGGTGAAATTTTTTTAAATAATATAAAATAATATTTTTTATATAAATAATCCAAATATAATATAAAATAATTTTCTCAACATCACATACATCTGACGGAACCCTTGAGATAGTCCGGCGGAACCCTAGGGTTCCGCGGAACACACTTTGGGAAAAGCTGATGTATAGTATAATATTGATTATCGCATAAAACCGAAATGATTATAAAAGTATTAAAAATAGTATCTTATAAGTAAGAATACAATGAAACACGTACCATAGGACAGACTTCCCGGCCGCCAACACCACCGATAAGGCAGTCGCGAATGACGTCTAAAGGTAGGTACACACGTAGAGGAAATCCTCAAGTTCAAATCCTCAAGGCCCGGTCTCAAAGAAAGGCATCGCAACCACATGCTCGGGAATTACTCGAGGATTTTGTAATTTTTAATGTTACTACTACTTATGTGTGTACTTAAACGCGTACTGTAATTTTTCGTGGCTGCATTATTAAATACTCTCGTTTAAATAATATAATATATGTATGTTATAACGTATATCATAAATAAAAATGGAGAAGTTAGATGACGATATTATAACGGCTATAGGTTGTTTGGTGGTAGTCAATTACTTGAAAAAAACTCGGCAAATAGCATCTGTTTTTTTGATAGCTCTCGTAGATTTCTTGTTGTTTGTTTACCAGTTTTCCATATGCTGTATCTTTCTTATTTCTGTCATGGTATTCTTTTAATTTTACATTCCAAAAACAAAGCCTGTTTTCAAATAGATTTATAAACTCTCCCGTGAATTCGTGATTCATTTTCAAAGTTCGTTCAAAGGAAGTAAATTCAGAGGTAAGGTTGTACTTTTGTAGGCTTGTATATAATTGCTATAGCAAAATACGTCAAATGATAACAATAATATGAATAATAACAAAATAATAATAGTGGTATCGCTTGAATCCTCAAGGCAGACCTCACAGTGCCTCCATACGTACGAATTTGAACTGTACAGTCGGCCTGCACAGTTTTTCCTTATTGAAATTCGAAGAGGATTTTCGGACTGCGCAGGCTGTAAGCTTAAGGCTATAGGCCTTAAGGTCGATTCTACACACGTAAAGGAAATCCTCAAGGACTGGACTGCGCAATCCAAACCGTGAGGATTTCCTCTACGTGTGTACCTACCTTAAAAATAACCATCCCGCATTCGGTTCACGGGATAAAGCATTATTTTTAACAATTAAAACTGTTTTATAGAACAATAAATTATTGCGAATTATGATTTCAATGAATTCAATTTTAGAAATTCAATAAAATTTCTGAACAGTGAAAATAATTTCAGAATTGCGGGCCATTCAGAATTTCAGAATTTTATAATATTAAAACCGCGGGGCTCGGGGCAATTGCCCCGATTGCCCCCCCCCCTTGCGCCGTCCTTGCTTATGACATGGATAAAACGTATAGAATAGTATACGCGTTGAGCAAATATGACAGAAGAGGAGCTAAGTTTTAAAATGTACTTTTTTTTAAATTTTTTTATATCTGGTCACCATATTAAGTATAGCTAATTTAATGAATAATCTAACCGGTATTTGAAATAATATTTTGTATATAATAATTTTTCTTTTGATTCAGTATTTATTATCCAACGAATGTTAAATAGTTATTTATTGTGATAGTATTAAATAACAATACGTTGTAATGATTTTAATTTTAACGTTTTTTATCATTTAAAGTTAAGTGATAAATTAAAACGATTGTACATCATACGTCTCGAAGGCCTAACCCAGTGTTACTATGTGAAATTCATTTAACCTTTATAACACATAGAATTATTGTTTCTATTCTATTTAAAAAGATAGAATAAAAACAATTTTTCTTTTAAAATTTCAAAAATAAATAAATAAAAAAATTTCTTAGTTTCAAAATATATATCATTAATAAAAAGAGAAATAATTAGAGGACATATTTGTGGTAGTGTTGTACAAGAAAATAGTATAAATTAAACTAATTTTTGTTATTTTGCAAGCAATACTGTTTTTCTTTACTGCTCAAATATAATCATTCGCTGTATATCATTATGTTATCGTATCACTTAAAATTAATAAAATATTGCTGGGCCGTTATAAATGCAAATAATTTGGCGATTATAAAATTATTAAAATTATTTTTCACATTTAAAAAAAAAAAAAAAAAAAACATAAATCTAAGAAGATTAAAGTTCCTACTGTAATGTTTGCGATGTAATAACCTTTGAATTCGTTTGTTTCATTGATAGAAAACCAAGTTTTTTATCTAAATAAAATTTTATAACTTTAATCGGAGTAATTAATTAGTTTTAAGATACACTTTAAAACTTTTAACTTATAATACACTTTAAAATATATAAATTCTATATTATTTTATAGGTTATTGTTTGATTTAATTCAAATAAGTTCAGTATGTTTAACGAATATTTGAATTGTTACTAAGGATTTTTACATTTTATAAATGTACTAGCTGAACCCGTGCACTTAGTAGCCCGTTAAAAATCCTACCTCTTATAAATCTCAAACTGTGTGTTAAATTCGTTAATAATTTATTAATAATTTTTTAATAATTTGTTTCGCACTAATTATTATTATTAAAATAATTAAAATATAAATAATAAATTATTAAAATGTCCCTGGTAAATATCATAATGTCTGCTTGAGCACCTCCCAGGGTTACTATCACTGTTTAACTTATCCTATCTTCTGCCAGTAGGTCTAATATATCTCTGTACCAAATTATTTGTAATACTATGTTGTTGATTTTGATTCCATCGATTCTGTTCAACTTCATTCCACGCTTTACGTTGCTCGTCAGTTTGACTCTTCTATATTTTTGACTCGCAGAATTGCGAGTTGTGCGACTTAAGTTTATAAGTCTAATTGCTAGCATTTTTAAAAACATCTATACCAAAACTCTTTAAAAAATGTTTAACATTTATCAATCAACTTACTGTACTGTGGAATTTTGACGGATGCATCTGTTTTATATGATAAACTGTAATTCCGTAATTCCGTAACCAAGGAAATACATATATATTTATACACGCCGATAAAACACACACAAAAAAAAGGTCGGATTTCAGTTAGGTATAAAATTTACTCGGTTATATTAGTTTTTAATTTTCTGTGCAACTTTTTTCATTTTTTCTTACACAAGAACCTTCTCCTAGCAATTACGAACAATTAAAAAAAATTTGAGCCAAATCGGCCTTAATTGATGAATTGTTATACATTTTTGTCTCCATTTATATATATATATATATATATAAAGACTAGCTGATCCCGTGCACTTCGTTGCTCGTTAAATATACCAATTCTATATGACTCTTTGTTCAATTCGTTATTTAATATTCGGTGGATGATGTTCTAGATTTATCTTAAGTTTTCTCTCCGGAATAAAAATTCTGATTCACAGCAGTATATTATCATGTAGGTAATCTACCTGCGGTAGATCGCGGATCTAGTGCTGTTTGTACGTATGATTTAAATCTAATAAAGTATCAAAGTTATACCAAGTTTGACATAATAAGGTGGATTAATATAATCAATTAATACATAATCCTAACCTAACCTTAACGTACTAAAATCCGATGAATAAAAAAAAAAAAACCAAATTTAACCCTTTTTAATTTAGCCTATCTTCTTTCCACAGATCTGCACACAAACATTCATTTATATAATATATAATATATAATATTATATTATAATATAGCTGATCCTGTGCACTTCGTGGCCCGAAAAAATCATAAAAAAATTATGATTTTCAACTCCTTTTTGGTGAACTCACTGCAGTAAGTGCAACTCTGCCATGTGAGCCAATTAACAAATAAAAAAACACCAAACATTAATTTTTTTAATTTATTATAATTTATTCCTCAAAATTATATTTTTATTTTATATATTACTAATGGCAACCACTAATAAATAAATATTATTCTCAAATCTTATAACCTCCATAGCATTTATAAACAAAAATTTCTATCCTAAATATCAAAATTCCTGTTTGAGCACCTTCCGGGGGTGGAGTTAGGTCCATATATAAATCCTTTAAACCCGCTCCACGACATTCTCTATCATTTAAAAAAATAAATCAAGATAATCGGCCCAGCCGTTCTCAACTGATGCAATGTTATACATTTTTGTCTCCATTTTTATATAATATATATTATATAGATAATTTGACTCGCAATTATTTTAGAACTCAAAAATTATGTATTTATTAAATATTTTACCTTTCTTAAATATCAAATATCCGTCTAAGAGCATTAAAAATTTTATTATTACTGGAGCTAAAAAATTTTAAAATACGTGATGGAAGAGGGAGGGTAGTGAGCGAAAGATTTTTACTTAGCCTTACCATACTTTAAGCGCATACATTCAAAATATGATAGAAATTTCCTTTGATTACAGAGGAAGAAAATATGATTGTTCTTATATTTATTAATTAATAATAATTACAAACATTCTTGATAACATATTTACGGATACTTTTTTTCCTTAACTCTACAATTGGAATACTCGAGTGGATTGATTCGTATAAATTGATCTTACCTCTAGTGGATATTGCACATTAGACTATGATGTATATCGATTTAAGTTAGAAAAATAGTCAATTATTTGAAGTCCATTGATAATACGGAAAATGATTCCGATAAGAGAAATAAGAAATTATTTTAAAAATAAAGTTCTAAGTATACTTAAGCAAAAAATAAAGTTTTAAAGGTAATAGCAAATGCTATTTCATGTCGCATAAATCTTGGATATACTCTATCATATAAATTACAACTTTAAATGGTTAAACGTTTCCTTTCTAATTTAAGTTTCAATGCACAAGATATTAAATTAGGATTAGGAAAAATTTACATCCATTAAATACTGAATTCCCTCACAATTGAATAGATAAATTACCTAAGGAGTTTAAGTAAAATTGTTTTTCATATTCATGGTTAGAATATAAAGGAATATATTACAGAAAACCATATTAGAAATATAGGAAAAATATTCTTTTGGTTTTAGAAAACCATTTAGATGGGTGCATATTTGGTGAGATAGTTTTTATATTTGTAGGAAAATCTCAAATTTCTTTTTTTCTATTTAATCCTGTCATTACAGTTGACTTCGATAATCATTTTTACGCATTTGAAGTAGTTATTGATAATTCAAATTTAAATAATTACCCAAAATTAAATGGATATTATGTTAATGAATTATATGATATTATCCTAAGAGTTACTCGTGTTTTAGGCAATTTTGAAACATATGCCACGTTAAGATATGCACTTTAATACTATTTATTACTAAATGGTAAAAGTTAAAGGTCAAAATATAACTTTACAGTTTTGTTTATTTTATATTAATAATATTAAAATTTTTTGTTTTTATATAACTTAATTAAAAAAAATATATAAAAGTGAGTATAATATTTGTATTTATGTTGAACTATAATAAATTGATTAATACTTTTTATATTAATATATTATTACTATGCTTATTTATTTAATATTTTGTAATTTTATATCTATAACAATATATTAAGTACAGAGTTAAATTATACACAACATGGAATCAATTTAACACTCCAATGTAGAACATTTTAACACTAAACAATTGTTATTACAATCAATACTATTTTTTAATTTTAAGAAATAATTATTTTCTTTAATACTCTCTGGTGTTGGTCTGATTTTCTTCGATGTATAATTTATAAATGTTTGATTTAAATAAATAGATAAAAGTTGCGATAAAAACAAAAGAGCCTTAGTGCAAAAACTTCGTGCAAATGTGTATTAAATCGACACTCGTTGGTGTTAAAATAACTACAGATTTCTTTGTTTGTATAAGCGTGCGCACAAGTGTGCCGGGTTTGACCAGATACCCCCTCCCCTCCCTACTGATGTTGTGAATGAGGCCTTACACTTACTAGTCTAAGAGTAAGGGTTCTATATTTTAATTAATTTCGTTTATTCTAAAACATTTGGTAAAATATAAATGATGTTTGGTAATTGAACGAATAACATTTTTTACATTTACACGAAAAAACTTATTACGATATATAATATAACAGCTACAACTGACTTCAATGAACAAATCATAAATAATTGAAGGTATCCAAAAAAATATACGAGCTTCGTGGAAAACATATTCTTTAGGACTAATACACCCAGTGGTATAAACAAATTTGATTATTATGGCGAGGGGGGGGGGAGTTCAAATTTATGTAAAAGATAAGTGATTTTATAATATTATAAAAAATACATATAAAGTACGAATTAATGACTATATTATTCTATTATCATTATAAAAACAAACGAAGTGTTGTTTATAATCAAATTATATTTAACGTTTTCTTCCTTTGTGTATCTTAGTAGCAAGTTATTCATGACTTTTGAATCTTTTTTTCTTCTGGGGGTTGAGATCCGGCAATCTCTCCATCAAGAAAATACGCCATCAAATATTCCATTATAAAAAAAAAAATAAAAAATGTTTTTTTTTTTAGTTATTTATACATTATAATTTATTAAATGCGAGTATACCTACATGTTTAGTGAAAATAGGGCCCAAAAGTATTGGTTGGCACAGTGCCGTGCCTAGCATAATCAGCGCCCGGCGCGAAGAATTATTTCTAGCGCCCCCACCCCCTTTACGTAATATTTTTATTTGAGGCTTTGATGAATAATTGTTTCCTGATGAAAAATATGCACTATGACGTGAACACAGTACGTCTGAAAACTAGATATCATGGGTTCAAAATAAAATCGTACAATTCCTTCCAGTCGTTGTTATATGTCGCAATCTATGTTATGATATTAAGTCTATATTTATGTTATTGAATTAATTTTATCAAGTAACAATAATAATAATATAGTTGTTATCGACGACGGCGATCAGCGACGTCGTCATTTCGGGGAAAAATAAATACTAACGCTAAGAATAAAAACACTATATTTGTAACCGGTAGGCAATCAATGCAATGCTAATTATGTCGAGATAGTGGTGTTCGACGAGAGAAAAAAAAATGAATTCATTTTGAGTATTTTAGTAATATTACTTAGATTATAAAAATGTATTTGGCGCCCCGGTGGTCAATGGCGCCCGGTGCGCGCGCACCTCTTGACCCCCCTAGGCACGGCCCTGGGTTGGCACCCCCTGAAATATAAGTTTGTGCACGCTTATTAGTTAGTACTTAAGCAGTATAAAATTTGTATTTGATGTACGATATCACTAATTAATTTAGCTTATTATAGAATGGAACATATGCATTACAGTTAATACTTCACTTAAAATGTATCGTTAAAAATAAAATAAAATTTTTTCTTTACCATATGAAATGTAAATTTTTTTATTAATTCAAGATCTGAAGTGCACAAAATAAAAACATTATGCGTGTTTGAAATATTTTTATTTTGACGAAACGTCTTATTTACTAAAATAAAGATACTGAACTTTCTTTGATTTCTTTAATTATTTTTATTTTTTTTGAAAATATAGGCTAAGTAATAATGATTTTTTAAATAAATAAATTGTTTAGCAAAATAAATGTATTATTTCGCATCTGTATCCCAAGAGAAATTATGATTATCAATTCAAAGTTGAAAGCAATCTTTACGCCGCTATCATTAATTCTCATGTGGGCGGAATGCGTACAATAATTTTGAACAATTACAGACTGGTTATTCAATCATCCTTTCGACACCCAAAATTTATAAAAAAGTTCCAAACTACACATAGACATATACTTAAGAATATTGATATATTTGTAGTAAATTAACATCACAATGGAATAATATGTCTGCTCTCAGAATTATGAATTAAATATATTGATATTAGTTGCATTGCTTAATTAGCAGTGGTAAACACACAACTTTCGGTATGTGAATAACTCTTGTTTGGTAATTTTTTAAGTTATTTTACATTTATCAAATGCGTATTACGTGTATACCTACTTGTATATTTTAAAGTTTAGATTCACTCCGATTGGAGCTCAAATATTTCGAAAACATATTTATCTCAATTCTCTATCGATTTCTTCGTACTTATTTCACAACTTTAGAATTTGTTTTTTCTTTAAAATAAAATCAAAGAATAGTGAATAACATATACATTGATATATTTTTTTGGTTAATTTAAAATTTTATATAAATACATTGATAATTAATTATACGTATTTATATTATCGGTAGCAGAAGTTACAATAAATACATGTCGTACAGATATATTATTGACGTTCATAAGACAACAGATGTTTATTGTATCAATTTTTTATAAGAAATAAGAAAACTTTGTATATATTTTATCAAAAGTTAAAGGCTTCGTGTATGTTATAGTTTGCGTACCTCTTGTGTGTAATAATTTATGTCTAAAATTACATTTTCAACTGTAAATAAGAAATGTAGGAATGTAATATTTTTCCGAGTGTGAAAAAAATGTGTCCTCCAAAATAAAGTTCACCTCTTATTTTCAGTTTCCTTTAAAAGAAAAATGAGAAAATTATCATTGTTCTTTAACTAACTATCAAATTTTACTATGAAAATCAGAATATTATATTCACTCATAAAATATGGTTAAGCGTTTTAGGTTTTTTATCGAATACATTTTTTTTATAAATTAATTTGTGTGTATTGTATAAAGTTTTGTGTTTATAGTTATAATACTACTGTTTGGATTATACTATTTTATAACCAAAAATAGATTTTATCTTCTCCTAAAAAGCACAATATAGGTAACATGTACTACAGAGTTTCTAATTCGAATATAAAATAATTCCAAAGATTCGTATGTTCACTTCGTTTTAACATTCTTCAGTCTTCAATCGGCAGAGGGCCACGTTTTATGATAACGTCAAAGTTCCTGGGTCACATACACTCAAAACAAATATATATGTATGAATTAATTAAAAAAACAGTTATATTATTTAAGTATGATCGAAATTAGAATCTAAGAAGTAGTATACAATAATAAATACATTTGAATGGGTTTTATATTGATTTTATTGACTCATCAACTTACGACCAAAACAAATTGATGTATTTTTTGAGTAAAGACTTCAGTGGCAACGCGTATTGAAGGGTCTCCATCTAAATGACGCTTTATTGGATTCCCACGAATATATGAATAGTATTGTGTGGTTAGGTTATATTAACAGTTTTCATAGCTGCGTGGGTTATATTATATATTAAAATTATCATATACATTGTATATACATAACAATTAATTTTTCATCGTGCTTTCATAGCTGCGTGGGTTATATTATACGTATAGGTTCTTATAATCAACTGTCAGCATGAAAACACTGATAACAAGTTTGTAGATAAGTCAATAAATTTATTACGCGAACAAAATTTAATTCAACTTGTAAGTATCTACATAGAATTCTTTGATTTTAATGCATTTTGCAATACATTCACATGATTGAACATCAAAACTTAGTTCAAGTTAATATTATTATTCGATGCCGAGCTTATTGCACGGACGGATGTTGCATACATATACGCAGTCTTCAAACAAATTCATTTTTGTTAGCGTACAGAAAAGGTTCGGTCATATAATGTAATCAGAGCTAGTCTACCTATATCTATATCAACTATATCTTGTTACTAAGTTACATACAGTTTACGGAAATCAGTAAGTTTGTACCTTTCGGGGTAAAATTTTGTTTTTATTTCAAAATGTATAGCCAACTCTATTGCAATTTTGTTTTCGAAATACTTTACTAAATAAATGTTCTCTAAATATAAAATTGATATTATAGTTTAAGGGATTTGCAATTGATGAAAAAAAATAGATTTAGACAAAAAAAAAAAAAAACCATACAATACTA
Source organism: Sipha maydis (assembly GCA_034509805.1). Classification (NCBI taxonomy): domain Eukaryota; kingdom Metazoa; phylum Arthropoda; class Insecta; order Hemiptera; family Aphididae; genus Sipha; species Sipha maydis. The sequence goes on from JASXSY010002904.1 coordinate 109,604, forward strand.
GAGAAATTTTATTTGACGGATTTTAATTTTAAAAACTAATTGATTGATTGGAATTTTTATTATTCCAACTCATTTCAGTGTCATTATGAATAAAATAAGTGCTAACACATAATATTCTTGTATATAATAGTCAAAATCGTTGATTTATTATAGTATATATAATATATACATTGAAACCTATGAAACTTGGTTTAAAACTTAAAATTTGTTACCTTAAATTCCTTCAATTTTGTTAAGCTTTTGGTCTAAAAACTATATTTTTTTTTTTAAATTGAAATTATTTGATTATAATTTAATATCTCAATCAATGCCATCGCGTTAATTACTGACTAATAACAATCAACTAATTGACTGGCGGTATACGGACCGACTACTACAATTCCACGAGGCGTGTACCATTTCCACCAACGGTTATTTCCGCAAATTTTAAAAAAAGGTTAGATTCCCGTTTCTGCTAATTTATCTACTATGGTATAACAATTACAATATATTCTATATTTTTGGAAAAAAATGAAAATCTTCGTGTTTATAGGTCATGACACACGCACACATGCGTATCATATACATAATGAAAATACGCAATTACCGTATTTAAATATTTAAGATTAAAACAATCGTTCAGACTAGAACATTTTGTACGGCATATACCTTTCATCGATCACAAATTATATTATTTATATACACATATAAATAATAACGTTAGGTACCTATCACTTATCATATAATTTGAAACATTAAGATAAAAGTATTATTTCAAAATATTATTCTTTGCTTTACCATAAAAACAGTATGAATAATATTCCAATAATACGGAATATATTATAACACTTTTACCATAGCAGATAGGCAGAAACGGGAATCATACCTAAACTATAAACTGGCGGAAACAGTCGTTGGCAAAAACGATCAATTAAAATGTTTGCGGAAACTAACGGGTAATTTCCAAAGAAAATATTGTTATTTAGTTTTGCATTTTTTTTTTAGTTTCATTGGTGTATAAGTGATATTAATTAAAATATATATATTTCAATTAATTAGTACACCTAGTCACCATACACATTATGGATAAATCATAGTTTTATACACATGTTTTCCGGTGTTGGTGTTTGAATGTGTGATTTTTTATAACGTAAAATATTTATATAATTAAAACAATGAAAAATTAGTGAATGCTACTGGTTGTCTTCTGAACAATTGCAAATTATGGAAAGATTAGATAAGCATATACAATAGTAAATGGTAAAACTACCTATTACTGAAAACAATATTTATGACTCGCATAATTTGTTTATTGTTAATTTATTGTTATTGTTTGGTGTCAAAGACGGACGATTTCTAGGAAATATTGACCGTATACGATTACAAATTAGACTTATGTTAATTTACTTTGCATACACTTATGAATCACTTTAATTAAATCATGTTAAATTGTTTATGTTAATTTCCTTAAAACACGATGGACTGAAGCCCTCTTACGACCTAGGTGAACGTCATTTTGTGAAAATTTTTTGGGCGAGTATCCGATTTGTAAGCGGGCAATCGGTTGACGCGAGTATTTTTTGAATTATTTCTTGGTTATTGTTTATTTGTTGTGCAAGTAAAATTTAAACCTTTTAATCAATATAATAATTTTGTTGATACAATGCTTGGCCAATAGAAAATAATTACGATAATTCGTATCCATCATGTTGTATAAAATATATTTTTTTCTGTACTGTTGATGGAATCCATGATATATCAATTTACAGTACAAACCAATAACTAAATTAAATTTTTAAAATTTAATTATCACGTCTACTGAAAATTAATTTTAATGCCAGACACCTGCGTCGATAACACAAATAGCTTACACACAAGTCATCACATTGTCCACTTACTCGTCAGTTTAAATATAAATAGGACATTTCATTAATAATATATATTTCGATTTTTATTGCATCACCTGTCCTCTCACAAAATTGTAACAAACGCGTAGCATACATTTTGAATTTAGTTCAGTGTACAGTTATTACAAAATTTAAATTTATAAATTTAATTTGCACGTTGAATTGATCGCAATTGTTTTGATAATTTTTGATCATTATTAATTATTTAATTGTGAATCATATTACGAAAGAAAAAAATAAATGTTTGAATTATCTTTTTAAGAAAAACAGAAGAAATTACTGATAAATTTATAACATAAGAATTTCATATGTTTCAATGCAGAAAAGAAGGAATTTTCAATATTTTAATTGATAAACATTTTTTTAGAGATGAAAAAAATTCCGATAATTTTTTTAGATTCAATTAGGAACAATTTAGCTATTTAGTTATGTTTTAAACTTAATTGAAGTCGAAATAAAATAAAATCGCAGCAACAGAGTGAAAGAACCTATTTCACCGACGGGAAAATTAGCTTTAACGTGAACGTTTTTAATGCAAAGCACTTTTAAATTATTGTTCACTGTCAGGCCAAGCTTTTTTTTTTAAATTTAGATATTTTTTTTTCAATCTACATAATGAATTCTCTTAATTAGTAACTATGAGAAAAAAAATGTAATTACCTAGTTAATTTGCTAATTAGTATTAAGTATTTTTAAATTAATCAGCCAGGTTTTATCAAACATTTATCATTAGCCGAGTAATAAATTATGCATAAATTATAAGTTGTAAAAATGAATTATTTATTAAAAAAAAAGTATATTTACTATTATATAATATTATTGTACTATACTATAATAATTATAATATCTAATTGGTTCACTTTATTTGAAATTTGTTACCATACATTTTCCCTGACTGTTTGATCCTTGGACAAATATGCTTTAATGCTTTAATCGTACAAATAAGGGTGGTATCCCATTGGTTCAGTTGTATATTCTCTTCGGAATGAATATATAATTTTTGAAGACATTTTTATTTAATATTTAGATATGCAAATATTTTGAAAACAATTTGTTATACTGACAGTTTCATTCAACATTTAAGTTGTAACTATAGGTTATATGCTAATATTATTTAGTTGACAAAAATATCCATTGTTGAGGAGATTATACATTACCGAAAAGTAATAATCTAATAATCTAAGCGCAATTGTTTATATCAAAATAAACATCTAATACATTTTCTTTCTCAGAAAATGAACGTTTAAGTTAAATTTTTATAATAGTTTTAATTATAATTTAAATCAATATCAGTTGTCCATTTATACATAGTTTATCACCCAAGAAAAAAATGAACTGAGTGTATTTGAATAAAAACCAATACATTGAAAGTCGTGACAGATTAATAATACAATTATACATAGTAATACATTTTGAGAAGTTTAATATATCTTAAACAGACCAATATAGTTATTGAAAAATGCTGATGGAACGTCATATAACAAATTTAATTAATATTAATATTACAACATTTTTCATCGATAGTGAGGTTTTTGTTATTTTCAATGCAGACTGTTTGCATTCAAGTTAAATACGACTGATAGTGTTACTCAGTTATTTACTATCTATTTTATTACAGTACTCAGGGCAGATTATATACAACTAGTTTTGTTGTTTGCGACAGCAATATGTTTTTTTTCCCTAAATATTTGCTCACGCAATAAAAAAACCACCAGTTGTGGCCGAATTTTTAACGAATTGCGTTGACTTGTTAAGTTGCCACTTAACTTAACTAACTTAACTTAGTTGCCATTTTTTTCTTTCTTTAAAAAATAAAATTCTAAAATATAATATGGATCATACTATGGGTTATAGCGTGCATGCATTGGCTGTAACTAGAGGTTGATAACATAGGTCATTGTCAAGGGCACCAAAATAAAATTCGCGAACGACTCCATGGAGGTATGTTACGACACTGCGTACGTAGATAAATACGGAAGTTTCAGTGCATGCGGTTGTCGTGAGACTCGGTGCAATACAATTGAGGAATACTATCATCCGTGGTGATTTGACACTTTTGTCTTGGATTATGCATATCAATTATTTATCTTGCAAAAGGACTTACAAATTTAAATGTAAGAACATTTTGAAATTAAAGGTTTACATGTTATTTGTTTTTTATTATTTTAAGAAAAGAGCATAATACTATAATTAGGAATATTAGGCACATATACCATGTATATAATTGTGTGTGAATGTATTAGAGCTCATCATTACACGTGTAATGAATTACACGGGTACTCGTGTTCTTAACTGAAATGGGATTAAGGCCCGTGTAATTAAAATACACGTTAATACTACCCGTGTACCACACATTACCCGTATACCTATATACCCGATATTATCCGTATACCAACATACACGGGAAATGTCCTACATACCCGACATTATACGTGTTTTTTATTCTCTCTGTATTTGCATTGGATTTATCATGATTTCTTTACTTTTTGTATTTATTAATAACTAATAAGAGTGAGTATTTGAAATCGAAGCGTGAGTAAAATAATTATTTAGATTTTTTAATGTAGATAAATAACACGACTTTCTGACTATGTAAATACTGTAATATAAAATTTATATTACTCAAATATTTAAATACAGTTGTACTTCACTACTTTGCAGTTCTGACTCACGATTGCCCAACTTTCTGAACTTAACATGATAGAACACTTATCATATTGCGAGTATATTGTGTTCACTACCTTATAGTATAAGTCATAATTTATATAGTACATTTATCTAAATATTAATAAGTTATAATTAGTAAATAAATCTGTGTGTGTGTGTGTGTGTGTGTGTGTGTGTGTAATTTTTGTTATGTACAAACATACATAATCTTAAAATATTATAAATATTAATAAATATTTATATTTAAAGTATATATGAATTTTGAATAAGTATGCAATATACATTGATAATAGTAAATAAATACACGGGTATACCCGGTATTAAATATACAGGCTTTAATATGTTTTTTGTCCGTGTCCCGTGTATTCTAATATCCGTTCACAACAACAACCTCTAGTATGTATGGGTTTTTATATTATATTTACTAAGGTTCGTTCTAAGATAAAATAATGTTTTGTGTTCTAACTCGTGTAAAACCAGAAGTATATTTCCAAGAGCAGACAACTAGCAAATGGTTAAAAATCGTACGAGATCATCAGTTCAAATATTTTATTGTTTTAACTGAAATATCAAATAAAACAGTAATTTTTGCTCCCTTCTGTTAATGTTTAGTTTTTTTTTAATATTCAGTACAAGTATATGTATGTCTTTGTAAAAAAATAAAATTGCTATTTTAAATTATAAAATATTTTATGAATAAATTATGTACCTACGAATGCATGGAGGGTCATCATTGACTTCAACAACAATATTTTTAACGTACTTGTAAATTTTAAGACTATATTTTTTTTTTTTGTAAAATCCTGGTCAGATTTCACATAATTTTGAATTTTTTTTATGAAAATCTAAGTTTTCATGCAGTAAAGAGTTATTTTGTTGATAAACATATAAATGATGAAGAATTTAAAATATTTTTAACATTTTTATCGATTATCAAATGTTTACATGAATATATCGTACAATAACAACTCAAACATTTATCCATCAACGATTTATTCTGTTGCAGGATTTAATCGAGTGTAGTAAAATTGGGCTGAATATGCATAAGCTCAAATAATGTTAAAGATTTGGAGTGGGTTTTCAAAATTGACATAACATATTTTAGTATTTACTGAGTAATGTAATCGTTAGTTTTTCGGGAGGGTGGCTGTAAACAACTTAAGAGTTTAAGCCTCTCATCACTTCTTATTTACACTTATGTCTATCTATAATATGTTACTTGCGAGAAACATGTTTTAGATGGACCATGACACATTTTTTGAAGAAAATACATTTTTGCGGAATGTTGTGAAAAAAAAAAAATTACATTTTATTGAACACGAATTTACTATCTTTTTAATAGTCAATATATCCGTCCGGCTATATAAATGTTATTCACAATTAATATAAACACTTTACATATTATAATTGATTATGATGACATTATTAAATCCTAGTGAGTAAAATAAAATAAAATAGTGTTTCAGTATTGGTTCATTTGTTTGTGTATTATGATTACGTATAGTAACTGCTTTACATGGAAGCAAAGTACCTTTACATAATTTGTAAATATAGTAAAGTTTATTAAAATAATATTATCAGTTGATAATTTTTACAACCTCTTTTAAGGGGTGTACAAATAACCAATAAAATATACATTAAAAGTTAACCGATTTTAACTGATTTAAAGTAAAAATGTTTTACAAAAAGTCATCTACTCATAAATAAATCTTACCATATAGATATTATAATTATTATTCTAAAGAAAATGTAAATGTATTTGTATATATACTTTTGAATTCGTAAGTACATTAATGATTTAAATAAGTAGGATTATAAAAATATTAAATGAGTTTTTGTACATTTTTGCAAGAAACTATCATTATTCAAATCATTTAATAAAAATGTAAGATATCATACATGCATATAATGTGTATACAATGTGTATACACATACGCAATACATACACTATAGTGTATGTATTGCGTATGTATTATAATATAAATAGTACATTGAAAATTCATTATTGGTTGTTTGAGGGTTTGACATTTATTAATATTAATTAAACACACACACACACACACATACACACTTTATATATACATCTACAAGTATAAATTAATATATATATATAGAAAACAAGAGACAGGGATAGAGACTTACAGTGTTTTTATATGCCTTTAGATTTAATGTAGTTATCGCAAGGTCGTGACTATAAATAAGTAGATACCTATACATATTCATAATGTACAGAGAGAAATCATTTTACCTTTCCATTTACGTAATAAAAAGTTTTTAAAAATATTACGCAGCTTATTATTACATTAAAAACCGTACACATTTAATGTTTTTAAAAGTTATTTTATATTGTAATTAGTATAACATTTTTATTTTTACTTTTTTTATGCAGAATATGACCCGTTTCATATCGATACATTGGCTTCATGTAACCATGCGTTGACAGTTTGTGAATCATCCCCCGATTGTCGACGAATATTTGAGGACTTCAAGAACAATTGTAAAGTTACCAAAGACAATACTTGCGAAACAAGTCGACCGTAAGTACAGTTTATTTTTCGTGATTTAATAATTTTTTTTCCGTACCATTAAAGTAGGTAGTGTAAATTTTAAATGAATGAAAACAACGGTTATATTCGTTTAGAATTATTATAATTTTTCTTTTTTAATATTAATATTTTCAATACACTTAAAGCAGTTGTTAACATTTTTGTATGATAGATAAACCCTTAATTTATTTGTTACACCATTGATTAAATACACAATATACTGTGTATTTAATCAATAGTCATACTACTAAATAAACTTCAGAGGTTTTATTTTTCTCGTTATAGGATATATCTCAAAGTTAATACATGTCAAATGGTATATTTTCAGATATTGGATCATATCAGATATGGTTGTATTTTTGTTTATTTTTAGTGAACATAATGTAAAATATGTCATAAGTACTGCAATATTATGAAAATTATATTAGTAATAGCTAATGCTGTTGATAGTTGTACGTATAAACATAACTCATGAAGGAAAACATTTCTTGTCGGTGCGGGACGAGGGTTATACCCTTTAAACCCGAATAATACCGAATATTAAATGCAAAACGTACAGCGCGGTGAAACATTTATGTTTTAGCCGTCGGGTGAAAAATATGTGTTTTTAAGATTTTCATCCAAAGAAGAAATGAACAGGAATGAACTATTATAAGTCCTTTAATCTCGTCCATTTTTTCGTTTTTATTTCTGTATCACTGTGTACCATTATAATACTATAACTAAATAGACTGCATAATATATCACTGTGTAATATGACGTATTACGTTTACACGTTGTACATTAACTATTTACACGTCAATCGTTTGTTGCCAACAGTGTTTCGTGTTCAAAACAAACACGTGAGTGCACTTAAAGATGTAAACAAATACGAAATTTAATTTAATTCATAGTTACATTATATTGTTCGTCTACATACATTTGTATGTGTGTGTGTGTGTGTGTGTGTGTGTACATATAACTGATACTCATTGTGTGTATCAGATATTGTGCACATGCGCGTGTTTATTTAAATTCGATGATGTAGAAATCTATTTCCCCTTAAATCTTTTATCGTACTGATAATCGGATGGACTGGATTATCTACCATAATTAATCAGGTACTCAGACGAATGTAGTATCATATACTTGCATCTTAAGCTGCAAAAATAATTATTTATCATAACTCATGTTTCGTCTGTGATGATTTTTCGATGTCCGTTTTTTGAATTAGTTATTATAATATTAAACAATTAAAAATTTTCATATAATGAATTTAACAAACTTTGCAATTTCGTATAAAATATTTATTTAAAAACATTGACTAAATATAATAGATCTTCTTGTCTTAAGTGTAGAATTGTAAAATGTTGGTTGCGTTCATGTAGTTGATTAAAACTCCTCTATTCATATTTAAATAAATTATCACAGAAAGATTTAGGGAAAGTAATAAAAATCAAATTTATTATTATTTTTATTATTCTTATTATTCTGTTATTCTATTTTATTCTTATATTATTATTCTCACGTGTGTTAGATATGTTTGTGGAGTAATATTTTGTTCATTATGCTTATAGGACTTTATTTCATCTTCATATTACCATATTACATTATAAAATGAGAGTAGGGCTCTCAACATTTTTAAAACTATATAAAGATAATTTATCAATATCAAAGAACCAATTATAATTTTAATTAATAAATTAAAAGCGGTTACTCCTTATCCTACTCAACTTATCTGAAAAATAAATTAGTACGATCGATTAGATAATATTTTCAGCCGGGGTCCAATGCACAGAAACTTGTTATACATTTTATATTCTCACGATGGTTATCAAACTGTTGATGGTTTATTTTAATTATTTAAAGTACTTACAAATTATTAAAGTTAATCGATAAATGATCCGTTTTAAAGATGACAATTTACCAAATACTAATAAATAGTATTACTCAAAATACTTATATTCAAATAAAATCAAATAGTATCTTGACTGCTGTTAATTAATTATATTTTATGCTTGTGTTAATTTATTTAGCAAAAAAATAAATTAATAATATTAATTTATTATACAGCATGACTGGCTTGGGTTACTTGGAAATTACTTGATAGCAAAAACAAAATATCTAGAAACTGTCTTTTTTTTTTTGATAAGTTGAGAATACAGACGATTTTAATGTATTGCTACGATATTGAAGACAAGAAAATCGAGGTTTTTGATACATAGGAAGGAACTTTTGTAATATGGCAGAGGAATATGGATTGGAGTATCTGCAGTTTGTTAATATTGGATGGCTCCGCTGAGACCTAAACTTGAATAGAATAGGTCCAGAGTGGCTTATGGAATGTTTGTAGATGAGTAGTTTGTTATTCAGTAATTTATAAATAAACAAACAAATAGTTTATAAATATAAATAAATAAATAAATGCTAAGTCCGAATTATTATTATATTTGTAAAGTATGGTCGGTTTCGATTTAAAAATTCATCATCAGGTTATACGAGTATACAAATCAATAAAATGGCGATTGAATATGAAAAATAAACAAAAGAATACATTGAGAAAAATTGATTGTTTTCACTTAGAGATAATTTTTTTTAATAGGAGAGATTATTTAAAATTAATTCTTAATAGAAATAGATATGTTAAGAAATATAAAAACTTTGATTATTATTTATCATTATCAAAAATATATTGATATAAGATATTATATTTAAAATCGATCTGTACATTTAAAATATTATTAAAATTATTTTTCTCTATTTTAGCATAGATATTTAATTCTTCTGAATGAGGATTAATGTAAGCGTTATTTTTGGCATTTAACATTTCTTAGTTTGTATTAATATCAAAATGTAGGTATATTATGGTTATTTTTTACTAGTGTTAATATTTTACTAATTTTTAATATTAATTATTCAGGTTAACGTGTTTGGATATTAGAGGGTAGCGTAGTAGTCTACCTCTGTCATGTTATAATAACATTTTGAGTTGATGTGTGTTGCCCAGGTGAGATGCAAGAGAAGCGTCACTTTTAAGCAGTAAGTACTTGTATACATTGGTAGAGTTTGGTGATTAAGGTTGATAAGAGGACATTTTCGGAGTTATGATGTGCAACTGCAGCATATTGATTTAGTTTCGTTGTGTTAATGATTCTCCTGTTTATTGTACCACAGAGAGAGTAGACCGTGATGCATTTGAATTTATTGTACGGATATTTGAGGATCTTTGTGAGCTTGGTGCGCGGTGAGGAGAGATTTATCCTCTGCAATCTCTACAATGGTGTTGACCGATGTGGGTTGATCAGAGACAAACAAATTAACTAGCATGGAAAGAATTACTATGCTATATGAAACTCTTGCTTTGATTACGGTTATGGGATATAAGAAAGAGTCCAAGTGTAAAGAGCAGTGTCTTTCTTCTAGATATGATTTTATTAAATGAAAGTTTAATGGTGGGAGAGTACGTTTTACTTTGAGCAATAACCCCCGATGCCAAACATGATCGAATATCCGCCACACGTCGAGGAAAACGACTGTGAAAAACAATTTATTTTCTAAAGAAAAGAAGATTTGATCGAATAATCTGTGAATTCGTTAATTGTGGAATGTTTGTTTCTGAAACCGAACTGAAAGTTGGGCGAAGAGCTGTCAATAGTCTGAGATTTTGCGTGATTTTTTTCAAATACTTTTGAAAATAAGGGAGAGAGACTTGGACCCTCCGTTAAATCTTATATTAAATATGATAATAATACTCTTGTGTATACAATTTTTATCGTTTCATTTTTATTCATGTTTACGCTAAGTGAATTTTAACAAAAGTTGAATACATCAAGTGGCAACCCGTACAAAACGCATAATAAGAAATTAAATAGTACATAATACACAAGAAACAAAAATAAAAATATTAACAACTAAATGTGAGTATATGAGTTATTGTTTAAGTAATATTTGTCATAGAACTAGGGTTGAATTGGAATAACTCTGTTACATATTAAACCACTAAACGTAATAAGAAACTCATAAACCTTCACACATGTGCTTATATTATGTTACTTATCTAAGAAACCGTGTACAATAGCATTACAATTTAATTTTGGTAAATATAGTTTCTTATGTTTGACAACCATCAATTAAAAAATTATAGTTTTACAATATTTATATCTTATTTATTATTATAAACAAATTAATTTAAATATATTCGTTTCTACGTGTATGGGTGGTTTAATTTTACAATTTTAAAATCGATTTTCAGAAAATTACTGTTTTGTAAGTATAAATTATTTATTTTGTATATAAATATCAATTATATAGAACTGCAGCTAATAAGACATATATTATTACAATATGTCATTGTAGGTCACATTGTTTAATTTTTGTGGTACAAAATATATGAATTCCAATAAAACAAAATAAACCACATTTCATAATATTAGTTAACAACATTTTTTATATTGTTTTTTTACTTTGATGAACATTCAAGAAATATGTCGAATTTAACTTTTAAAATATGAAACACCACTATTGAAGATTTAGTCCTGTTTATGTTTATTTAGCCAAACATTTTAGTAGTTGAATTATAGATATTGGTCGATACTTTATGAGGTAAATTGTATATTTAATATAAATATTATTTTTGTTATATATTTAGTATATTAAGTACGTATAGACTTTCAATTTTTCAATTTCAGTTCCAAAATAAATAATTCAAAATTTGATTACATTAGGTATACCAATACATTTTATGTCAAAATAAAATTATTTCATGTTCCTTTTATTTTCATTTTAAGTTTCGAATTAGAACGTTCTCTTGGGTTTATGAATAAACCAAATAACATTTCTCTTCCAAAACAAATAACTACGTCATTTTTCTCTGGATTGAAATTTATATGTACTCACCAAAATTAATATAACGCTATTTACATCTACGTACGACGAAATAAATAATGTATGTACATGAAAAACTATAATCATGATTCAATAGTTTCTACCTACATTATGGCTTTTTGGGTTATTAGATATGTATTTTTATCAAGAGAAACATTTGATTGGAGTTTGTATATAAATAATATCTTAACTATAACGTTCGCCAGAACTATTCGTATATCTAAAAGAAACTAAGTATAAAAAAAAAAAAGAAAAACTTGTAACAATTTTTAACACCAATAATGTTTTATAAGAATTGTGATGTCATCATTAACAGTTTTCAATTTACTTTGTGTAAGTAGCGGAGCTAGCATTTTATTTTATTTTTTTTTTTTGGGAGGGGCAAAATTATTGTTTTTACATTACATTGACAAAAAATACTTATTCGTATATGTATAAATACATTATTCTGTATTTATGTAACGTCCCAACATATTAGCACCTCTATCGTACCCTTCAATTTTATTTTTAAATGTTATTCCTCGTAAAAGGATACACCATGTGCTATGATGGACATCTTATGGGCCATGGGGGGGCCCTTTTGGTCCTTTTGGCCCTTTTGGTCTCCCCTTAAATCCGCTATTGCTTTGCGTACTACTGTACAAAATTTAATTTCAGTTTATGGTGTTTTTTTTTTTTTATAATTTATATTAGCCCATCGTTTGTGAGTTTTCTAAATTAATGATCAATCTTTAATCGTATCTAATATATCTTATTATACTGGTTTATTTATATAACACATTTATTATAGAACTTTCAGTTTTTGTCTCTTGGATGTTATTTTCATTATTTAGATATTATACAGTTACATCACGTCAGGAAAATCGAAAACTTTACTTTGGATCGTAATTGATATTACAGTTTTATAGTGCTGCTAAAATCTCATAAAATATTTTGTTCATAAGATTTCTTCTTAATATTTTCTTCTTTTGAAGACATATATGGTGAAAAAAATTATCTGTGTAAAGATATTATTTACAATTTTGTTAATTCTTTTTATGTTTTTACTTAACGTGTCATTTTTCTGATGCTTATGATATAGTCACTCGTATTTGTAATACACAGTAGAACTACACCCCAAATCCTATAACATACTGTTTGATTTTTAATTATTTATTTATTTATTTATGAACGGACTGGGAGCCCAATTGTACAATACAATTTATAGTAATTATGAATAATATAACATAATAATTAAAGTAAGTTACCGTAACGATACAGTTGATAAATAACAAATGGCAATTATAAATAATACAAAATGGAATAAAAACAAAGGTAAAATAACAACGTTTTAAGAGAAACCTAGGTGCTTGTTACAAATGCGCATCATATGTTGAATTAGATTATTTCTACCATAGTTGGTGCTGTGAAATGGAACAACAAAGGAGGAATTAGACCTAGTTAAAAGAGAAGGAACTTTAAAATTAATTAAAGAAAAGAGAAAGGGAGTAACCACACGTCCGTCAATCAGCTCATGCAAAAACACCAAATTTGCTTCAACTCTTCTATCTGCTAGAGACAAGAGTCCAAGTTTATTCATTACTGGCCTATAATCATGCGATGGATGTTAAATTTTCAAAATAAATGACGCCGAACAACAAAAATACCTCTAAACTCTCTCAACGCAAGAAGAGTCAGCTGCCGTAAAAGGGTCCCAAAGAATGGAAGAATATTTTAAAAGAGGCCGTACGAGAGAGCAATATAAATCTTTGAGAGAATTAGACAGCTTTAATTATTTTGACGTGCGTATGACAAAGCCAAGCCTTTAACGCACAACAGCAAACTGCCTCAATATTGTAATCAAAATCGAGATTTGGACAAAAAAGAATACCTTCGTATTAACGATATTAATGCTTGACCCATTCATCAAGTACGTGTAGTTAATAATATTTTTATTCCTAGCAAAAGACATGGATTGGTATTTTTCTATATTGAAACTTAGTCTCATAGAATTAAATCACAAGACAAGAACATCAAGCTCTTTCTGGAGGGTAGCACAATCAGTTACTGACTCAATTATCTTGAAGATTTTCAAATCATCAGCAAACATAAGGAACATAGAATCTGGAATAACCAATTTTAGACCATTGACCAATAGAAAAAACATCAACGGGGATAAGTGCCCCCCTTGTGTTATATAGGAACGTCTCTGGCAGACCATTCGGGCCAGCAGAATTTGAAGTTTTTAACTTATATAAACCCTGTTCGACATCATTAGTGGTAAGGAAACAGTTACTCGGTAGATTAGAATGAGAGAAAGAAACATCAGGAATTTTGTTGGAAGAAGGAGTGACATAAACGGTGCTAAAATAAAAAGAGAAAAGACTAAAGGTTGATTCAGAGCCGGAGCTAATCTTATCATCAAAATGAACAGTATATGAAATCCTGTCACTGGACTTATTCTTCCTATCCAAAAAGACCGAGGATTGGTTTTTACCCTACACTCTGTTTGAGATAAGAACAATTTATAGCAACTTTATGTTTATAACGTGCCCGGAGATTAGAAAACTCGTTATAATCTTTGAGATAATGAGACACTTTATATTTGGCATGAGCGCGCTTTTAGAAAAACCTATAGATTTGAGATCTTTAGAAAACCACAGAGGGAGTTTAGACGGACTATAACTAACCTCGGGAACAAAATTCAATACGCAAAAAGTCAAAACAACATCAGGCATCAGTTGCCTGATTAACATCAAAAGACACTATTGTTTCAAACCAGTTGAAAGACATAAGAAAATAACATATGTCCGGATAACATGCACGACGGAAATTAAAATATTAAAATATCAAGAAGTGGAAGGTCCCGGTCAAAGGCAAATTGTATTACAAGCGCAGGGTGATAAGAATCACACGGAACAGAATCAACTTTTGATTTTTCTACCAAAACACTGCAGTTGTTGGAAAACACCAGATCAAGGATTCCCCCAACATGATTCGAGATCCCATTAAGCTGGAAAAAATTATTGAAAGCAAATATATCAGAGACACACTGCACTCTAGGGCCTGAAGCTGAACAATAGTTTAGGCCATAGTCATAATTTGACCATGAGGTATCATGTAGGTTGAAGTCCCCGCAAATTATGAATACACAACCAGGATTGAGAGAGATAATAGTCTGGACAGTTGACATAAATGACTCATAAACGGGAACTGGGCTATTAGGAGGGATATAAACGGAACAAACAACAAAAGTGACGTTTTGAACACGGAATTTTACAAATAAATGCTCAACAGTATTGATTGTGGTAGGTAATAATTCACAAACAACATCATAACAAATGGCACCACCGACTCTATAGAAATTACTAGTATCGCTATTACGATCACATCTGAATACAGCATAATTCGTTAAACCTAATTCATTATCGAAAAAACTGTCACTTAACCAAGTTTCAGATAGACAAATAAAAATATAGATACATAGATAACAAAGATACATTACATTTAAATCATGGTAATTTGGTTCTAAGACCTCGGCAGTTTTGATAGAAACCGAGTGACAATTGAACGCCGGTGATTTAGTTTTTTGAATTTAAGATCATACCTGGTTGAAGACGACTCCAGAATCTCTTAACAATAACTCTATTGGGCCAAAATGAAGGTTCAAGTACATCCTAAAGTTTATTTAGCGGCAGGTGAATATGGAATATTATGTCATCAAATTTGGAAAACAATTTAGATTTAAGCAGATCGGTAGTGGCATTCGGGTTAAACCGAGGGACAAACAAGTCGGAGAATTTCTGCGTTGGAGCAGCAGATAGGCCCGTGGAGGTAATTGTACCTGAACCAATAATAAACTTGGTACGGTCAGACACATTTACTCGATTTGTTGCTGAAACTGCCGAAATCGTAGGTACTTGTTTTACTACTTGATCAAATGTAGCACTGGCAGAAATTCCAGCAGAACTAGGGTCCGTCATACTATTCAATTAATAATTAATAAATAGTAAATGATCAAAATATATTCGACTAAAATATGAACAAATATTATAAGTCATAACAATTATAATCACATGTAGGATATACGATACTGGTTTGTTATAGTACCGCCACTCTGGTTTGTCATCGCCTCGCCATTCATGAATAATAAATACATCAATATACAATAATGTTAAAAAATGTATAAAAATGTTTATGGTTTCGTATTATGTATTTGTCATGTCTATAACATTTTTGGACTAAAGAAATTAAATTCCAGCATTCATATCGGGCACTTGTGTTAACAAATCCTAAGAGCCGGTACACACGACCGATATTTCACCGTACGATTTATTTATCGTATTAAAATATTATCGTACGATAAGGTGTTGATTAGGTACACACGACCGACATTTTATCGTACGATCTATATCATATATAGTTTTCAAGGCGTTGTACAATTATCTTATCGTACGACAACTTATCGTAATCGTGTGAACAGCTTAATTTATAACCATGTTATTTATAATATCGTACGATAATATTTTAATACGATAAATAAATCGTACGATGAAATATCGGTCGTGTGTACCGGCTCTAAAACTTAATTTTGAAATACGATAAAAAGCATACTGCGATGTTTGATCGGTATATCAGTTTATTATATAAATATATTATTGATTATTGGGTACCTATTAGTGATGATACGTATTTTCCGTTGAATTATTTTAAAGTATCGGTAATCATTATTATCGAATTATTAGATTAATGGATGGCGGGGCGATAACAAGCCTGAGTGGCGGGGCTATAAAGTTATCACTCGCTGCGGTGGCGCTGTAACAAATCAGTACCGGATGTAGGTACATACCGTTTGTAAACTCTGTATACGGAATAGGAAGTGATTTTAATATATTGATTTATTTTTAAGTCTTATAGCTAATTTGAATTTATGAAAAAATGTAACAAATAAACAAAATGTATGGAATTTGTTGTCATCACCGCACTTCAATGATTGTATTCTAGCGTGTATGCGCAATTAACAAATGTGAAGTAATACTGAATAGCATATTCTACAACTAATCAGATATTTGGTTTTAAATAAGTTATACAATTTTTTTAAATAACTCAGCTAATAACAATAAAACTTGCGCAAATTTCATGAAATCATCTTTTATATAATTTGTTTGGACGTTGCCATTCGAATATTATAAAACTATCAGATCAATTGTTCGTTAATCCATACGAATAGTAGGCTCATCCTGTGCATTTTTAAATTAAGATATTTATACTTTTCAAACGGTAAACTCTTGTTTTGGGATTATAAGTTCTTGAGTTTTTATTTTTATTCAGTTCGTGGTTCAATCCCGATTCTATAAATCGTAATTTTTAATAGTGATAAGTTTGAGATAATATCGATAAGATAATTAAAATAAACTCGAAATGTGTAATGGTTACAGAACGTCAAGGTTTATTGAAGTTTAGTTGAATACAAATTCGTATTGGATTACTATTCAAGATTTATTGAAGGAATTTCTCTGGACGACTTTTGTAAATCACTGTTTTTGTTTAGCTATATTTTATACTTTAACGGTTTCTGGACGAGTAATAATATAATAATTATAACAAATGAAATGCAATAATTAAGTTACAGTACTTTAAATCACTTTTAATATCAGCGCTGTTATATTATGGCATATGATAGGAAATTATATGCGATAATTCGATTATACGTGGTCTTTTGAACATTTATCCAAATTATACACATATATATAGTATACGTTTATACTTGTGTTCGCTCTGAAAGATCTATCTTTCTATAATGTACAAAATCAGATCTCAAAAATGTATGAGTTGTGTTTCGTTTTGTGCTCAACTAAATTAAATATTCGATGGTAATATTACACTAGAAGCGAAACTTTTGGTCAAAATACAATCCCGAAAAATCCTTGCCCGTAAAGTTTATACAATAGAATTTTTCGAATAGATATTTGTTTAATATGATTATATAAAAAAAAGAAAAGTGTTGAAGTTTTTGAAAACTTAATATTTTCAATATATTGTATTCATGTTGAATAAAGTGTTGAATATAACCTTCGCAACCAAAGCATAATAATAACTTCATAATAATGAGCTTTATAATGCATTGTAATTTTTTAAAATCAATAAAAACGAATAATTCAAGTACCCATATTGAAGTAATATACTTACAATGATCATACAATATTCAAACATGATTGAATATAAAACAATCGTTTTTATAAGTCATACCTAATTGTTCACTTGATTTTATATGTACGTATAGTAACTACAGATTCCAACCGATAGTTCTAAATACTAAACTAGATTTCGGTTAGGTTGAATTGAAAAACAATATAAAATGATACACTTGCAATGTCTCCATTTTTAACCCACATTTAATTTGCTATAAGTTTTAAATTACATTTCTTATAAATCAAATCCACCAAATCATTTGCTTATACTATTAAAAAAGAACTATTTTTCAATCAATTAATGTGAAAAAATACTTAAACAACGAGAAAGAACATCTTCATGTACGTATGATTGATTGCATAAAACGATTAAATTGAATTAATAATTTTATTGTATTGTTCTTTTAACATTTGATAAAATGAAACATATAAAACACTAAGTATTTGCACACACGAGTATATACCTACATGACGAATACTATATAAGACGATTAAGGTTTATATTAAATTCTTATATTCCATTTCCTTTTCAATTTTATAATATGCAATGCAAACTTTTACACAATAGTTATATGGTAATTTATGTAGATTATGAGAATAATAATTATACAATACATTTTTTACTGTTTTAGGTAATAATTGATAAGATTTATCTGTTTTGTTTATAATGCAGCTATTAACATATGTATACAACATGAATCTACAAATTGTGCAGAAAAAAAAAGAAAACATTATATTGTTATAGTGGTATGATCAATTATATTTGTAGTTTATGCTTTCTATTGTGAACAAAAAATAAAAAAATTCACTTTTCTTGTCGTTATTTAAACAGTTCACCAAATATCCCATTGTAATTGGTAAGTTATACATTTGTGCAGCTGACACTCAGTATTCGTGAGTGGATACAACTAAGTGTTGTTTATACGATAAGTCTAAATAACGATATACCTTTGAAAAAACTAACAAGAAAATTTATTTTACAAGAATTTTATCTGACAGTTAATTATAAATAAAAATTTCTAAATCTTATTGCACGATAAAAAAAGTGATTTTGGAGAATATTACAACTACATCGTTAAGTTTGAACTATAAGATTTTATTTATATACTCATAATCTTTGATTGATTATTTAAGATAGAAATTTAATTAGCTCAGGTGTGTAATTGTTTAATATCGGATTAAAAATGTTAAATTTATTTATTTCCTATCTTTGCGTGGTTGGTGGCCATCGTTCTTCATCATCAAATAATCTGGTTTCTTGAATAAAACGCATTTTCTTTAGATTCTGAGCGGAGTGATGGAATCTATTGGTTTTACAATGATGTGTGTTTTTTTTTATTTTTTTAGATTCTGAACGGAGTAAAGAATGTATTGATTTTACAAAGATGTGTGTTTTATTTTTTATTTATTTTTTTTTTTGCTTCGATTTGCTTATGTAGCAACTTTTCTGAAAGGAAAGTGAATCTAGTTGGTACTTTAGGGGGTCAAAAGTAAAAAATTTTCAATATTTTTTAAATGCGACGGGAAAAACCCTAAAAAATGTTGGGGAAAACGGGAGTTTTTACGCAAAACCAGTTTTTGACATAATAAAATTTTTTATTTTGCTATAACTCAAAAACTAATCGATGTCAATACTTGAAATTTTCACTAAATGTTTAGATTAGCGTTTTCTATACACCATTAAATTTTCAAACTATTTTGACTTTTATTGAGCTATTTATAGACAATTGAAATTTTCAATTTTTTTAAGTATTTTTTTTTTAAATAACGATAAAATTTTTTTGGCTGCCCAGAAAATCTTGAAAATTTAATACAAGGTTTCTTATAAGTTGTTCCTTAACTGACAAAAAAAAATCTAAAATCGTAAGTCACAATTTTTTTTTATAAGTGCTCAAAGTTCCAATTTATACGAAATATGTAAAAATCACGATAATTTGCAAGTTATTTTGTAGATATAAATTCATAAAATTTTTTCTGTTCATACTTAAGGTTCAAAATTTTAACACTAGGTTATCTATAAGCTACTCTTCAAAAATCTTTAAAAAAATTTCTACCGGAATTTGAGGAAAAAATTTTATGACTGTTTGAAATTTAAATATTTACGAAATTGCATAAAATAGCGATTTATTCTCAAACGATTTTAAATATTTTTTATAATTCAAAAAGTATAAGTCGCAGATTTTTGAAATTTCTACCAGCTGTTAAGATTGGTATTTCCTTTATGTCATATTTTTTTCAAAATATTATATTGATTTTTAAGCCACTTATAGGCATTTAAAATATTCGATTTTTTTACATTTTTTTTTTATAATCGGTGATAAAAAAAATTTGGCTCGTACAAAATACTTGAAAATTTAATAGAAGATTCCACAGAAGTAATTCTTAATGTCATTCAAAAATTATTAAAATCCATAGGCACAATTTTTTTTTATAAGCGTTTGAACAGCGAATATTGACATAAAATTACATGTAAAATATAATATAATGTATAATATTCTAGACTGACAAATTATATCGGTTTTTTTAAAATGCTCTAACTTAAAAACGAAAAATCGCAACAACTTGAAATTTTCACCAAATCTTTATATTCACGTTTTCTATACATGGCTAAGATTTTAAAGTATTTTGATATATTTTGACTTATTTATAGACAATTTAAATTTTCGATTTTTCTAAATTTTTCGTTTCAAAATAAAATATACTTATTACAATATTTATAAATAACATTGTATTATATTCTAGACAAACATATCATCTCCGTTCAGAATTGTTTTTCGTGTACAATGATTCCTATCATTGAATTCAAATTTAACAAATCCATTATAATGACCTATCCTATGAAGAGTCGCACTTCACCCCCAAGTGTACAGCAGAGCGAGGCCCATCCAGTTCTTTTTTTTTTTTTTTGAATTTTGAATGGAAATCAAACTAAAATACTCAGTGACTTTTGTCTAACTCTTATTTATTTTTTATGTGCTGCTCATTGTACTGTGTATTTATTATGAAGTCTTTTGCTATTTTTAGATAATCATTTACTCTCATCCTCTGCATACATGTCCACTACTACTATAACATTCCGTAATAAATATTTGAATAGTTTAGGTTAGTCTATTTAATCACTTTTTAAAATTTAAATAAATCTAACTTAATTTATAATTAATTGAAATTTTTTGTTATTACATACATAAAAAAAAATTAACATCTTTTCAAGTTAGGTTAGTTTTATTAATCTGAAGTCTCACTAATTCCTAGAAAATACTTGAAATATACATTAAATTCAAAAGCGTGAACTAAATTGAAATACATTTTATTTTCTATATTTATCTATATGATTTATCTATGATAAATTTGCTATTTGTACTTAAGTTATAATTAAAACTAAGATATTT
Organism: Sipha maydis; assembly: GCA_034509805.1. Lineage (NCBI taxonomy): Eukaryota > Metazoa > Arthropoda > Insecta > Hemiptera > Aphididae > Sipha > Sipha maydis. The sequence continues at coordinate 131,125 of JASXSY010002904.1, forward strand.
CATAGGAATTAAAGACATGTTCATTAACAAAATTCGTAATTTTATGTAACACGTGTTCGTCCTCATAATTATATATATTTTTTAATATACATTTAATTTACATACCTTATTAGTTTCTCTTGTTATTTGCACTACCGTGCATAACCATGGTTGTAAATAGCATGTATTAATAGTATTATTAAAATATGAATATTTTAAACACAAGCACTCGTGGGTAATCTTCATTTTCATTTCTAATTATAAAACAATTCATTTGATCTTTAATAATACTTTGTTTATGTTATTCAGGTATTTTGGAACGTTAATTACGCTTTAAATATTTAACACGAATTAATTATGATATAAGTACATATTATATTTTATATACTACTCAATGAAATATTATGCATCTGTACGTATTACATTAAAAAAAAGAACCGGATGGGCCTCGCTCTGCTGTACAGTTAGGGGTGGAGTGCACCTCGCTTATAGGATAGGTCATTATTATAATGGATTTGTTAAATTTGAATGCAATGATAGATATCATTGTATACGAATAACGATTCTGAACGGAGTTCATATGTTAGTCTAGAATATAATACAATGTTATTTATAAATATTATATAAGTATATTTTATTTTTAAACGAAAAATTTAGAAAAACCGAAAATTTAAATTGTCTATAAATAAGTCAAAATATGTCAAAATACTTTGAAATTTTAACCATGTATAGAAAACGTCAATATAAAGATTTAATGATAATTTCAAGTTGTTGCGGTTTTTCGTTTTTGAGTTAGGGCATTTTAAAAAAACCGATATCATTTGTCAGTCTAGAACATTCTACATTATATTATATTTTACATGTAATTTTATGTCAATATTCGATGTTCAAACGCTTATAAAAAAAAATTGTGCCTATGGATTTTAATAATTTTTGAATGACATTAAGAACTACTTCTGTGGAATCTTCGATTAAATTTTCAAGTATTTTGTAGAAGCCAAATTTTTTTTATCACCGATTATAAAAATAAAATGTAAAATAATCGAATATTTTAAATGACTATAAGTGGCTTAAAAATCAATATAATATTTTGAAAAAAATATTGCATAAAAGAAATACCAATCTTAACTGCTGGTAGAAATTTCAAAAATCTGCGACTTATACTTTTTGAATTATAACAAATATTTAAAATCGTCTGAGAATAAATCGCTTTTTTATGCAATTTCGTAAATATTTAAATTTCAAACAGTCGTACAATTTTTTCCTCTTAGTCTGGTAGAAATTTTTTTAAAGATTTTTGAAGAGTAGCTCATAGATAACCTAGTGTTAAAATTTTGAACCTTAAGTATGAACAAAAAAAATTTTATGAATTTTTATCTACAAAATAACATGCAAATTATCGTGATTTTTACACATTTTATACAAATTTGAGAATTAAGGGCTTATAAAAAAAAATTGAGTTAACCGATCACCGATATTTTTTAGTTACGATAAGTTTAACTTATTATAAACCTAGTATAAAATTTTCAAGAGTTTTCGGTCTACCAATTAAATTTTATAGATGTTTAAAAACGAAAAATTTAGAAAAATCGAAAATTTAAATTGTCTATAAATAAGTCAAAATATGTCAAAATACTTTGAAAACTTAACCATGTATATAAAACGTCAATATAAAGATTTGGTGAAAATTTCAAGTTGTTGTGGTTTTTTGTTTTTGAGTTAGAGCATTTAAAAAAAAAACCGATATCTTTGTCAGTCTAGAATATTATACATTATATTATATTTTACATGTAATTTTTTGTCAATATTCGCTGTTCAAACGCTTATAAAAAAAAATTGTGCCTATGGATTTTAATAATTTTTGAATGACATTAATAACTACTTCTGTGAAATCTTCTATTAAATTTTCAAGTATTTTGTACGAGCCAAATTTTTTTTATCACCGATTATAAAAAAAAAATGTAAAAAAATTTGAATATTTTAAATGCCTATAAGTGGCTTAAAAATCAATATAATATTTTGAAAAAAATATGACATAAAGGAAATACCAATCTTAACAGCTGGTAGAAATTTCAAAAATCTGCGACTTATACTTTTTGAATTATAAAAAATATTTAAAATCGTTTGAGAATAAATCGCTATTTTATGCAATTTCGTAAATATTTAAATTTCAAACAGTCATAAAATTTTTTCCTCTAATTCCGGTAGAAATTTTTTTAAAGATTTTTGAAGAGTAGCTTATACATAACCTCGTGTTAAAATTTTGAACCTTAAGTATGAACAGAAAAAATTTTATGAATTTTTAACTACAAAAAAACTTGCAAATTATCGTGATTTTTACATATTTCGTATAAATTGGAACTTTGAGCACTTATAAAAAAAAATTGTGACTTACGATTTTAGATTTTTTTTTATCAGTTAAGGAACAACTTATAAGAAACCTTGTATTAAATTTTCAAGATTTTCTAGGCAGCCAAAAAATTTTTATCGTTATTTAAAAAAAAAATACTTAAAAATATTGAAAATTTCAATTGTCTATAAATAGCTTAATAAAAGTCAAAATACTTTGAAAATTTAATGGTATATAGAGAACGCTTATCTAAACATTTGGTGAAAATTTCAAGTATTTACATAGATTAGTTTTTGAGTTATAGCAAAATAAAAAACTTGATTATGTCAAAAACTGGTTTTGCGTAAAAACTCCCGTTTTTCCCAAATTTTTTTATGGTTTTTCCCGTCGCATTTAAAAAATATTGGAAATTTTTAACTTTTGACCCCCCAAAGTACCAAATAGATTCACTTTCCTTTCAGAAAAGTTGCTACATAAGGCAATCGAAGCATTTTTACTGCCCCAAAACGTGTCGACAGACACAAAAAAAAAAAAAAAAAAAAAAAAAAAAAAAAAAAAAAAAAAAAAAACACACATCATTGTAAAATCAATACATTCTTCACTCCGTTCAGAATCTAAAAAATATATTAATAATAATAATTAAAATTGTACCATGTAATATTTATTAAATCTTTAAACTATCTCTATATTAATGTTCAGGTACGCAGATTGCACGGCTTTTAAGATGGACAACACTCTATTAGAACTTTATGAAGTTATAAAATATTTGTTGAATAAGTTAATTTATCTTTTATGAAACTATAACTGTTTTCGTAAAATTTAAAATTCAAAAACGCGCAAAATATAATGCGTTATTTCCTGTACATTTTAAAACAGTATTAAAACTTAATCCATAAAGTGTAATTAATATAATTGTTGATGCATTAAATCCAATAACTTTATACTTCCCATGAACTACACATAGGTAGAATTAACGTTACATATAAGATGTGACTCTAATGACAAAAATGATATAGATATTTATTTGAATTTTTCCAGATGACATAAAAACGTTTGATACTTTTTCCAAAGAAATACAGATCAATATAAATGCCGGATTATTGTGTTTAAATTTATACTATCAAAAATATTATTCTAAAAATAGTATAGTATAATACTTAAAATTCTGTTGTACAATTTTTAAAACCATTCATATATATATATATATATATTTATATGAACCGTTGAAATCACATTTTAAATAATACATCGAGACGAACTAATATAATACAAAAATTATATACTTTAATAATTAATGTTATAAACAGTACAAGTTGTTCAACTTAAAAAGTACCAACTATGATATATTTATAATAGATAATTGTTATACTTTAAAAATAACTATTGAGAGACATTATATTATCGAATGACGGGACTTGATTTATGATGCATAATAAGATGATTTAGATGGATAAGAAAGCAAACAATATTTTGTTAATATGGACGTCTCAAAAGGGAATCACGTACGATTTGATTTGTAGAAAACAGTAATAATAACAAATTACAAATCAACTAAATAACTGTACGCTCTTGCTACGTTTGTCAATAATTCATTAATTATAAAATAATTTTATTTATTTATCAATAAACTTATTCCAAGATAACATGTACATTATTTAAAAAATAAAGTAAAAGTTTTCATACAAAAAAAAGTATATATATATATATATATATATATATAAACTTTCAAACTTAATTAAATAATAAAAAGACAATATTGACATTTCTCTAATAATAGAAGCTAGTGTTAAAGGAAAGGTGAATTATATTATAAATCACATTGTGTTACAACATTGAATAGCTTAAATCTAGTTTGTAAGAATATTAACATGAATAATGTTTTGTTTAATGTTTATTTATACTACATTAAATTAATTTAGATACATTTTTAGTGCAGTTCGTAAAGTTTAACACTATGCAACTATGAACAATTTTAACGTAATTATTATTTGTATTATCACATAATGCACTTAAGACTTACATAAGGGTATGTCGTGTGTTGTTGTTTAAAGAAAAAAAAAAGTTTAAACAAAGACATTCTCTACGTGTACGTATGATATTATAATGTGCAATAATGTATTGCGGCAGATATAATGATAATTATCAAATCGAAAATTATACCTCTAGTAGTAACGTACACAACAGTTATGTCAACTATATAATTCACGGTGTACATAACAATTTTACGTCTAATAATCACCTAAGCGTTAATGGTAAAGTTTGTAATGGAATATCTCGAAAGTGTAAGTACATTTTGTGTACATATACCTATTGTACTGTGTATAATTCGAATTACTGTGCATTATGTAATAATGTATTTGGATATAATACCGAACGTATATGATTTTAATTAAAGCAATACCGTTCTCTCTATATGTCTACTTTGGTCGGGCGACAGCAAAAGTTTTCGTGCAACTTATGTATAATATAACCTTTGTCATATAAAGATTATCATAAACTCAAACGAACTGAAATCAAGTATAAGTGTGGAGTATTTGCTAATTATTATATGGGTTCGACATACTTTTGGCAAGTATACCTCGAGAATTATTATTGAAGTATCTGAAAATGAAGAAACATTAATAGTAAATTAATGCACTTTGAACTTTTTATATAGTTAAGATATACGTCTGTAAGTAACTGTAAATACTATATATTATATTAGTTGAATTATTCGGATTTTCCCAGAAAATAATTGTGATTGTTTAATTTCTATAGGCGTAATTTGTTATGGAAGCAATGGTTTTTAAAGTATAAAATATCCAAAATAACGTTTAAAATAAAGAATATACCTTAATAATAAAATAATAATAATAATAATAATAATAATAATATAACACTTAATATTAGTAACTTATAAAGCGTGTCTAACACATAAACTATTGAAAAATACAATAAATATCTATATCAATATATATTTATATTCACTTTTTTTTCTTCGATCCCTTATAGGTCTGTTTTGTTTATTAAAATGTACCAACACTAAATTAAAAATAATATTTATTAACAACAACAAAAATAATACATTTATATAAAAGGTTATTAAAAATGAACAATCTATAAAGAGTAGTATTCGTAATTATCACAAACATTATATGTTGAACATACAGTTGATCATCTGTCCGAATTTCTAGGTTCTTACCAGTGTTATAGCCAAGGGGGAGGCTTAAGGAGCTATAGCCTCCTTATGGATCGTGTTTATGTGTATGTGATAAACTAGTATACTACTATTTAGTATTTAAATATTTAAAACTGAAGTTCTAACTAAATGTTGACGAATAACGGGTGCTTGTCATTGATAAAAACATTAGTGTATTACTTCTACCATGATCACTACTATCTTTTTGGCGATTATCGTAAATGTTGTGGCAATTCTCGTCTAACTGTTACTATTTATTATCACTATAGTTATTATACCACATTATGTCTTGAAGATGCTACTGCAGCTTACCACCGTTAATTTATTATAATTAATTCTATTTTAATAAATATTATTAAAATTATTTTAAAATGCTGGAAATACAGTGTCGTCAGAAAATTGGAACATAAAAAAAAGTCTGTCTGTTCTTTATTTATAAAGATTATAAAATTAAATATATTATATATAATTATTAATTATTAAACAGTAACCAATAACACCTACCTACCTACATTTAATCAGAATAGCTCTGTGTTGAGAATTTAATTAACCAGTTATTTATTTATTTAGAATTCGACGGAGTTAACCCTTTTACAATATTTAATGTGGTACAAACGACCGATTATTTATAAAATAGAAGAAGACATATAAAGAAAAAATTTACAACAATAAATTATATTAAAATATATATAAGTATATAAATTGATAGTTGATAGATAAAAATTAATCTTCACAAAGAGATAGAAAAAAAAAAAAATAGAATGAAATACATATGAAAAAAATATTAAAGAAAACACTGAATGATAAGGATTAATCATAATCATTATGATTTTTCAAAAATATAATTAATTTAAATCTAAAAGTATCACGAGTTTTATTAAAAAAAAATTAAGGGAAGTGGAGACTTAATTAAATTAATTTCAGAGTTCTAACAAAAAATAAATCATTATCTACTCTGGACTTAAAAATTGGAATGACAAAAAAATCTTGATTTATCTAATAGTAAAAGGGAAGATGGATATCGACTTGAGATAAATGCTCAGGACATTTAATATTATAGTTTAATAAGTCGTTTACGATCATAATATTAAATAGCTGACGTCAAAGTAGGAGTAAAATGATTGAATCATACATTGAATTAATTTGGGTACTAAATTTCGCATCATCAGCTAAAAGTTAAACTTTTACATTGCTACTAACAATTTGGAATAAATGAATAACAACATTATATTAGTTTTTCTACCTGTATTGTAAGAATTAATAACATTGTGGATTTATTGTTTGTTTTGTTCGTTTATATAGGGAAGAATGTCACAAATATTGGCTACGGCTGAGGAAAACTCCATTGTTCGGGTGTATATGTCCTCAAAATCAAGTTAAAAAACGTTGCGACCGTATTTTCATATTGATAAATGAAAATCCATGCATAAGTAAGTACAAAAATACAATACTATTTTCTTCAGACTTCATTTTCATTCTTACTTTATTTAATATATGATAGTTATTATGTAGTTTTGTACATTTTACGAAAATTGTTACTCTCATCAAATCTTTCATTCTCAATATCCCATAATATTACCAAGTACCTAAATATAACACTAATGGAAAATATTGAAATAAATAATCAGTTTTTTACATTATTTTTCCTGAGATTTATATTTTATATAAATAAGTTTAATTTATAAAGTGAAAGTGTTTGTTGTTGTCATAGTCACCGTAAAGTTAATCGTGCTAATCACAAAAAATGTGCTCGTTTTAAAGATCGAACAAATTATTTTAAATCCCTCTTTTCGCGATATCCTGGGCTCCTGCTTTGAACCCATCCATACCTCTCATAGAAAATATAAAAGCTCTTATCCATAGTACATAATACAATTTTTTTCTCTCGTAATCGTATATTCAATAAGACTTTAATATAGTGATACATTTTTATTCACACTGAAATGTTTACAGTTTGAATTTTTAAGAAATGTTAACATCAGTAAGAATATAACCATACCGTGTAATCTTCTGATGTTTAATACCTGCCAAGATAATAATAATAATAAAAAAATAAAAAATAAAAAAATAAAATTATAAATAAAAAATACCTTTTGCATAACATTTCTCAACTAAAAGTTGATGTTTAAAACTTTTGATGTATTTTTACTGTTAACAAAAGTGTTTACAAAATATCTGTCACTGAAAACCAACATCTTACTCACTCACTTGATATAGCATTCGAAATAATTGTTTGATAATTCAAAAATTTGTAAAAAAAATTTAATTATATATAAACCTGACTGACTTATATATTTTTTTTATTACGGTGTTGTATAATGCATTCGTCTCGAAGTGGTTAGTTCTATTGAATCCAAAGTGATCCAATCAAAATTATGATCATATAATATTATATATATACAACTAAAATTATATAACTTAATCATGTTTATGATCATCAAATAAGAACATTTCCCAGAAGTAAAATAAGTTTTTCCCTTAGGTAATAATGGCGAAAAGTAGAAATGTCACTCGAGTATCTTGTTGTCCAACCTTTGTATCAGAATAGTTGAAGAACTTTTCATTTAATATTTTTAATTAAAAATGTGTGTTATGTATATATTCATAATGTGTAAAAAACGGTAATCTATCATTTTTTTTAACATTATAAAACCCATTTCATATGTTTTTCCATTGAGGGAGCGAATATAGACACAGGAAAATTGTGCCCCGCACTTGCGAAACTTTTCCTTGCACGCCAGTACATCTAGCTATTGGGTCATGTTAATATATTATTTACTTACTATAATCAAGTGTTTAATACAAAACCAGAGGGGGGTTTTTTCCCTCTGGTTTTCAATTTTATTTCACATACCTTTTTATTACGTAACGATAAACGAAATGGTGTGACTTGGAAACATAAACACTAACTATATAGTATATAATACATATTGTACAAAGCGTTTACCAGATTCTTAGTAACTATTATTATTAGCTATTAAATAGGAAAATCAATAATAATATACATTTAAATTTTATTTTTACAAACAATAATATAATTCATATATTTTTATCTGTATTTTTTTATTAATAATAAACTTAAAAATGCTTCGAGCTCAAAAATAAAAAAATTTAATTAAAAAAATGTTATGTATTAAATTGGATAATTTTCAAATGGCCTATAATTCTTAATGTTGAGATATATATATATATATATAAATATATCGCTAAAAATTATTTGTTTTGATTAACAATAACTATAGGTATAGTTTACGTAGTATACATATTATATAACAATAAATAAAACATACTATAAATAACACATTCATATTATGTTATACGTTGTCGTAATAACATGTTTTATTGATTTTAAATGCAACTTTTTAATTTTTTCAATTAATTACATTAACCTTAAACAAAGAAAATCCTTTTCTAAGCTCTTTTAAATATCTAATCTGAAGTACGGTACCTACAGTATATTAAATAACTACATAACCTTCAATAATCCGAATGTAAGCTTCAATTTTATATTGCTTTTGATCGATTATTTAATCACCGGAAAACCGACCACGGTGAATTTATAGTCTGACATTCAATAGTTAGGCGAAGCGAAAGCTGAAGGTAAACGAACAAAGCTATTTTCAATAAAGGACATCTACGAGATTGGCCAATAAAAATAGTTTCAATTGTGCCATCACTTAAGGAAATTTACTGTGAAAAAAAAAACATTTCATTTATTGATGTAATAAAGTTACTTTTTTTTTCTATACATTTCTTTAGTTAGCCCATTAAGTAATAGACAAACGTTTTTAGGTTACTAATGAAATCGATATAACATGTAAGAAATCGTTTGTAAAACGACGATTCGTTAACCGAATAAATCGAATTAACTTCTAAAATGTAGATGTATGAAATCTCAACGAAAATGATCAAACATTCAATATCATACATTAACACGATTTACATATGCAGATGTACGATAGATTTTTGCTATAAAATATAATGTTAACATATAAGATTTGCATTTATAATAATATATTTAACTTACATATAGTAAATAGTTTTTGAGCATACTATTCTTAGTATACTTAGCATACTTATAAGACATCTACATTTTTTGAGCGCACTGGAATTTAATAATAAATATCACCCACAAGAACAATTTTTTTTAGATAGTTGTATTTTATTATTATAATTTTATCTTGTTAAAGATTTCAGTTATTTTATTTTGTTAACTTAATGTATTATAACTGTGTCAACTTTTAGCTTTTGACTTTCATGTTCTGCTAATTTTTTCATATTGTTCTCTAAAAACTGTAAAATTCCATCATACTTTTATGTTATTGTTATTATCTTTAGTTCCAAACTTATAATGGTACTTTTAGTAATAAAAAGTCAAGCTAACAAATATATACAACGTGTTTATTAATCATTATTTTGTATTCTGCAGTATATGGATTTGGTTCAAAGCGGTTTTTATTTTTTATCTTATAAATAGCTATTTGTTCATTTATGGTTCTTAAATGAAAAACCACGTACTCATATTCCTCTTTTACTATTTTATGTGCTGTTAATTTATTATTATAAAATATACTAGTAGGTATTTAAAATATAATTTCTGAATAATAGTAAGTTGATATTTGATAAAAATGCCAAATTATATTACAATTTATTATGAATAATATTTAAATTTAAATTTTAACACACATTAATTGTTAAATTACTGCTCAAAACTTCCAATCAAAGGTGTGAACAATTGGGTTTTCTTGTTTTTGTGTACAATTTTTATCAAATTAATTTTCCCATGCAGGTAGATAAACACTTGTCAATTTATTATATTTTGGTATTAAATATTTGAGATTAAGTAATTCACAAGATACTTAGTACTTATTTATAATTATAATTAAATAATGGCTTCTTTTTTTTTTTTTTACTTATATAATAAATTGGTACTTTCTAAAAAGTTTTACATGTTTGTTTATGGTCTTTAGATGAGCTTTTAGGTTTGTAACGTAAATTCCCGAGCTCTAAGAGCTGACAAGTTATATGACTTGACAAACTTCCATGAAAACCAAATGTTTAATTTAAGACCACGCACTGACTAGCCGTACAGCTCAATATTATGTAACGTAGGTACATCGTTGCATTAGTAAATTCAAACAATAAACGTAATTTATGCTGCAGTATGTTGTAGCACTATGTTCATTACCAAGTTTGTTAGAGCTTTAAAATGAATTTAAGTGTTACTATGCGTCACTAACGTCCGGCAGCAGTATAAATAACTTGATACCAATAATTGCAAGTGGAAACTAATATCGACCTATAAATCGATTAAGACCGTGTGTACATATTATGTGCTTGTAATCCTGATCGTGTGATTAACAATCGCATTATATTTCCGACTAAACGGTAGATTAAAACAACCAGCTAAACGCACCATGTGGTCGGCGGAAAATAAGGGTTCTGAAAATAAAATCAATATCGTCTTAAAGTCCACTCAACATCGTTTAGGCTTAATGTTTTTAACGTTTTGCCCTCGAAAAATGCGAATTGAAGTCAAACACCGCAGAAAGTTTCGGATAAAGTACGTTATTTGTTCTACAACGAATATATAATTTAATCGATTGGCCTGAACGTTCGTAAGTAGAGTAGTCATTCCGATATTGATTCTGCTATCAGAATCCACATTGTTTCACTAATTAATCAATCGTAATAATGAACAAAAACGAAAATTGATAATTTTTGATATGTTCGCACGTTTGAAAGATGAAGACAATTACGAGTATACTAATGTATAATAATACAGGTATATTATTATGTAAGTAGTAAATTATTGGTAATTTAAAAATTGTTCGTCTTTTACGTCAACCACCGAACGAGATCCGAAAATATCACGATTGCTATGACATATTTTATTACTTTATGTGTTCATTATTATAACAACATTATGCAAATAAAAATATGGTATGCACAACAATTTTGTAATGGCTTTTCCTTACACACCGCGCCCATAAATTAAGGTCTTAAAAACGACCCGAGGATCGGGAGTTCTACATAAATTAGTACATTTAATGTTAACCTAAACTCATTTAAATGCACCGTAATAATACATTCGGTGCCGTAACCTTTGAAATTGCACGTGTCGAAAAACTTAAGAGTGGGCACGCGCTCGCGTGTGTTTTCGTATGCATACCTACGGGGTACCACTAAAAACACAAATCAAATCGTTAGGCTCATTTGTATTCATTATATTTTTTTACACGTTTCTACGTATACGGAATGTAATCTTGACCGTTGCCACTTGCTCAGCCGTCGCGAATTCAAAGGGACGGGAGTAAACCGAATCTCGAAATACACCCGCTATAATTTATGATAATATAATAAAAATAACTGTAATTTTGGCGACTGCATGCACTACAGCAATGCGTTAGTTGCGCTGACGATTTTTATCTATTTACGGTGTAAGTATAACACAGATATATAATGGCTGCAGTCTTAAGCGTCAGTTCTAGGTATGACCCATAATATAATCCTATATAATGCACCACTTAAATGTTTTACCGCATGACCTACATATTGCACGAAAGAACGAAGTATACTTATACGTATATTTTGTTACAGTAAAGTAGTGACAAATCTTACGTGTAATGCTCACAGGTGCGATTTGGAGGAAGAGGATTGGGTGTCACAATTACGAAATTAGTAACCCCAAAATATTTCACGTAAATTTACATTTAAATAGTTATTATTCATTATGAACAGAAAAACGGAGTGTATATTGTATTATTTATAAATCTATAATTTAAAAACTGATCATGTGATAAAAAATTTGCAGACGGATAATACCTACGTCTTTTATTTATTTATTATTTGAATTATACGCTAAATAAAGCTCAGAACAGTTATTGTACTTAATATTAATTCAATACAATTAAGAAGAAACAATTAGTTGCTATAAATACAGTTAAAATTAAAGATATAGAAATAAATAATACGATATACAATACAAAGTTAATTTATGCTATACAATCTATAAATACAAACATAGTTACAAAAATAATTTACATGCGTTAAAGCAGTGACTTTGATCTAGCTAAATTGTCGTAAAATAAATCAAAATTATTTATTGAATTACACGTACATTATTATATGTAAAATAAGAATATAAAATCAAATTAAACAATTCAAATTTAGAAATATTTAAATATTTATTAAATATTTTAGTAAATGTTGAATTACAGGTGTCTATAACCATAAAAGAAAATTAAAAAGATATATAAAAAAATATCCCTTAATTTTTCATTGAAATTGCTCCCTGCTATCGAATGTTTTTTTCTACAGCGTAAGTTAGTAAGTTATTCATTCCAAAATGTAATTAAAAACGGCGAAGTTAATGAGTTATAAAATATAAAATTTTAAATATAGTAGTAGTCCAAGTGGAAATATATATATAATTATATTAAACTTTTATATTTAAATTATAAAATATTTCATAACACACAAATGAATAGATTTTAATCGTTGACGAGACTCGTTTAATCTTACCATCTTGCCTAAAAAAAAAAAAAAAATGCACTCGTCAAATATTATATTTAATTCCAATTGAAAAAGTAACATTTCATTAGTTTAACATGTTTATTCAAAATCATCATGGTTCAGAAGAAACTTGTTTCATTCTAAATTTTGCAATTTGTGAATCTTATGTACAAAAGGTTCAATCATATTGGGTTTAGTATTATTCATAAGTAGAATACGGGTAACGATGCAATAAAAAAGTAAAAAAAAAAACAATTCAAATAAAGCAATAAAGCTCTACAAATATTAAAAAAAGCATTAAACTAAGTTTTTAAAAAAATATTTTTTATTACAAAAAAATATCTTCACAAATTCTTTTCAAAATAGAGAAGAAAGGAAATGGAATCAATAATTTTTGATATTTTGTACGTGATAATGGGTAAGAATAAAAAAATACATGGTATTTAGAAACTTAACTACAACTCTGAGTGGTTAATATTCAGGGAATAATAATTTTTTTTATTAATTGTTGACAACATGACAAACTGACACACGAGACAAGTTGTCAAGAAATTATTGAACTGGTACCTACTTTTATAACATGTAATATCATTATCTAAGTTTTAGCGATAAATTAAACATGACAAAATGAAATCGATTGAGTTATATCATTGGAATATATTATGCAATATAAAAATAAAAATTAACCTTTGAAATTATTTTAGAATACATATTGAAATAATGTTTCAAAATGTTAGTTAAAAGAAAAAAGTACCAAAAAAACACAGTAAAAGCAGCAAAGTACAAAAAAATAAAAATTCAACTCTGTGCATTTGATTCTACGTAGTATAAATCGAATTTATACCTGACAGCTTCGATTGAAAACAATTGAAAAAAAAAGCAAATTCCTTCAAAATCCGTATTTTATTCATAAGTAACGAACGGATTTTGTTGTAAATACATATTTTTATTCGAATGGAATATTTTTGGATGATTTTTACGATTTGGATCATTTTACTACATACATTTTACTACAAGCTCAATTTTATTTTACATAATTTGATATATTTGGGTACGAATACATGTTTTTTCATATTTGGTAAATAAAATATAATAAATATACGCATTAAATAAAATATACATGTTTCGTAAGTATTTGAAGAAGCTTTGATCTGTCTATGCGTTTCCGTGACACAATAAAACGATGGATTAGGTACATAATTTTTTTTCACTGTGCTTTTTGTGTTCTCAAAAGCGCAACAATATCAGCTCCCAAATTCAGCCTGTGAAAAAAGTCCGTGACTCAGGCAGAACTGCAGTATTATTGATCGCAAATAAAGTAAATTCGATTAAATATTACACGTACAATAAGCCGTATAGACGTACTTAGGGGTTATCTACTCATTCGACCCGCCCAGAACATTACGGTTTTTTTTCTGTATTCTTCAAGAATTATTTTGTTGCTATGGTCATAAATCATCCCATTACGCGAAATCTCCATACAACATCGAAAACTAAGAATCATGCTTTCGAAAAATAAACATCAACGGATCTCAAACAATACGTCCAACCATAATAGGGTGCTGCGACCAAAAAGTAGGTCATTAATAATCATACGAGTGTATATAAACATTTGGAATTATTTTATAATTAATTTTGGTCGTATACTCGCGTATGAATAGTAATAACCGAACACAGGGTGGCTATTGTTTAATTTGTCTATGGAATTTTCATATTCGATACATTCGATACATTCAAATGAAAATAAAATTATTCATCGAATAAGTTATCAATTCGATAAAACCAAATATTTTCGAAGACATCGATTTATTCGATTCGTAACGTTTTAATTAATTGTTATCGTTATTTTTTTTTTTTTAGTTTGATTAACATAACAATTTAATTTTTCGTATTGCTGTTTTAATTGGTCACCTGGTCGTAATCAAAAAGTTATAGTTCCATAGAATTAAACTACCCTAACGATGCGAATACATTTTACTTTAACTAGTATGCACACAATTTAATTCGTACAAATACGAGTAAATTACAATAAATCTGTGTCCCACTAACTAAGCTTAAAATATGTATTGATTTCATTCACGCAATTATATTATTAATTAGAACCATCGTATGGTATTAACTATGTACAAATATATTCAGTAGGACCTCTCGTACTACTTGTTTTTCGTAAGTGTTTTGCTTCATATATTTTAATATTATCACATGCACAATAGTTAATTAAAGGTTAACATTACGCTGTTACATGCAATATATCTAAAAACATTTATATAGAAAACAGAAATATATAATTTATAACTATCACTATCCACCAATAATTCAAAAGATTTAAGATTTTTCTTTTTAAAAATTAATGGAAATAACTTAACACATGATATAAAGAACAC
Organism: Sipha maydis; assembly: GCA_034509805.1. Lineage (NCBI taxonomy): Eukaryota > Metazoa > Arthropoda > Insecta > Hemiptera > Aphididae > Sipha > Sipha maydis. The sequence goes on from JASXSY010002904.1 coordinate 146,531, forward strand.
TAATAACAGAAAATTGTAAAATAGTTTGTTAGAATTTCTTCTATAAATAAAAAAAAAAAAAAACCATTAGAAATTTAATATCAACCGTTCACCTCTGTAATAATATGTACATGATTTTGCCAATTAAATGTACACATAAATCTTATAGATTTTTAATGTGACATTAAAATCTAATTATACATCAGCAAGGAAATTATTTTTTGGAACTAATAACAATAATAAAAACTTCTGACATTGCTATTATACATGAAGATTATTCCAACATTTTACGTTAAACATTTCAATTTTTTTCATTTGAATAATTGCAACATGATCGATGATTTAGTAAAAAAATAATTTATTTTAATATAATTGTATGTGTTAAGATGAAAACAGACAGGTTTACATACGAGTAGATTTTAAGACTTCGTGTTAATTGGTCTTGTATTAATGATTTGTCTATCGATTTCCATCATTGTATGTTATTGTTGAATAACACATTTTTAAAATATATTTTATAAATGTACTTACTTATTTTTATAAAATATATTTTATAAATATATTTACTTATTTTTAGTAATAAATTGCAGACGTGACGTACAAAACAATTTGTTATAGATTTTTTATTTATCATTAAATGTGCGAATCGAAAAAATATACGACGACATTTAAAACTTATAAACCATTGCTTATTGTGACTTATTTAATCTTGTGGTTCACTTGCCCTAGAGTAATATTTTATTTATGTTTTTGTTGTAAATTTAGGTTCCAAGTCTTCGCCAATTGACAACTCCATATTGAACTTTCAGAGTACGTGCCACGAGGCGTTGGAAACTTGTAATAAGCATCCACATTGCCAGGAAATGGTGGCTTCCATTATTCGGAATTGTAATCAGAGACAATGTAGAAAATCCAACTGCATGGAGTCGTTGCAAAGCTTTTACAGGAATGAATCAATGCATTCGTTCGCGATCGAAATCGCATTTTGTCTGTGCAAGTAAGGGCATATGATAATATTATTGTAATAAAGATAAATGTTGGATTCGGATGTTGTTACACTTCTTGATGAATACTAATGAATACTATTGAGTAATTATTTCTATGACATTATTTATCCGTATATTTAAAGGCATTTACATTATTTGATACTGAAATAATTGCTGAATAAATCAATAAACATTTATAGAATTTTTTTGTATTAGTTAAATTTATTTATAACAATGTTTGAATACCTCGTAAAAGTTCGTTAATAAGGAACTAATAAACTTTTATCATAGACAGTCATAGATAGAATAAATTAAAAATGTAATCATAAAAATATATTTTCCAATATCATCTAATTTAATAATTGCAAGAAAGTAAATGTTCTTTTGATTATTGTCATAAGTCCATTATATTTTATTTTCTAACCCATTTTTACAAAATGTTTAAAAATGTAATATTTCTGGGATTTTTTAATTTTAAAATATAATCCTGGATTACTAAAAGCATGTGTATTATTATTATGATAGTAACATTTATTTTTTATTTTTTCGGTGAATAGTGAAGAATTTTTAAAGTTTAATGAGAAATCAAAATATCCTCTAAGAGGAATTTATTTACACTTTATTTTAATGGCCTACATTTTAATCTTTAAAGTACTGTTAGTTCCTGTTTACAAATGAAATATCTGTCACCGTATAAGAAATTCATAATTATCATAAAACCAATATGTACGTTGTTTGCATCGATTTAAATCACAAGTTCCAAAAGTGAAATTGTTTTTGATCATTAAAAAATGATAGCTCAACATTATTAGCAACAGGGGTAAATTTTAAAATATTATATGGGGGAGGGGAGGGGGCGCAAAGCCATATATACAAATAAGATATTTTTTAGCTTTATAGTGGAATAACTATTGCAAAAAAAATGGCAATCTAAGTACAATTTTAAGAAATCATGTATTTATTGATAGTTAATTTGACCTAAATGTCTGTAGTAACGAAAATAACGTTTTAATAACTTTTATTACAGTACACTGTATAATATTATCGATTGGTACAATAAAAAACACAATAAAAAAGATATAACATAGTTATTGGTGTGTGGCTTGTATGTACAAATGTACAAATGTATGTACATACATTCTGTATGATGTAAATTATTTATTTACATGGTAAGCAAAAATTTTAGAACTCTTAAATGATTAATAAAAAATAATGGAAGAGGTTTTTTTTTTTTCTGTTTGAAAAAATATTTTTGGGATATTTGGACCCTCCTCATCCCTCCTTGGATTTGTGCCTGATTGGCAGTATGTATTTTGATGTAATAAACATGAATATCACATCAGAGCGCAATAATCCTACTGATTATAATCATTATAATCATATATGTTGTAATGTCGTAATGTTATAATATCATGTTTATGAATATTATTATACTCGTACTTTTATTGTGTAGTGCATTGGTAGACAAACTTTTTTTACCGTGAGCTATGAGAAAAAACAATTTTGTCGGTATTAAAATTTGAAATTTTCCTTAAACTTTAAAGTCATTAAAATTTTGTAACAACAAAAATGCCACAGCATAGTGATACAAGACTAAATATGAAGAATGCATACTGTATTTTTTAATTTTTCAATTTTTGTTTTTTTATTTACGTAAATGTAAAATATTATAGATACAAAAATAAGTGTTCTAATGTAGAATTCTTTTTTGGGCCAAATATTAAATGATGAGGGATCGGAGTTGACCCACAGACCGTAGTTTTACTGGCGTAGTACAACTACAACTCACATATTATTATAATGTGTTTGCTACCTAATCGAAACTTTACAATATTGTATATGCTGAATTGCGTGGATGAACGACGTTTGATCGCTATATTATATTATACAGTTGTCGGTGATAAAACAACACGTGATATTCGTGTGACTGTTTATAATATAAGATATAATAATTTACAATCCAATTATATTGTGTTAAAAGTAAACGATGAAGGCAAAAATTTACTTTCAATAAGTTTATGATATTCACCCTTATACGAATGCAGCAATGATGTACTCATATAAAGAGAACTATTTACAAACAGTCTAATCGATAGTTGAAAACTATTTATTTCAAATTGCATATGTAGTACTTTCCCGGAAAGTTTAGAGTTAACTGTTAAGCATCAAATAATTTCCTAACTTGAAAAATTATTAAGCTTATCAAGTTCTTAAGAAAAATTCCAGTCTTTTGCTGTTATTAGATAAATTCACTTCTGTAACTCTCGTTCTGGATATAACATGATAATAAACATGATATATATGTCCACGAATTTACTAATAGTTATTTTATGCGACGATTAGCAATATTGCTATCATATTTTTTCTTTACTCAACCAAAGGCATTTAATATTACTAGTACGAATACTGCGGATCATGTTACTTATTTTTAAATTTAAAATTTTAATTATTAATACCCGAGTTAAGGTTTATAACATATATTTTTTAATATTAATTGATAATTATATTAATTTATTACTAATTATATTAATCTTAATTTATTTACTTGTACTTAACAATTAATTAAATGGCCACTAGTAAAAACATCAAATTCGATTGAAATTTATGTTTCAGTAAGTTCTAAATTATGGTTATCTATATTTAAATGCAATATAATTGTAGTATGTGTATTTTGCGATCATTGTAGATCCACCGTGGTATATCGATTATTTTATTTCATCTTGGTAAAACGGATGACAGTTTACCATTAAACATTTTTCAATATCACTATCGATTTTACAGTATAATTTATTTTAAAATTAATGCTTCTAAATAATAAATATAATTTATTCCAATTCGATTTCAATGTTTGATCTGATTATTCTAATAGAAACGCCATTATTTTGTTTTAAATATTTTTGAATAACGTTTATTTGATTGCTGAAAATGCATAATATACTTATAATTATTAAAAGACTCCGGTGAATTTATTGTGTTAATGATGCATTTGATATTTGCATTTTGCTGGTTAACAGATATGGTATACGAAAGTGCTAGATAATTAATAATTAATTGAGTTTTAATAATTTTGTATTTAAACGATGTAATAATATGCTAGACGAGTACTTTGTCTCTTTACTGTAAAAATATTTTTATTATACATGTCATCTGTGTATTATATACAAATATGAAGGGATAATTTTACAAAAAAAAAAAGCCAGTAATAATTTAATATTATAACAACGACGAAAGGAGAAATTTACAACAAAAATAATAAGAAATTAAATTCATAATATTTAACATATCAGCGAATTGTTTTATTAATTATTGTTATTTTTGAATAGAAAATCAGGTGTCAACAAAGATAGATGCTTGATAGCTCAAGAAATGCTGCATCCGGAATGTGCGCAGCGTGCAGACGGAACAGCTAAAGTGCCGTGCCATAACTTGGCCGAAAGTTGCAGGCTTAATTCTGATTGCAGGTAACAGAGTAAAAATATCAAAATATTATAGAGACATATATTTTACGCGTTCGATTATATTTGAGTAGATCATATTAATTTATAAATAAATATAATAATTTTTTATATATAGATATAAATAAATTCTTAGCCTGGAGTATTATTAAATCAGTAAAGTATGACCGGTTTTGAATTAAAAATTCATCGTCCGGTATATGTAAAGTCAATAAAATCGCGACTGAACATGAAAAACTAAAAGAAAAATACACTGAAAAAAATTGATCGTTTTACTCAGAGATAATTTATTTCAATAGGCGAGATTATTTAAATGAGTTAAATTAGATAAAGATCCATTAAGAAATATAAATAATTTGGTTTTTTATTGTTTGTTACTATCTTTTTTATATTATTAAATATTTATTATTATCTAAAATGTGTTGATAAAAGACACTATTTTTAAAATTGGTTTGTACATATAAAATATTATTAAAATTATTTTTCTTTATTTAATTGTGTATATGTTACTCTTCTAAAACTGTATTCCTTGTTTTATTTTTTCATGATTAGTTGTGGTTTTATTGAATTTGTAAATTTAATAATTTACCCGACGATAAATTTTTAATCGGAAATCGATTGTACATTACAAATATAATACTACTATAAGCTAAGCATTTATTTAAATTATTTGTTTATTTATGTATTAATTTACGAGTATTAATCACTTCATAATTTTGAATTTTAATTTAATTTTTTATTATTTTATGGGATCATATTAACCATAAATTTGTTAAATATTACAAGTGCACTTAATTTACATTTTTTGCTTACAAAAAATATTTTGATATTTATGTATTATTATTTATACATTAGTAGTTTTCGGCAACTATTAAGTCGATTGGAATATTCAAAATTTCGATGTGTTTGACTTGAAGTTAATTTATGTGAAAACACTCATATTACATGAAGATACAAAAGTTTTGTATACATGTAAAAACTAATTTTAATATTATGGAATAATATTTTAATTACCAACTTCAATTATTGAGTAATGAACTTTAAAGAAGCATTTCAGATAAAATTTAACGACCTTGCATATAAAAACTTTGTTAATTAATTTTTCCTTCTTCAATTAGAGTATAAGAAAAGCAAATAATATTTATCATGTGAACATTTTTTAAAAGTTTTATCCAAAGTAATCGAGTTTTTTAAAAATGAATATCAAATATTTTATATGTACAAATTTCATTGTAAAATTTAGGTAATGGCTAACATATTACATATATATGTGTATATTATATGTCATATTATTTTCCTTTTATTTTTTGTTTTTATTTTTAATCGAATAGGTTTGAAATAAATTCTATTTTTGGCAGACAAATTATATTGCCGACATTAGGAAAATGTTGTTTATTTAAAAAGAATATTTAATTAAATTATAATTGTAGTAATAAGGCAAGACTGATAGAAATAACATGTGGTACAAGTACATAAATATTTAAAAAAAATCCACATCATCTACATCAGTGGTTCTCAACCGGTGTGCCGCGGCACACTAGTGTGCCGCGAGAAATGTTATTAAATATTGAAAACAGTGTTTTATTTCGTGACATTTATTTTTAAAAGTAGTTTTTCGGAAATAAATTGAAATTATCAATTGACCAATTGTGTGCTAATTGTGTAGATAAGACGATACCGGATACATGTATAGGCACGTGGCGATAACTATTGCCTTCGGCGAATTTGTCGAAGTTGTTGTGGTTGTCAAGTGCGGGAGTGTGCCATTAAAACTTGTGGTGTATTATAGTGTGCCGTGAACTAAAAAAGGTTGAGAACCACTGATCTACATGTATGCTGAATTTTGTACATTGGTCTGGATTAAAAAAATATTGAGCCTATCTATAAATGTTTTGAGCCCCATGCACAAGTAAAAAATCGCTTTACAAAAACAATTTTTAGACCTTGACGGATTCAACGCATTCCCTAAAATGTTATTTATTATTATGTTCTTGGAACCCTAAGTTACAACCTTTAATCGGGGATGTAGATGATTTTATCAATTATGATGTGTAAAATGCAATGGATTTAAATAACAATATTTAACAATAATTAATTGATTACAAATTTAAATGTATATCAAGACATAATAGTTAAAAGGTACTATTTTTTTTTTATCACGCACCATACGACCGCTACGGCTATTTTCCGTGCGAAAATTTTCACCAATGTAATATTAGTCGAAAAACTTTTAGAAGCAGAATTTTAAGAATAATTATAGAGCGAATCAACTATGGAAAAATGTAGAAAAAACGGAAATATTTATTAATTTAAAATGTGTATAATTATCTATAAGTCTTTCTTTTATCGCACGATACAACTTTTTCATTTTGAACGATTTAGGTAAACTTCATTTGAACAATAGCTCTTTGTGCTTGTTCATTTTAAAGTATTAACCATCAAAAAAATATATTCATAAAATAATATCGAACAAATATATTCAAATGGAAATGGAGATGGATTATGTTTAAAAATACGTCAAAATACATCTTAATAAATTCTTGTAGCAAAAAAATAAAAACGAATTATTTTACTTATGTAAAGTTGTATGAATTCTTAACACTTCAGTTACAATATTTTCATATAGTATATTTTTATAGTTACTTCAAGTTCTGGGATAAAACCCAATATTGTATTACATCATTAAAAACTCAATCATTACGTGACTGTGTTCACCGTGCAGGGCTCGCTAACTAATGATGGACGAACAACAGACTATATGGCTAGGTTAAGTGCAGGTGCGATGTATGTTTTTTTTTTCTTTTGAAATATCTACTAATTACATTTTGTTTATTCAACTTAACATAATATAATGTTTATGAAGCAGTAGTTTTTCAGTGTAAATTATACGTGTTATGGATACCCGTTCTCGGTAAACAAACCTCTGGCAATAACTTGCAGTTTCGCAGTTTCGATAAACTCTTGGTGCCGTTATGCCTGAACAATGTATCATTAAAATGTTAACAAAAAACTTAGACGTTGTGAGCAAAGTTGAACGCGTTTTTCTGCGAAACATTGGCCGACGTTAATTGTTTTGTTCCCGGAAACCGTCAGAGACGTAATTTTTGAAATCCACAAAAATATCAAATAAGAAAATGAACAAACAAACGCATTCGCACTTCCGCCGCAAGATCTTTTTTTGGTTTAGTTAACATTCATAGTCAGGTGAAGTTACACCGTGCACATGGGCCAGCGCGACGAGTGATTTTGGCGTTTCGATAGCTTTTCACAATCGAGTCACTGGCTTTGTGAACGGCACAGAACGCGAGCAAAGTTCCCCGTAATGACGGGTAAAAGTAGAGCCAGATGATTCACGGTTACGACGTGGATGGGACAAAAACTTTCGTTCGACGTGCAATTACTTATCGTCGCGACGCGCACCGGTTGGTCAGAGACGCGCGTATGCGTCCGTGTCCCTTCGAACAGAAGGGCATCGCGGTGATTTATGGATTTACGACGGGAACGCGTTGCACCAGTACTCTCAGCAAAACGCAATCGTAATCCAACACCGCCGAAAACGGGACGTGCCGTGCGACGACGTTACGCCAACGTACACCGGCTACGTGAGGTTCACGTTTTCATCCTGCGATCCTTTCGTCACGCGGTTTCGGTAGACAATGCCGGCGACGATATCTACCCGCGCAACGGCCCTCGTAACCGCGATACTTTCGGATTCACGAAACGTTCTCCGTCCACCGAATAATGGCGTTTGCTGTGCACCGCGTTCCGAAACTTTCTGATCGCCGCCCGCTTTTCAAACTCACCTCTTGTGCGGCGAACAACCGACCGAACGTGACCAATCGCAACCTGGCCAACTGGACGCGTTGCTGCGTGTACGCACGGTATTGCGGTATGGTAGTTTCAACTCGAAACAACAACGACAAATAACGACCAATATTTCCGCGGTACGGTCGTGAAACGCAAAACATTACGTGGTGCTGTGGACACCTGTGGACGCTCGGGGAACGCAGGGGCGAACGTGAGAAAAGGTTTTGAGCGGTAGAGATTTTGAAAAATGTAAAATTTTGATAAATATCGTACTCTATTACTCATTATGTATATTTATTCATGCATTCTATTCGCAAATACCATGGAAACCTTTGAAATAACTATTGCTTTTATAGGTCAGGTCATTTTTCATAACATTTCTTTTCCCGGCATCTCGTGCGGGAGGGGTTCACCCCCGTAAAATTACGTTTTGGTTGGGTCGGGTTGTAAATCCCAATTTATCTGAGAGTGCCCACGATCACGATATATAACGTATCATCGTAGAGCATAATTAATATTTAAGTCCTGGAATCTATTTTTACGTCACGCGTTTAATACCCATATTACACAACCTTCGACAACAATTATTTTCCGTTAGCAAATTCGAATGATCATACCCCATACTGTCGCGATGTTGTAACGTTTATTGCCTGTACAATATGAGTAATACGTTATACGTTTACCTAGCAATTACCAAGACGTGATACCAGTTCAGATAACTCAAACGGATCACGAATTATATCGTAATAAATACGGACAGAAGTTGAGAGATTTTCAGAAAAAATAACTTTTATTTTTTAATACAGTAAGAACTCCGTTTAAAGGTCTTATATATAAACTCACTAAAGTTAATTAGCATCACGTAGAATTAGTTTACAAATAGAAATTATTCCATCAGTATAAATAGTTTTGTTACGCACTGACAAGTTTATTATTGTTAGTGAAAATGTAGCATGTAAAATGTACATTTTATATCGGTGAATTGAATTATTTTTGGACGATGACTCTTCTTTTTTTATTTTTATTTACGCCCATGATATTTTTTATCAATTTGTAATTTGTACTGAAATTTAGATCGCAATATGCATTTAAAGAAATTCGTATCTTAGAATTATCTTACCTTATTAATATCTTTTGAGATCGTAAAAATTACAACATATTTCTTTTATGCTTTTATTTTTAAAACATTTTTTCTTTAAACATAATTATTTTGTTTGACTGTTTTGTCATTTTTATACAAATATAAACACATTGTAATTTTTCAAATGCTCTCATAGGAATAATATTCAATTTTATTAGAGTAGCTGTTAAACGTAAGGTAATATAATTGTACAGTAAATTCAAACGTCAAAAACTTTTTAACTTCTATTCGAGTAGTACTGTAATTTATTATATGTTATATTAATATTTTAATAACGGCGTGGGTGTGTCTTCTAATTTTCATGAAAATGTTGCGTTTATAAGTCCTGGGGCATCGTCCAATTATTCTCTCGGCAAATATCTCTTGTTTTTTGAAGTACCAACTTTTCTTCCTCGGTGAGTTATTTTTAAAAATTTAAGAGAATTCTATTGATCGTACTATTAGATATACTGTAGTCAATAGATCAGAATTTGGAGATTACAATGTTGAACTTGAAATAATTTACATTAATGGCTGTATTACATTATTGTTTAACTAATTATCTAAAGTTTTCGTTGGATATAGAAGTATTTTACCTCTGGATCTAATCTCTGTGACTGAAAAGGTACAGTACATTTTTCAAGCTCTTATGTCAGATAACTTAAATGAACAGCTACACTTAAAAAAAAAAATAATAATAAAACACTTACTCGTAAATGAAAAAAAATAATTTGTTTGGAAACAATTCTTCTACGGAAAAATTCGAAAAAAAAAAAATTAGTGCATTCATACGACTAATGTTATTATCATCCACGCATTTTTGTGTAAATTTAAAATTTTTTAATTATATAACGATAGAAATACTACGTTATTTTTATATCCATTGAAAATTTATTCCAACAGAAAATTTACATATGTTTATTATGAACGAATCAATAATAATTTATTATAAATCATGGAGAGGCGTATACGTAAAACTATAATATTCGTTTTGACGTTCTGAATATGAACGTATACAATCGTATAGATTGTGAGTGATTGGCATTTTTCTCTATTAATAAAAACGAAAACTTTTTATATATAAAAGAAAAAAAAAATTAAATTAAAGTTTCGTAGATGATGATTCAAATAACAAAAAGTAATTATGTATAAATTCTTAATAATTTTAACATTTTATCATATTTAAAATGGTTGATAAATAACCGTTAATTTTCAGTGGCACAATAACTAAATATAGAAAATATTTGTATGTTTGGAATTCAAAATGCTCAGTAAGTAGTTACTTACTTAAAATTTAAAGGGTTACTGTTTAAATATAATATTTTATGTGCATAACAATAATAAACATTATGTTCTTACTGTCGGTGGTAAACGATGACTGAAGGTCACCGTAAATGTTTTTATTTTGCCCCTTAGTATAACATACGCAATTATTATACGCAGTTTTATAAATATTTAAGCCAATATATTGTTTTAATCGACCAACGACGTAAGATCTCTCGTGACATTGAAATTAATTAAAAAAAAAAAATTCTAAAAGGACTTAAAAACTAATTTAACACGAGTAACAAATTATTTATATTTTTCTATCTTCTTTCTTTGTCTAAAATATTATAGTTATAATAATAATAATTATAGTAATATAAATATGATGGTTTTGAGATTTTTTTCAGTTTGATTATATATATTTTATACATATTTAATGAAGTTAGGACGATAACTTTTTTTTTCTAAATTAAGCCTTTGCATTTATTAGTGTATAATATACTGTTTATGTCCACGGAATAGTGTCATGATTATTCTTAGATTGTTCGGAGTTTACAGTGAGTAAATTTAAAACAATATTAATGGCAATTTCTCTAAAGGCTAAAATTCTGTTTCATAAATTAATTATTTTCTTATATTTCTGTCACTATTTAATTATTATAGATTTATTAGAATTATTTTGACAATACCATATGATTGAATCACAATAATTATAACTAATCACTAATAATCACCAGATACACTGTAGACGTAAAGACGACTGTGAAAATCAATTATACTCAAAAATTATCCCTTCTGACCTTAATCACTCTTTTTTCATGGAAATAATATTTTTAACTATAGGGTATACGATTGAGATATAATTTTATGTTTAATTGTTCAAATTATTTTTGTATTCTATAAGTTTTCAATAAAAAGTAATTATTGTTAAAAAAACTTGGTTAGTTCATTTTTTGATATATTGTAATATATTGTCGGCTATAGCTATAATCGCCCTTGGGGATGGAATTATAGTTATCAAGGTGTCTAGACATACTTTCGAATAAATTATAAAAAATCTCTCTTTAAATTTAGTTATAATGTTTTATATTCGTAAGACGAAGTACACGAATTTAAATATCCTTACGGTTAAAAAGTTTGAAATTGTTTGAATAATGTTATTAATGTGTAGTATCAACGCGAATTGTTTTCATAAATAATTCTATAGATTTATTAAAGTGATATTGTATACAATGCTAGATTTAGGAGCGGCAAATAAGTATGTTCACCCCAGACACTTATGGTAAATGGGCGTTCTAAGTTAATGAAATATAAATAAATACGATAACGTTATAAAAAATAATAATTTTTTGATTGATTTTCACATAAAATAACTTTTGGTTAGGTTGTGAATAAAATTATAAATATAACGATTGTATGATAACATTGTTTTTTGAGACTAATTATAAACCTTTAGGCTTCTAATGAAAAATGCTATTGCCTCGTAAGTATTTCTACTAATCTTTTGGTAATTCATCAAAATCAACAATGGAATAGTTTTAATTTAGCTGTTTAGATGTTTTTTATTTCAGAGCTTTGTTGAAAATCCAAATAGTCAACGTCTACTTAGTTTAAATTGGATAAAATATTATTATTCTCTCTTCTCTTTCTCTCTCTCTCTCTCTCTCTCTCTCTCTCTCTCTCTATCTCTCTCTAAACGTCAATCATGGTTATAATTTCGACAAAAAACTGACTGCGTTATGCATAGTTTTAAATGTCACGGCCAACAATAAGCCGGTAAAGTAATTCATAATAGAGTTTCATTTTGGGTTATTCCTCTGTTTATTCAGAGATCAATCACATAAATCACATTTAACTAATTAAGGATAAATAAAACAAATATACCACTTTTAAAATTTGTATACTTAAGATTAAAATATTCTTGAAAATCTTATATCAAATAATTTTACCAATAATTTTATATTATTGAGACATATATTATTAATAGGGGTTGAATTAATCTTAAATTTTCTTTCCCTATACAAGATTTTATCATGGTATGATGTATGAACAACTTTAGATATTATTAGCAAAAATACAAGTATTTACAATCGGTAATAAAGCCCATGTACAGTCGTGCAGAACATACAAAACGTACTTGTAATAATTATTAAAAATAGTTTAACATTTCAATTCATTGTCTAATTTAGTTATTAAATTATTTTATTATATTTTATTTATTTCACTGGTAATACAAATATGCAAGAGTATTTATTTCATTGGTAAGTAAGAAGTATACGAGTAGGTACATTAGTATTGGTAAGTTAGACCTAAATAGACGAGTAGTATCTTTTTGGATGCAAGTAATTTTCAAACTAATAATATAAAAAGGTTCAAATTATTCCATACAAAACGTTCTGAATTATTTTATTTTGTTATTATTATATACGGGATATGTCTTTTTTATATTATGTATAATATATTATTAAATGTTTATAATTAACTTCATTACCTAATTAAGAAGTTACTTAGTACTGACTTAAAATTATATTTGAAACATGAAATAAGTAGGTATACAGATATAATTCAACAGATTAAGTAAAAGTCCAGCGAATTAAACCAATTACAAAAACGGTTCAAGTTGATTTGGACCTTAGAGTAATCATCAATAGCGTGAGCTGATAAATAACGAATTAATAAATACGAAGAACAATAGAGGAGATAGATGGCCCTCTTGAGGGATTCCAGAAGGGGCCACAGATAAATTAGACTTAATGCCAATGAATTTAACCTATTGGAATCTGTCACTGAGATAGGATCTAAGCCATGACAACAGTGGTTCACCAAAACTAGACTCATGAATAAGTAAAAGATGGTTGACTGAGTCGAAAGCTTTTTGAAAGCTATATCTCTATAAAATTATAGAGGAATAATCAAGAAAACAACTTTTAGAATTGTTGTATACATTTAAAATTTAAAAAATTGAGGAAGATTAGAAACTATCCAACAATTACAATTATCCAAGTAAAGTTACTCATAGACAAAACTTCTCGATAACTAACATAATGCTTTTAAAAATAATCCAATAGAGCCAACAACAAGTTTACATTTTGTTCCGTTTTTCGCTAAATTACAAACAGTTAATTGTATTAACATTAAATAATGTAAGCAATAATTTTCCAATAATGAAATAACTGACATTTTCTATTTAGAAGATTTTTGCCATATATTTTAGTTATTATCTTATAATTTGTAAGTCATTGCCCACACAGATTTTGAAACACTTCATATCTATAACTAAATAATTGAAATGATTTGTAAGTGTTTTTAGATTATAATACAAGTAATATTTCGTTGTATATTAACATTTCAAGATGGCTATACTTTTACTGTAAATACTGTAAAATCTAAAAACAATAATTAAATGGTTGCACTAAACTAATTACATAGGTAATTTATATTAAAAAATATATTCAGTTATTAGTAGCTACATTTTCTATTTTGGAGAAATATTAATCAATCTTCACTATAATATTATATTATATTATATCATATTCATGATGATCGATTCATCCCTAATAACTATTTACTTCTATTCGTTTATGTACATGAAAAGAGGCATAATTCATTTCTGACTTATTGACACTTAACAATTTTTACGGTGTAGAATATTACATGTTTGTGTTCATCTATAATAAATTTTGTATTCATAAAATTGTATGGTTATCTTTGCTGATTATACATATAAAAAAGACATTACCTTACAATACTTAATGAAGTGTATTTTAATAGTTTTAAATAGTTTTATCGTCAAAATATCACATACATGATAATTGTGTTAACCACTTTAATGACAAACTAATTGGATGATACGAATAAAGTATGAACTTCATAATTTGTTAAATTAATTTAAACTCGTAGGAAACTAAGATATCAAGTAAATGACATGTGTTCGAAATCCTTTTTTAGTGCGAATTTTCCTCGAATTAGTTTTTGTACCGTTATGCGATCTTAACAACCGTGTTATGTACCACAGGTCCAGACTTGAGACGTTTGAACAGACATGTTCTGTGGATCAGATGACTAGTCGATGTGCTGGACCACCGTCTGCATGTCGTGAATCCATTCTTGGCATACTTGGAACGATGTTGAGGACGAACTGTGCATGCAAGGATACATCCCTTTCCAAATTCTACGATTGTATGGGGTGGCAACGAGTGTTTTGGTTTAACTCGTGTGTCGGTACGTATGCATAACATTTATATTCAGTCATACTATATTTACAGTTTTTAAATGTACTTATAAAATAGGTATATAAAATATTAAATATTTACTGTACAATACGAAATCTGTTTTTTATGAATATTATTATATTTCTGTGTATATTGAGTGTTAAAAATATAATTAAATACTTTAATATGTGATCAAATTATAATTGGATATTTTTAAATTATTTAAAAGAGTTAAAGGAAAAAATAAAATAACATTTGATACTTTATACTAACTATAATATAGAAAATGTATATTCACTACAATTCCGAATATTTAAATCAAATACCTAGTAAATAATTTCGTAACGATACACGACTAACGTGTTGATCTGATTCATTTGAAGATAAATGGAAGCCATGGATCGATATTAAGTCAGTAAATACGAATGCTGTAGGATTTTATTGTAAACTTTGCATTGGTGTAACTTAATATTTCAATATATAAACAAATAGTTGTTGAGTAGAAATGCATAAATGAACGCTAAGCCTGGAGTACCATTATATTTGTAATGTACGACCGGTTTCGAATTAAATATTCATCGTTAGGTGCATACAAAGTCAATAAAATCGCGATTCAACTCGACTCTGTAATTTTTCTGAAATAAATCCTTGTTACTTCCGAAACCGAAAATATATGGTCGATGTAGGCACCACCGGTGGGAATAATAACTCTTTATTTATAGATATAAATTCGTATTGATTATTTATTATTTATTACTTTCTAATGGTAGGTAAAAAAAAACGTTCCGATTGGTTTTTGATGGTCGGTAAGACCAACGTAGATTCACGTGGAAATAATGTTGCCACTCTAATGTCCACGGAGAAAAATAACAAAACACAAGACATGAATAGAAAAAAAAAATGTTATAAAATAGCCTTAAGAAACGGAAAACCTTGAATTATAAATGTATAATATTTTCTTGGAATCGGTTACACATTTCTAGTGGAAGCTCAGCGGGATTTTCATATGGCCAAGATAAAAGACTCGGTTAAACTGTCGTCGCACCACTCGCACACGGCTGCCACGGCTGTACGCGATTACGAGCAAACAACAGCGATCGCGATCAAACCACTGTCGCCGGTAATGCCGTGGACCAAAGCCACGGACGCGCCGACCACAACCACGGTCAAAGTCCTTATGGCGGGTAAAACATTTCGATCCGACACGACCGCGATCGCCACACCGAATCCCATCGCGACTACGTCGACGACAACTACCATCGCCACTACCACCTCCACCGCCGCTGCTACAACTACCGTCATCGCCGCAACCAGTACAGATGCTTCGGCTATGACATCGACGACAACAAATATCATGCTCCCATCTCAAATGCCGTTACGTGAGTATAAAGACCCCCGTAAACGATAAATTTTTGTTACCAAATTTCTTGTTTTCGTCAAACCATAACAGCACAAACGGCCAAACCAAAGTCGAATTTCCAAATCAGTTTCAGGTTTCTCCTTGTCATCACGTGACGCTCGTATTTTTCGTCTTATCATACAAACTGTATAGCTGTATTCACCGTTCATTTTTTATTTCATTATTTATTATTAATTTTACAACGAGCAACACATATAAGCATTAAAAGCTACAACATTTTTTGTTGATAGCATTGTGTATTAGGAAAAAGAAAAATAGACGTTGGTCTAGAGCAGAGGTTATTTTATGATGACTTTTATTAGAATTTGTCGTGCAGACAAATTTTGAAATTTATTATCATTTCAATTATTCATTTATTTCAATTATCAATTAATCAAAAAATGTGATAATAATAATAAAATAAGCCTAATATAATCCTAATTGTTCCTAATTGTTTATTTTATAAATTTATCGTTGTCAAAATCTAGATATTATAATATTAGTATGATTGTCTGTACCTAAGTGTTTATATTATATCAGTTTAGTTGTTTGAATTTTATTGTCACAGCTAAACAAATAAAATGAGTAAGTGTGCTAATAAATTTATAATCACTTTTTTTGCTTTAAAATCATTGAAAAGACTGAAAACATACCTCAGAAATTCAATATTATTGAACAGATTAAATTAATTAACAATATTAAATATATACAGTGCAACCATAGTTACTACAGTAGCTACTAACGTTATAGAAAAGTTAACTAGGAATAAAATAAATTATATTTTATAATTAAAAATTAGTAATATTGGAATATATATAATTAGTTTATAAAATTACTTTATATTTGATGTGACTACAAAAACTATAGTGATTTGTACCTAAAAATAAAGAGTGGTAATTATTTTCAGTTTATCGAATGCCAGTCATAGATATATTTACAGTCAACCATTTTGAATAAAATATTACAATAAATATTAAATAGTAGTGATTAGAAATTCTATAATTATTAGCTTTTAAAAAATAATATTAATCTTATGCATTTCATGTTACATTAATTAGTTTTGGAAGATATTGAACATAATTGACAGACTTGATTCGATTATAATTATTATAGTACTAACAATGTTATGCTTTTATATTTTTGAATATTTTATCACTTTATTGTATGAGAATAGAAGAAAAAATCTAAATTTTCAATACATACTCGTATATAATAATATCTAATAAACTGTATATCTATTATAAATAATAATAAAAAAAGTAATTTAAAAACCAATAAATTTCCTGCTGTGCTTAGAAATTAATAATAATGTAATTTTGATTTGCAACAAGGTGATCGAAGTGACACCCAATCTTTATAGTTCTCTATTCGTTATCAAATTTATTAATATTTTTAATTATTTCATTTATTTTATTTTTTAATTTTCAAACTATTTTTATTTATTTTTAATTTCCGATTTTTTGTCTTAATCGACATTTCAATTGTTGGAACGTTAATGATACTATTTTATTTATTGTGTTTGTCTTATAGGAGGATGTAGTTTACAGAGGTCACCGCACTATAACAAACAGTTTATGCCTGAAGGTGATGTCATCAGGGTAAATAATAATCATTATAGATATATTATTATTTATTATATATTATACGTTAGTTATTCATTAAATTAATCGAGTTTTGTTCATGTTGTACCTTTGCGTTTTCTGTTTTGTACGATCAGTTTAGAATTATTTTTGTTTTCTAGCTTCACAGTTTAGAGGATAATTCGTGTTCCGAGGTATGTCATTGTAAGCCAGGTGAAAGTTTAACTTGTCAAACCATCTGCGTAGAAGTAGAACCATGTGAAACAGAAATAGCATACTATCATCACGAGTCACCAGCTTATATTGCGTTCCGAGGACGGTGCGTGTGCTACGTCGGCAGATTTATTTGCATGCGACCGAAAATGGGTAATTATAATAATATATTATTATTGATTATTTTTACTACCTTAGAAAAACGTACAATTCATTGTAGTATAATAGATTCATTGAATTGTATAATAACAGCATAGAAAGTTTATCGGGGTGTAGTAGGCATTTGTAGTATTCGAATAAAATATAACTGCTATTAATAATAATAAAACCTATCAATAATGTTTCAAAATTTGCTGGAACAGGTTCATACGCGTTGGTGCCAGGCGTGTTTTTATTCTTGGGATACAGCGAAAAAGACGAATCGTTGTTGAAAAGCTTGGACATAATGAATTTTGAGATCAAAGATGTCGTTTATGAAATTCAGAAGTTCATACATGAGCACATGATGTATAACGTAAGTGTCAAATATTTACGAATGTTTTAATATCGAACGCAATTTTAAATAGACTTATATTATTCTCAATAATATGATTAGTACGTTTTAATACGTACCAATTAATTTTGATTGAAGTCGCAATGAAATGAAATACATTTAAAATATTATTTTTTTACTTTAAACACAGTCAGTGGTTCCAAATTCAGTCTGTAAAGATAGTACAGGCATTAAATATTTTTTTGGAATACTCAAACATGATTCAATGATAAAAATAATGATAAAAGTATAAAGTTATACGACAGTACTTTCTAAAACATTTCAATAGGTTTTTTTTTCATTTCAAAACAATCCGGAAACATGTACTTCCGTACCGATAATATCATATAGGTTATAATGTTCCGCGTATACTACAGACATTACACTCTAGAATTCGTAATTCATGTTTGTCACGGATATTGAGTGTCGACAAAACGATATGGAAAGCGGTAGGTTCAAGGCGATATTTTCCTCTACCAATACTAATATATAATTTAATATTATAATAAAGTTCATAATACTATAATTAATTACTTTTAAAATAATAGATATCATCTCTACATATCAGAACATCGAATTCATTTTTCTTAAGTATCCGTTCTGTATTAGTACATAAATCAATAAACGGTTAATAATGTTGTACGTGTATTCCATATTTTATTATAATATTATTGTATGAAAAGTACATTAAAGGACTTGTGTATTGTAGATCTTAATTTAAATTCCACCGTATTATTCAAAAATAAATTAGTCTATTGTGAGTCGAAAATTTAATTTAATTGGTATTTCCCTCATCCTGAAAAATTATCCATCTAAATAAATGTCGATTTCTATTTATGAAATAATTTCAATACTGGTTATAGAAAATAAAAATTAGGAGCTATATATGTGTTTATAATATCATTGTATATATGACAAAATTATTTACTTTTGATTGATTGAGTTTCGCTTTTGAGTATGGAGATACAAACGATTTTTATCCATGTACAAATAAATACATTGATTTTATTATGACTACAAACACAACAACAACATAAGTATTTATTAAATTATTAAATGATTTAAATCTGCGGAAGGACAAAATTACAATAACTATAGTAATTTAAACATGGTATATAAAATACTACTGAATAAGTAAAAAAAACATAAGGTAGGTAATTACATTTCATTAATAATATAAATATAGTTTGAACATACCTAGTGCACATTACATTATATTTTAGTTTTGTCTAAGTATCTAAAAATAAATGAATTTTTTTTTTATTACTACACAAATTTAAAATGAAATACACTTATTTTATTTAGAATATAATTTTGTATTTTTCACTTGGTATAAAAACAACAACAATTATTTTTCTATTATTGTAGATTAAAAATCATTTATGTAGTGTCAAAATAATTACTTTAAATAAAACAATAACTATAATTTTTATAAAAAACAACATTTATTTTAATATTTAGCTCCTGAGAATTCGTCTCAAATATTCGAATATACGTTAACGATTTAAAATGTAATAAAAGAAAAAATAAATAAAAGTGTTCAGCAATATATTCTCAATACACTTTTTCTATAAATATATTCTACCGTTAAGATTTATTTTCATCAATATTCTATCACCAATAATTATTCAATCACTGTACGTTATCTACTTACACACATCGTCAATCGTTGATATTAATTTCGACCGAAATGCTCAACCTTTCGTTATATACGAATGATCTGGTTGAATGATTTGAAATTAAAGTAAATTCGTGAGGAATCGCGCTAAGTCAGGAAACCAAATTTATGTACGTACGAGACACACATCCATCGAGTGAATGATTTATATATCCTTATACTTACGCTCTATGACCCCAATCATTTGTCAAAGTTTGTGAGACCTCCCTCCGCCGATCTAGGTATTTTTCATTGGAAATAACTAACACTAAATACATGAAAACTAAATTGTATTATTTTGGGAAAGAAAACCAATTTTTTATTTTGTATGACTTTGCTATTAATTTTTATGTATAGATCACTTCTTTTTTAATGTCCTTATTTTTTTTATCGTAAAAAAAACGCATAATATTTATATTGTATTATAAATATAATAACAGATATCATCGTCAATTTAATACACTTATATATATATATATATATATATATTTTTTTTTTTGTTTCAAGTAACACGTTTTTCTGTATTTATGTTCATAATGCAATATAATATAGTTATCGGTACATACAGGTAAAATGAAATTTGTCTTCAAGGGAAACTTATAAAAATGGACCAATTTTTTTATGATCTGAAAACTGCATGAAAAATAAAATCCATAACTATGCATCGTAGACCTATGAAGAAGAAACATCTTTGTTGGTCCCTATAGATTTTACCTTAAATAAGTTTCATCATGTGTATAAAACAATCGATCGACATGCATGTTAGTGCTTACGCCAGAAATTACGCATTTTCTGCTGTACCTGGTTTCATTTAAAATAACCAATAACTTGTTGGGTCATTGACTTTTTTTATGAATTTCTTAGTTGTATTTAAATCGTAATTAATTGCATTTTAATACAACTTCAATACACCAAAAAGTAATATCACCCTTCTGCGATGTATTATAAAAATATTTTTAAATCCCATCAAAATGGCTGGATTAAACTAGTACTACAGAATCGCAGTTAGACCATATTGTGGTATATTATTGAAAAATGTATTTTGACTGTAGGTTTATTTAACATTTTTAATGCGGTTTTTCGATTTTAATCTTTGGGCTTAGAAACATTAACAAATTTAAAGGTTGAAATGAAATGACAATGGTGATATCGCAAACACGAAATATATAATAAATGCCCCCATGTCAAATTTTTGAATCGCTTAAACACAATCAGATTTTTTTATATTCGTTTTTGAGAAAATACAATTATCAAAACAAAATAATTTCATATATAAGATAAATTCACATCAGACTACTTTTTAATTTTAAATTTATATTTCAATAATAGGTAATTTAAATTATTTTAATTCTTATTTTTGTTACTAAGTATAGTTCTGTACTTATTGTATTTTATATTTATTTTACGATAGTTCTAATACTCACTAATATATCATTAATTAACTTGGAAATTTGGCATTTAGGTGCAACGTTGGATGTTTTAAGTTCAGTTATTATAATATTTTTATTTCATAATAATTTTATCCTAAGCCCTTTAATATATTTACACGTATAGTCATTCTATTAACTAATACTTTAAATTTTTAATTCGAAGAAACTATTAGTATTTTAAAACTATTTTCAAATGAATCAATGAGATTTTTTTTTATTCAAATAAATATCTTTGGAATGATTTTTAAATTCTTCAATAAGTTTATTTATATTTCAATGGTTTTATGATACGAGTATGTACATAGTAGTTTCCTCCTCTTGAAATTGTACATAACTCTAAATATACGAATAAAAATAAAATTAACACTTATATAAAAATAGTTAAGTAAATATAAGCAATATATTTATATATAGTATAAATATAGTTTAAGTTTATCTTGAACAATTATTTTGGTTTTTATAATTTTTAAATGTAAAATTTAAGGATATTGATGCAAAATATAGCTAATAATTTATGTATCTTACTATTCTGTACGTATTTTAGATTCTAAACGGAGTGATGGAATCTATTGGTTTTACAATGATGTGTGTTTTTTTTAATTTTTTTTTTTATTTTTTTTTTTATTTTTGTGTCTGACGACACCTTTTTTGGCAGTAAAAATGCTTCGATTTGCTTATGTAGCAACTTTTCTGAAAGGAAAGTGAATCTAGTTGGTACTTTGGGGGGTCAAAAGTAAAAAATTATTATTATTATTATTAATATTTTTTAAATGCGACGGGAAAAACCCTAAAAAAATAAGGGAAAAACGGGAGTTTTTACGCAAAACCAGTTTTCGACAAAATCAAATTTTTTATGTTGCTATAACTCAAAAACTAATCGATGTAAATACTTGAAATTTTCACTAAATGTTTAAATTAGCGTTCTCTATACACCGTTAAATTTTCAAAGTATTTTGACTTTTATTAAGCTATTTATAGACAATTGAAATTTTCAATTTTTTTAATTTTTTTTTTTTTAAATAACGATTAAATTTTTTTGGCCAGACAGAAAATCTTGAAAATTTAATACAAGGTTTTTTATAAGTTGTTCCTTAACTGATAAAAAAAAATCTAAAATCGTAAGTCACAATTTTTTTTTATAAGTGCTCAAAGTTCCAATTTATAAGAAATATGTAAAAATTGCGAATATTTGCAAGTTATTTTGTAGATAAAAATTCATAAAATTTTTTCTATTCATACTTAAGATTCAAAATTTTAACACTAGGTTATCTATAAGCTACTCTTCAATAATCTTTAAAAAAATGTATACCGAACTTAGAGGAAAACATTTTATGACTGTTTGAAATTTAAATATTTACGAAATTGCATAAAACAGCGATTTATTCTCAAACGATTTTTAATATTTGTTATAATTCAAAAAGTATAAGTCGCAGATTTTTGAAATTTCTACCAGCTGTTAAGATTGGTATTTCCTTTATGTCATATTGTTTTCAAAATATAATATTGATTTTTAAGCCACTTATAGGCATTTAAAATATTCGATTTTTTTACATTTTATTTTTATAATCGGTAATAATCAGCTCCTACAAAATACTTGAAAATTTAATAGAAGATTCCACAGAAGTAGTTCTTATTGTCATACAAAAATTATTAAAATCCAAAGGTACAATTTTTTTTTATAAGCGTTTTAACAGCGAATATTGACATAAAATTACATGTAAAATATAATATAATGTATAATATTCTAGACTGACAAAGATATCGGTTTTTTTTAAAATGCTCTAACTCAAAAACGAAAAAC
The DNA here is from genome assembly GCA_034509805.1 of Sipha maydis. NCBI lineage: Eukaryota > Metazoa > Arthropoda > Insecta > Hemiptera > Aphididae > Sipha > Sipha maydis. The sequence goes on from JASXSY010002904.1 coordinate 169,967, forward strand.
TGCAACAACTTGAAATTTTCACCAAATCTTTATATTGACGTTTTCTATAGATGGTTAAGTTTTCAAAGTATTTTGACATATTTTGACTTATTTTTTAATTTTTTATTTTTTTTTTTTTATTTTAATTTTTTGTTTCAAAATAAAATATACTTATTACAATATTTATAAATAACATTGTATTATATTCTAGACAAACATATCATCTCCGTTCAGAATTGTTTTTCGTATACAATGATACCAATCATTGAATTCAAATTTAACAAATCCATTATAATGACTAGGGCTAGGATTTTAATGACCCAAAAAACCTAAAAAATGACATTAAAATAACCTTAAAATGACCTAAAAAAATGACCTAAAAATGACCTTAAAAATGCCCAAAAGATAAAAATTTTTATAAAAATGCATTATAATTTATAATTATTAATTATTATTTATTATTTATTAATTAATATTTCGGTACAAAATTATTTAAATTATAATGTTATAAAAAAATATCAATTTAGGATTTTCTTGATATAAATAATAAATTAATAAAGTTTGAAGTTTGGACTTATCATGCAATGGCCAGCTTGAAATTTTCTGAAAAATCAACAAAAAATACTGTAAAATAAAAAATATATACGAATATTTTTTTATTCTGAAAATTACATTTAAATTGTATTATTGCATTGGACAATCAGTAGCTCCTTCAAATTTTCAAAAACAAATGTATAAAAATATTACCTAGATTTCAAAAAAGTATAAAAAATGCCCGTAAAATTGAAAAAATTACCTAAAAATGCTACAAAATGACCTTAAATCCATAAAAGTACAAAAAATGCAAAAAAAAAGCAAAATAAAAAATATATATTTGGACTCGTATATGATCAAATCACATTTTGTGCTTGAAAAGCTATGTCCTGTAAATCCTAAAAAAAAATGCAAAATCCTATACTATCCTAGCCCTAATAATGACCTATCCTATGAAGATTCGCACTTCACCCCCAAGTGTACAGCAGAGCGAGGCCCATCCGGTTCTTTTTTTTTTATTATAATATGTTCATCTTTTTTGTGTTTTTTTAATATTAATAGTTATAGTAGAGAGATTTTCAAAACTAAGTTCATTAATATTTTTTTATACATTTAGATATATATAATAGAGATGTCCATCAAATTGACACAACACATTATGTTGGAGTTATGGAAATGTTATCAACAATTCGCTAGAAAGCTGCTAAATTTTGCTAGGGCCCCTAAACTTAAATTAACAAACATACATGCCGGTGCACAAAAAAAAAATTAAAATAAATATCAGATTATTTAGCTGAATTTGCTAGATTTAACTAGGGCTTTTTTGGATTTTTTCCAACACCCTGTTGTCTCTAATAAGATTCCATGATTAAGCACTAGTAATGGTGAGCTGTCCGACTGAAAAATATTATATCAGTTCATATAGTTATAATTTTTTTATGAGTGACAAATGATTGTGAGTCAAAAACTATTTAATACTCTTCAATATTTTCGCTCCGATTATTTTTGTGATAGCATAAAAATGCCAGTCAGAGCTTGTCTTAAAATCAATTTATGAATTTTCGGCGTTTTCTGCAGGAATGGTGTCGTAAAAAATATATAATTTATATATATATATATATATATATATTATGATAGGATCCTTGTTTTCTTAATAGGTTTCAAAAATGAACATCAGCACTGGCTCAGCATTTTAGTCTTAATAAACATGCCTTAATTTTAAATAGTTTCTTTGACAAACTGTAGTATATTCACATCAATAAAAATCAAAAGTCAAATATTTATAATAAATAACACGTATGCATTCGATACAATTATATCAATAGTTTGTATTGGTTTTTATGATTTTACAAAATAAAAAAATTATATAGAAAATTACGTAATGAACTATTCACATTATATCAAAGGTCATCAATGGAGCATTTAAATCAAAATATATTTAAGTATATGAACTATTACAATCATATGATTTATTTAACTACAAATAATTCAGTTTTTAGAATTCAATATTTTGATGCTCCATGGGAAATTAAAAATCTACGGAACCAGCGGGTTTTACGTGAATTTTCAGAATTTCAAATATTTGATACCATTAACATAACTCCAACATAATGTGTCGGTGATAACTTTATGGACATATAATAGAGCAGTGGTTCTCAACCTAGGAGTACGTGGCATGATCTCAAGGGGTACGTAAAAAAATTGAGTAATGAAGGAAAAAGTGAAATTTAATGTAACTGAAATAGATATAAAAATAATGATATGAAGTATCCTGAGCTATCAAGCTAAGCACTTAATGTTCTGCTACCATTCACAAGCACTGTGTTGATGGAAAGGGCCTTTTCTACGTACACATTCATAAAAAATAAATATTGTAATATGCTGTCTGTAAGTTCAGACTTACGGGTTTATTTATCAAGTGTGGAGCCAGATTTCAAAAAATTAAGTTTAAGCAAACAAGCTCAAGGTTCACATTAAAATAAAATTGTTTAGTTGATGTTATTATTTGTATAGACATTGTTTGGCGCAAGCTAATTAAAATAAATAAATATTACCTAGTTTTCCTTAAAAATAATTATTATTATTTTCCATTATTTATATTCAAAATTGATATTTGGGGTACGTGAAATAGTGGTGAGTGGTAAAGGGGTACGTGAATGAAAAAACATTGAGAACCACTGTAATAGAGCGTTGAATAAATCATTTCCATAATTTTTATACTCAATCTTTCCAACGCTTCTAATTTTTCTTTTGTTTTAAAAACTTATTTGATTAGTGAAATAATAATAAAAAAAAACTACACTACGAGTACATCTATCCTTTATCCTAACCCTCATTCAATACTTTCAATAGTAGTAGTTCTATTATCAAAATTCCGTGTAATAATAATTTTATTTAAAAAAAAAAAATTGGTACGGACCGCCATGAATGGCCGTTGCACCTCCCGGCCACCCGACCGAAAAGTACACAAAACCGTTACAATAGCCGTGGCAGTGAGTTTGCGTTTTTATTGTGATGAATTAGTTTTAATTATATAGATAAGAGAAAATTATTATTAAAAATGCCGCAATCCAGAAGATTTAGAATTTCCCAACAAAGCCGTAATGCAATTAGGCTTTGTAATATTACAAATCAATCCACTGAATAACGATAAATAACGATAAATCGCACAAAAAGAGAAGCGTTAGTATGGCACGACTACATGATTCTTAAACACAAAATTAAAGAGAGGTGTAAGCTTAGCTAAAAGGTATCACAACATTCATTGACTGTTAGGTGGTACGAAGTGTGCCGAGTTAGCTAGTATATGATAAACGTAATTTATAATAAAGTGAAAGAAAATGGTCTACTTTCCCCTCCTACTGTAAAACTAGCACTACTGATGCTAGCATACTTGTATATAAAAAATAAATTACATGTTCTTCGTTGTGTGATTGTTTGACATGACAATATAATAAATCAAATTAATGATATTTTTAGAATAAATGCATTACAAAATATTTTTTTATAATTTTTGTTTAATTCATTATTAGCAAAATGTTTCACTGAAATTGACTTTAATATTAGTTTGAATACATATAAAATAACAAAAAATTACATAAAATATATGTTATGTTATAATATCATATTATAATATTTTGCTTATTAGGCTTATTAGTATCTTTTCATACTTTGTTTTTAAATAAATGTATTATTTTTTTATACTGTCTATCTTATAAATTGTTATATTATTTTAACAATGTTTTATACTCAAAATTACAATATGAGTATTTTTTACAAAATAAATTAAAATACATTTTTTCATATTCTCTATTTAATTTATTCATTTGTACAAACATTTCACTCAATTAAGAATACATTTTAAATGTTTATGTGTATGAAATTATAATATATGATTTAAAAGTAAAATCCATATCAGGGGTTCCCAAACTTTTTTGTCTCGCGGCGCATTATTGGAACTGAGACGTGATCATGGAGCCCTTTATCAAACCTATAATCCTTTTTTAAATAAAAATAGATAAAGCTAGAATAATTTTAAATTGGTCGTAAGGAAATATATTATTATAATTATATACATAATATATTATTTTAGTTATTGAGTTTTATAAATTTATTTATACATTTAACTAATGAAATGGATGAGTTTGGAAGTCACTGCATATTTTTTCAAAACTTGGAATTAAACTAGAAACGGCTACTCTCATTTTCTACTCTATGTTGATTTTTGTCTGATATTTGCTTTTTATGACAGCGACCGCCAAAAATCCAACTTCGTACAAATATGAAGTAGAAAACGGAATTAAAATACGTAGAGCCTTTTCGCTTAAAAATGGATATTCATATCTTACTGAAATCCAAAATTTGGACAATTCCATACTGGTAAATTTTGCTTTCAAACGACTATTATAAAGGGAACCATGTACAATCAGTTTAACTGTGTAGTTTATCTATGTAAATAACTGAGTATAAATTGTACAGTTATTTGAATTGAAGGTGTATAGGCTACTTCGTTTTTTTCTCAGTTATATCCACAGTTCTCTCAGTTTTCTAGTTCGGTGTAGTACGGAAATCTTTTGGTTATCACAGTGTACAATTGGTGTTCGTACACTCACTACCAGAAAGCCGAAATAAAACTGTGTGAACAGTGTGATTCCCTGAGCTATCTGCACAGTTTATCGGTACAAAGTAGAGCTTATTATAACGTACATCACCCCAGCCCAACCATATTGGAATTTTTGAAAATTTACTTCACCAAGATTTAGTATGAAATTTGTATGAATTTGTACGACCATTTTCAGAATTTGTACTTTTGTAAAAGAACACCAAAAATAGTAAACGTGTTACAATTAGTATCAAAAAATATATATATACTATGATATAAAACTGTCTATTGTTAAAATAAGTTATTTTGAGAAAATAATATAATATACGCTTGTATAGAATTTAACAATAGTAATAACAATGATAATAATAATACCCAAAATTAATTAATCACTTTGGAAAATATTAAACACAATCATAATATAAATAACGAATCTTTAATAATAATTTAATAATCTAATATAATGTTTACCATACATTCATATATAAAGTATAACTTATATTTTGTATATATATATATATAAATATCACAATGTAGAGAAAATAAACTCATCTCTACACAAAAGTATATAATTAATAGCATATCAAATGAAAACTGTTATGTTCAATGGAAGATTTTACATATATTGTACCATTAATGATTATGAAATATCGCACAGATACGACAGATAAACTCACTTTAATAAAAATGTATATGATTATTTCAAATTTAAACGCGATTCATAAAAATACAGCCACGAAAAATCAAAAACGCTGAATTTTCCTTTATGTTGGGCTGGGGTGACGTCACTCCAGCCCGACCTATGGTTTTTGTTAGATAACGGGAAAACTAAAATAGTACAAATCCTGAAAATGGTCGTACAAATTCATACAAATTTCATACTAAATCTTGGTGAAGTAAATTTTCAAAAATTCCAATATGGTTGGGCTGGGGTGATGTACGTCTTATTATACAAGTCGAAAGCCTGAGTAAAAATCTACCATCTAAATGATTAATACTCGTAAACGAATATATAAATAAATAAATATTTAGCCTAGAACAGGAATGGGCAACTTTAAGTTACTAGAGCGCTAATTTTTAAAAAATTAAAATTCGGTGGGCCAGAACATAGAAAGCAAAAAAAGAAGGTCATTTAAATTTTAAATGACTTTTTTTTTTTAGGTCGGTACAAACAACGATGTTCAATTCCAGATAACGATTATAAGAATACTTTAAAATTGTATGATGTGATTTTAAAATGTTGGACGGGCCAAGAAAAAAGGCTCGCGGGGTATTATGTGGTGAAGTATATAATAATGTCGGTTTAATTACACCATTTATAACTTAAGAACGGCTGAACCGATTTTTAATGATCACTAATTTGTTGGATTCGTCTCCGCCCCGAAAAGCAGAACAACTATATAAGTATATTAAAATTTATGTAAAAAAAATAAACAAAATATTAATCTAGAACGATATTATTTGAACGGTTTAATAATTATATTAAATTTATATTAAAGTATAGTAATAATATTATATTTCCCATTCACCGAGCAGCACGCGATAACGGGTCGCCGTGTATTCATCGAAAATGAAAACGTAAATTAAAAAATAAAATAAAAATTAGTTAATGATGAACACCCGTAAATTAATATATAATAAATAGTTTATACATAGAAATAAATTAATGATTATCCTGGAATATTATTATATTTAAATATGCGATCAAGTATATACAGTATATAGAAAGTTAATAAAACCGCGATTCTCTTAACATCGTTTATTTTATTATTAATATCCACAAGCACATCATTTTGAAATGTAATAATTTTTTTTTTTTTACACATGTATAAATATCGTAATCAATTTCATTAAAATAATAATATAAATCAAGAAAAGATATGTCGAACAAAACTGAAATCATTTTTGCTCGTAAAATGCATATGTTACAACTATATCAAACATGAATAACTTCAATTATGAGTTTTTATTACTGTCAATTTTCGATACCTACCCTAATATTTTGTAAAATTGTTATTAAATTGTAGCATTTGTTCATATTACTAGTGATTATATTTATGTAATTTATAGATATTTAATCTTTAAAGTTTGAAGTCCACACATTTATTTTGTGAATTAAAATCTAAAATTTATAAAATATAAATAATCTAGACAAATATAACAATCAATAATATTTAATATTGTTCAAAATTAATTTAATATAATTGTTGATCATTAAAAAAAAATTCATAATTCAAAAGGATTTAAACTTTACTGACATTTTGTACAGATATACAGTATGTGTTTTTTTTTTTTTTAGAAAGTTTTTTGTCATTGAAAGTTAAACAATCCATGATTGAAATTTCTGTTAGCATTTGCATGAACGCGTTTAACGACTTATCGATAGTGCTATAGTGTTTGAAAACACAAAAAAATCGAACATGGTTAATAAAAATGTATTCGGTTGGTCAGTAAAAAAGTTATCTTTTAAATGTCAACAAATGTAACAATTAATTTAATAAATAAATAAATCATTTTAAAATCATTTTAAACTAAACCCTTAACTTATAAACTATACAATATTTAAGAATAAATGAAAAATTCTGTTAATTTTATTTAATCAAAACTAGGAATTAATTTATTAAAAATGTTTAAAGTTTTGAAATTCTTTCGAGAATACATACTATATATATACGTAATATATATACGTTAAACATTTTTAATAAATTAATTTTTAGTTTTGATTAAATAAAATTAACAGAATTTTTCTATACTATAGTATACCATATTAACGAGAGTTCATTAAAACGAATATAAAAAATTAATTAAAAATCAATTTCTTATCCGCTGTAATATGATTGTAAGCGAAACTTGATCGTAAGATATAAAAAGTTTATACAAAACAATTGAAGATTTTTATCATTTAGATTTTAAACATTATATTACTACCCCATAATGTTTATGGTTTGTGTGTGAAAAGAACATTCTTCCCTGAAGGAATATTTTAACACATATTTTTACTTGTGTAATGTAACATACAAACAGTGCCATAAAAAGGATTATAAATGTTAAATTTAAATTTTTTTAGACTACATGCAAGTTACAACTACACAGTATGTCATTCGAAAATATGATCATAATGGGAAAAGCTACTCAGAAACTTACCGCTGGAGGTTATCTCAAAGACGATGCTACGGACCTCCGATCTTCCGTTTTACAAGATAATGTAAGTTTCTTACTATACTTATATATACATGCATGAGCACATGTGTACACACAATTATAAATAATTAAATAATAACAATAACATTATTCATAAAATTAGTGTAACCTTCCTTTATTACTCTTAAATTATTACCTCTTAAATTGTATTCAATTCAATAACATTGTTAATTCATCTGGTAACATTTTAGACTTAATATTTACAAGCATCCATGATACACTAATCAATCCTTGCATTGATCCGCTAGTACCTATTGATCCATACCATCCCGTACTCCTAATAAATTGCAAGCTACCCACAGTCACACCCAATCTTAACAATGATATTAATATATTTCTATACAAATTAGGTGACTGTATAAATGCTAACTTATTTTTTAATTATTTCAATTGGGTCGAGTTTTTCAATAATCTTGATGTTGAAGCTGCAGCTAACCTCTTTCAAGATGCACTATTAACAGCCTTAAATAGTTTTGTTCCCCATAAAATAATTAATAACAATAACAAATTTCCTTGCTGGTTTAATAAAGATCTTAAAACCCTAGCCTGGCAAAAAATTAAAGCTCATTCTATTTACATGAGTAATAAAACCAAATCTAGCTATGAAATCTTCTCTAAATTGAGAGCACAATATAAGTCTAAATCTAAATCCGTATATTCGGAATATATTCGCCGTTCTGAAAACGAAATAAAAGTAAATCCTAAAAAATTCTGGAAATGGGGTTCTTATAATACTAGCACTCGTGATATACCTAATTCTGTTTTTTTTAATGACAAAACTGCAAATAATGGTAGGGATATTGCTGACCTATTCTCGTCTTATTTCTCTACAGTATATAGGCCGTCGGTTATCCCACCATCAGACATCTCTAGCTTAACCTCCTTTATTAAAAAATTTAACAATATCCTCCCGTCGCACTGCACTATCTCACTTGATGAAGTTTCTGACGGCTTACACTCTTTATACAAATCCAACTCACCCGGACCTGATGGTATTTCCGGTTATTTTCTCTCCAGCTTATCTGATTCTATTGCCTATCCTGTCTTCTTGTTATTCAACAAATCACTCAAGGAAGGTGTTTTCCCTTCCTTATGGAAAATCAGCTCTATCACCCCGGTCTTCAAAAAAGGTAATAAGTCAGATATAAAAAATTACCGGCCAATCTCAGGCCTTGTACAACTTGGTAAATTATTAGAGAAACTAGTTCTTAGGCATATAATCGATCCAATTAATAACATTCTGGACAATAGCCAACACGGTTTCAGGCCCGGTAGATCAACCCTTTCATGCAACTTAACTCTGCAGCACTTCATACTTGAGTCTTTTAAAAATAACAGCCAAGTTGATGTTATACTCGTATATACGGACTTTGAGAAGGCCTTTGATCGTGTGGATCACAATTTACTCGCTATTGCTTTAAAGCAATTAGGTTTCGGTGATCCCCTATTGTCCTGGCTCAATTCATACTTAACAAATAGGTCCCAATTTACCTCAGTCCTTGGTTACTCATCTAGTTTATCACCTGTCCCTTCAGGTACTCCTCAAGGTGGCCATTTGTCTCTCATTTTATTCATTTTATTTATCAGCAGTATATCATTAATTTTAAGCAAGTGTCACCTCCTATTTTTTGCAGATGATCTAAAAATTTATTCTCAGATTTCTTCAATTAGTGACTGTATAAATCTTCAAGAGGAATTGAATACCATGTATAATTGATGCCAGGTTTGGGAAATGAGCTTAAACATTAATAAATGCTACTCAATGTGCTTCTATAGGTCTCGAAAACACATTAATTATACTTATTATATAAACAATACTGAACTTACTTCAATTTCATCTATCACAGACCTAGGTATAACCTTAACCCATAACCTAAATTTTCAAGAACATATAGAATGTACAGTAAATAAATCACTTCGTGTGTTAGGGCATGTTAAGCGTCATTCGTCTGAATTTAAAAATTTGGATTCACTTAAGTTGCTTTATTGCGCTTTAGTTAGATCCATCCTAGAGTATGGATCTCCTATTTAAAGCTCCTATACTAAATCCAACATTGAGATTATTGAGAGGGTCCAGAATCGATTTTTAAGCTTTGCAGCATATAAATCGAACACAATTATTAGCCAGTATGATTATACACCAATAAGATCACTTCTGAACCTTCCCTCTCTAGCCTCAAGACGGGATTTAGCTGATATCTCATTTTTATATAAACTAATTAATAACCATATTGATGTACCTTATCTATTAGAACATATTTCATTCAATATCCCTGCTTATAATAATCGAATTACTCCCATTTTTTATTTACCATCACACAGTACAAATTATTTAAAAAAACTCCCCTATTCTTAGAGCCATGTCCTTGTGTAATAAACTTGCATCTAATATTCATTGTTTTTTTACTCCATTATCCTCAATTCATAAAACTTACGTTACTAATAATAGGTAATATTTTATTTTATGCACTCGTTTCCATTTTAGTTTATATTCCTAGTTTATTATTATTATTAATTTATGTTATTGTACGATGTCCGTATCAACTTATTGTTAAACTTTCTTATTTACTTGTACTATTGGGCAATTTGCCCGTTTTATTATTTGGATAAACAATATTATTATTATTATTATTATTATTACATTTATTTATTATTAAAAATAAGTTGTAGGTTGATATATTAGATTCTAACATCACACTATCAAATATGTAAGTTAACCATTAATAGTCATTAAACGTCAAACAATATAAATTTAGTTCTATGTAGACAGTTTTAACCTCCATCTTGCTAATCTAGTACTAGTCTAACCGTATGAAAAAATATAGTTAATTTCAAAACGTGGAAAAAAACTTAATATTCATAGAGATATATCCATAGAGAAAATACATTGGACTACCCTCTATTTCATAAGAAGTAATGACGTTGAAATTAAATTTAATTAATCGACTTCAAAGTTAATTAGTTACTTACCTCATGCATTGCTCCACATATCAAGTATATGAATACTTATCTTCGTCTTGTGTAAACAATAATATTGTAGTTACTTTAATAATATACATAAAATTAAATATAAAGGTACTTATTATCTTTAAAATAATACCTTACCAGTATGCCTCCAAAATACACCTGCAAGTGTTGTTTCTACCTTACGAATATACGATATAGCAAGTTCATCAGTAGAACTAATTTTGTTTTTATAAATGTAATATTAAATAAAATCGACAAATTATTAAAATTTCAGAGAAAATCATTATTTGTGTGAGTACATAAGGTTTATTTTACCCTGATTTAATTTCCGACCGAATTTAAATATGCAATATTTTAAATTGTAAAAATACTCGTAATCACTAAAAAATTTAAATATTATAGAAAAACGTTCGTCCAAACATAGATAATGCTTTTCACTTTAAGTTTGATAATACATAAGAATTAATAATTACACTTGTTCGATTAAATTCATATTTGCAATGTAGCTATATTGTACGTTTGTTCTGACTACAGTTCATGTATATTTACTTCAAATACAGTAATATAGGAGTGGTAATTTCTTAATAAATTGTACTTATATACTTTTGGAAAATGTATGATCTAACAATTCGAAGATTACCAAGTAAATTGTATAAATTTGATTTACAAATCAACATGTATACATCATTTAATTTATTGTTGCGTATTAATGTACAAATTGTACAAATTCGATTTAAAAATCAACTTGTATACATTATTAAATTTATTGTTGTGTATTAATGTTATAAAAGTACCCATTTATTATATCAGTGATCAGGTATACAATATTTCGAAATGTATTTAACAATGTATGATGTGAGATTTTCAAAATTACACGGAGTCGCTGATTTACTTAGTCTCACTTCGTCGTTATACTTTCAGTTTTCGATCGTATCAATCGTCTGCGGCATATCGTCTACAAGCACCCTAATGCACGCTACGAATTCTATATAGTTTATCGTGCACGCAATGCTACTGCCATAACTACCATTGTTCGTGCCCTTGGTGACTTAAATATTTTTGGGATTTTTATCGAGTGAAAGTGGGTGTTGAGAATAAGAAATAATAAAAATATGTGACTTGATTTTGAATTATAGTTTTACTATACTAATTTCCACATCATAAACATTATCATGATTATATTTTCATAAAAAAAATAAAAAAGTGATAAGTATTTTGTGATATAACTTATATAATCTAACTATATAAACGTGAAACTACTTTATTTGAAACGGCTAATCTCAGAAACAACGGCACCAATTACATCGATTTTTTTTTCTTTGTAGAATTAATTATCCATAGATGGTTTTTAGCTTTTTTCAATTTTTCAATATTTTACATAATCACTTTACAAATATAAACCTGTTATTGCTCGTATGTGATATCACAATTAACTTTTTATAAATATATCAAAACAAATATAATCGTAAAAATTATACTATTTATAGCTAATAGTAATATTAGCATTCAGTGAAAACTTCATGAAATTACATTGTGTCTATGGTTACTATTTTAATTAATTTTTGTCGAAAACCGCGATACTATAACTTTTGCCGTACTTTTATAACTTTTCGCAAATTATTGAAAAAAAAACTGTTAGATTGTTTGTAAAATTATCACTTTTAAAGTACTAACATTGATTATAAATACTAGTATTTATATATATATCTATTACTATTATTTATAATTAATGGTACTAATTAGAACTTATTTCCTATCTTTTAATTTTTAATATCGATGATCGGCGCACTTTTTGTGGTTTTTAAAATCGCGTCCAAAAATGAAAATAAACGTACTTCATGGTAAAAGTAATGCATTCCTTGTTTCACTACAAATCTAAAACTAAATTTAAAAAATATTAAATTATCATGTTAATAAGTACAATTTAATAAGATTCCCTAATTCATTGACTAACAAATTAATATCATAATATATAAATGTTGTGTAAGATAAATAATCAAACTGCATAATTTCTCTTGGTTAGTATTCAATCAATAATATGCTTTTATTATATATAGATTTATGAAATCATATTCACACAAAACATTACACTAATTAGAAGTATTAAATTAAAGTAAATGATAAGATATTTACATCGCAGGCATCATCAAGGAAAAAATACGTGTGAAGTTTTAACCATAATGGTGTATTTATGAAAGTTGATGGGTAGATTCACTCAGTGTTAATAGCATCCAAATCGTATAAATGTTTTAAAATGTAGTCAAAAGTACCTAATTATTATTGTCTTTCCAATTTATATTATTGTATATTTTATTAATATTATTTATAATTTGCAAGGTAGACATGAAATTATAAATTGTTTATTGAACTATTCGTTAATACTATAAAGCGTAGGTTAGGGACATCTCAATTGTAATTTTTTTCCGAAACATTGGTCGAATAATATAATTTTTTATAGATTGCTTAAATTCTATACACAATAAATGACAATATGTTTTCAGTGGCTATTAATCACTGTTGCAACAGCAGTAACTAAAAATCATATTGATTGCAAAACTGATAATACTTGTAAATTTTCTATCGATTTATTAACTTAGCTTGTACTAAATAATGTAACTAATGATTTTTATAATTAGTCAAATGTAGTATTGTTTATCAAATTGAAATTCGTATCAACACTTGAGCTAAATGTTTATTTTGTGTAAATGAAACTCATAATAATCTACTCATTTTATTATAACTTAATTGGACAATTTTTAATAAATTCGAAAAATTTATATTTTCATAACCTAATAAACGTCATTTTTTTTTTTTTTTGCGTTAATCAGTCACTTAGGTTACTACATTGTGACGTTTACTGCACACAATAAAAATATCATTCGTATTGAAAAAAATGACTAACTCTACCTGTATTATAATATTTTTTGGTTTTAAAACAATAGTTTTATCGACATTAAGATTAAATTTAGGTTTATGTGTTTTACAGGTGGCGTGTTTTGATATTTTAAAAAATTTTTCATATCTCGTCACGACGCAAGCCATGCAAGTAAAAACCAACATGATACTATCGGTGTTGAAGATCGCTGAAGTCGATATACTGTTGCCGGCGTCGAACTCATGGAGTACGAGTGTGTTACCAAACGCGGGTGTACTAGCGTTAACACTGGTAACTATAATGGTTCTATTCTAAACATAAAAAATGACAAAATAACATATTATTATAAGTCGATTTAATTTTTTTTTTTTTATTGTTAAGTTTTCTTTTATCTTGTATATTTTGTTTTCTGTTTTTGTAATATTTTTCTTATAAGGTTTAAAACTCTGGTAGGAATTTGGTGCGTCATAAAATTTTAAGTAATTCATGAAATCTGACGGCTCCCAATGTTTTGACAGTCATATAAGTTGAAATACAATCTTAGCAAAATTGTATTTCTACGTTATAATTTTAATTATTGTTTAGTCTTCTAACGCCATCGTTTTACATATGGTATCTATAATTTTAAATTTAAGAAATTAGAATTTTAAAATGTTATTATTTTATGCTTTTAAAATCGCTCAAATATTAAAATATTACCATACAATACCACTTATTATTACGATTATTACTATATTATTAACATGGGTACATGTTCAATAGAGTGTTTCAAATATTTATGTATACGTAGTATTTATCAAATACCGTTTATTTATAATATTTTGGGAAAAGTAACTTATGGTAAAACGTTGTTTATATGGACATTGGGAAACATCCGTTTCAATGAATATTATATATGTCGTTATAATTAAATAAGTAAAAGCAGAACCACAAAATATTGAAGTATTAATTGAGAGCATATTTTCAATATTGGCACGGAACCCATAATAGAAATGTTTTAATAATTAATGTAATGAATGATAATCGATTTATTTGAGTTATGAGTATAAATTAGTAGTTTTTAAATTATTAAATATTTCAATACGAATATGTAATAATAATACAAGTGGGTGAGAATATTGGGGCTAGTAATATATATATATATATGTTACCATCTTCGTTTGAAATTAAATTTAAATAAAGTAGTTTAACTTATGCAAACTAATTTCATTATTTCACGGGTAACAACATTTTAGAACGTATTTTAAATAATTAATTTTGATACCATTATGTTTGACAAATATTTTAGATTCATTAAATAAACTTGGCTGGTTTCTGAAAATATATCAAATTTTTGATAGTTATTTTCTTTACTTTTTTTTTGTGACACACCCGTGACATGTTTCCGTAGTATTTTACATAGAAATTCGCTTTTATATATATATATTACAAGTACACATTAAATATGTTACACCTTATTTATTTAAATGCAGAATAAGACCTTGGTTTTATCTAAACATTTCTCGACACTAGTTATCGTTTTTTGAATATGTTGGAATAGATATTTTTGTTTCGATGGTTTTAATAAATTTTGAATAAGAAAATATTTAATTGAAAATATTACACTAGGATAATTTTTAAGACTACCGGAATATAATATTGTAAAATATGAGGGAGAAATTCTTACCTATATTATAATATCTTATGTAAAATGCACGAATAGCGAAAACTACGATGTTACACAATATAATGTAATGTCATATATATGCAAACGTACAGAAAATGGTAATATTATTGAAAAAAATATATCGTAATATCGATATCATAATAATGGTCATTTTAAAAAAAATGTCATTCAACATTTTCACTGTATGAACTCAATTACGTTTTAACCTCATAATATATTTTTCAATATTTTAAAATTAAAATATTCATCGAAAGTCATCTAATAATATTATAACTGAATATTACAGTTATGAAAAAATAAATCGTATGGATAACATATAGTTATATAATACCTGTATTACTATTTATTGACTTTATAACAAATAAGTTTTCTATCATAAATCACTTATTTTATAATATAATTCTTACTTAACCCTGTGCTATACTTGTTCATTATGAATCAATTAAACAATGCATTTTTATATGATACGTCAATTGAAGGTTATGTGCATTAAGGATCAATATATATCAATTTATCAACAAACATAAAATTGTTTGTCCATGTGTGTACTGATACATAGTTTTCTCGATATTTTTTATTTTTATTTTTTCTGGTGTTCAATAAAAATAAATAAAACAAATGCAATTAGTAAATGACCGTAATTGACATGATGGAATACATTAGACCCGTCTAAATGCCGTTTTTCGACAAAAGTGATGTGACATTATTTATTATTAACATTATTAACAACATGCGTGTTGCGTGTGTTGCCCATCCATATATTATACTGTAAGTATACTGCACTTCTACGAGAAATGTCACGCTCGTTTCCCGTGTTCGTTCGGTTTGTTTGCTTCACATTTTTCGTGCCCTCTGCATGGCTGCTGAGCAACATAATAATATAATATATTATAAGAAGAAGTGCGGATCCGTGTGTGCCATGTGTGTATGTGTATGTGTAGGTAAAGAGAGGATGGAATAGTGGATCAATGAAGGACGGAGCTTGAATATATATATGAGCTCGTGAATAAGTGAAACGATGATCGTGCGCGTCCTGCCCTGTAAATTGTCTGCTGAATAATAATGTAAAGCTGCCTGTCTGTATTAAGTTTATATGCTCTATACTTAACGAACGTGTGCGGCTGATTCGACAAACTCTGTGTGTGTGTGTGTGTCTGTGTGTGTAACGTATAATTATGTCTCGATGATCGAGGGACATTGACGCAATAATAATGATTATTATACGAACGTATCTACAGAGAGTTTTATTTGTGGACATTGGCATTACGATTTAGCGCCGCGATTATAGGTTTCTCCTCATTCCCCGTCCCCACCTCCACGACCTATTTGCTCGGTTTAAGGCTCAGGGATGTTTTAATTTGGGGCGCTAGACCATTATTTTCAGTAGATATACATCATCACCGTTACGTAACATCTTTACACGCGTCCTTACACAGCTCGGACCGTATGTTTGCTTAATTACTAGTCCAAGTGGTAAACACTGCTGTTGTGTGGGCAGTGACGTGGTTGAAATAATATCAACAAAAAAGAATATTTATTACGTTGCACTTGCAGTAGGAAAAACGACTAATCGCTGTTTTTGAAGACTCACTATTCTGTGGCAAGATTCAAACATGTCAAAAAGTACACTTAAAATATGTCTTATATCTTTTCTGTTCGATAAATTCAAATAGAATAGCAACAAAATAGATTAAACACTTTTTGTTCGCTCTAGATTCGAGTAACAATATTATGTTCCACCCTTAGATTTATCGAAACTTGGTGGTTAACTTTTCAATACACGTCGAACTATTATCTAGGTTAACCACTAATGAAATAAAAAGTTGAAGTCGAGTTAATATCAACTTTTCAGCTTGCCTTTTACTATTTTTGATTTTCTAATAACTCGATTTGTTCCTGTGGTAATTTAACTTAATTATAAAAATTATATTATAGTTATTTATATACTCAAATTCTACTCAACTAATTATAACAGAAGTAGTGAAATACATACTCATAAAAGCTATAATTTTCCCAACTAAAATTTAAAATGCTATGCTTCGTTTATCTTATTTTTTATAATATAGAAATATTATAAATATTATAATACACATATTAAAACCACAAAAACTTCCTTATGGTCCCTCTTTATTTAGACCTATAAATCTACTCCTAACTCTCTCTGAATTATTCAAAAAACTCCTTCTAAAACTAATATTGTAAATATTTGAGGAATTCAAAATATTATCTGACTCTCAGTTTGGTTTTGGCAATAACACTGATTGTCAAAATTTCGTTTTCCCTGGAAGAAAAACTACTCTTTTCGATGTATTCCTAAATATTTCACAATCATTTGTTAAAGTTTGGCACTCAGAAATTCTCTAAAAACTGAAACTTCTCATTCCTAACCATTATTATTTTATCTTGAAGTCCTACCTTCTTTTCTGTATACATAGATAGGTTCTTCTTTTTATTCTTCAACAGAAATGAAAGCAGATGTACTCCAAGGTGTACTAATTGCTTCTCTTCTTTTCAATCTTTACATCTCAGACCAAATAACCAGATAACCTCTATCCATGCACTATTTGGTGACTTTGCCGACAACAAAACTATACTTTCAATCAATCCATATCCTGCTTTGACCTTTTCTTACATATAAGACCATATAAATACTCTTGAAACTTGATACAAAACATGGGAAGTTAAAATTAATTAAACTAAATTAATTAATTTCTTCACCCTTCGCTATGGAATATACTCAACTTTTTTCCACAATAACCAACCACTTTCTACTGCTTAGTGTGTACAATACCTTGATATTTTTATAGACTGCCAATTCACCTGACTATCACACTTTATTAGTAAAACCCAAACACAAAATGATCACCTTCGACTCGTTCGGCCACTCCTAATGTCTAACCACATGAAACTCCATAAATAATAATAAAAAATCCTGTTCTACAAATTCATAGTAAGATACATATGAGCAAATAGAATTTAAACTTGGGACACTGCCAACAATTCCAAAATTAACCACATTCAAAGAATTTAATCTAAAACTTGACGGAGAATTACTATAAGCCCATTTCTATGTTTCAAACCACACTCTCTTCTCTGATCTCGATATTTCAAACGCGTTTCCAAATTTTTCCGAATTCATAACAAACGTTTCAATAGTTTCTTAGCTTATTATAAAAGCCCTCTAATATCAGAATTATAATCTGTGACTTCTTAGACAATATAGTCAAAAGACTTAAATGATAGTAGTGTCGTGACCTACCAACCCAATTAATTAAGGTTAGTATGTATTTACACTTTGTCAAATTTTTCATTTTATTTTTATTTTTATTCATCAGTTTACTTTTACTGTTCTGCATTGTCACCGATTAAAAACAAAAAAAATATAATTTTAAAAATGGTAAAAATAAGAGTAATGAGTAAATTAAATGAGTAATTTTATTTTGGAAAAGTCTAACTCTGAAAACTTTAAATCATATAATTTCTTACATTTCAAATCTCAAAAGTGATAAATAGTCTCTTACAGAGTTTGGAAAATTGCTAAAATATCAATAAATAGATCCATTACGGCATGATTCATTCTATGATAATGAAATAGTGATAAATAAATAGTAGAATGTTCTTAATATAATATTATAAAAAGGTTTTATACTATTTAAATTTAGTTATCAACAATTAAAGTAAGTCAAGTTAAGAGCTTACTATCCTGCCATTCTCAGAAGACGTTAAATATATTTCTAGTTAAACTAGCACCATTAAATACTTGTGTCTATTTCTGGTAATAATATCGAGGATATATATCGATGTATCAATTAGCCCATCGTGAACTAACACGGAGCTGTGTGTATGCAATTTATGTTACATAAATGTCTATCGTTATAAATATATCGCATTAGTGCCAAACGTTAAGTTGGTGTCAGGGTGACTTCCAATGCTAGTAGTAAAACTATACGTTTTTAAAAAGTCTTCTGCAAAATGATTTTTATATTATTTTGTTTTTATTATTATTATTATTATTATTTTATATCAATTACACCATTTGTCCTTTACAAATTTCAGCGTTTAAAGTCCCTATTTTTTGTTATTAATTTAATTAATTCCGTTTATTGTACGAATTACTATAAATAAAATATTATTGAATTACCCACAAAAATATACGTAAGTATAAATAAGTAAAATTTGCTACTTAAAGGAGTTTTTATGTTTTTTCATTATAATTTTCCCGATTTCAGTATAATGTATTACACTTATAAAATATAAGATATTTTCTAAATGAGTACTGGTTATAGAAAAATAATAATAGTATATATATATATATATTAAAAAAAAAAATGGCTTACAAAATATCGATTTATGTTATTTTCTTATTTTCTTTATTTTTTTTAATATGTTAATGAATTAACATAATTTAAATACTTTTTCTATATTTTTTTCTTATTGAAACAATAATAAAAATTTGACAACAATTTAATGAAATACATTTTATTTTGTCGTCCTGACGAAAGTGCTATTCTCTATAGAAATTGTATACGCGCATATATCTTGAACAGAATATGGTAATATCTTTATATTACGTATATATAAATATTGTATAACCATTTTGTAGGCTTTATTGAAACACTCTTGATATTGTTCTTTATAGAAGCGAACCTTGATTAAAAATATTATTTTTCACGACTTTATAAAAAATTAAAATATTTTCTGAGAGATATTACAATTTATACATTACTTATTATTTATTAACATTATAATTATATACAATAAATTTTAATATAGAATTGTCTTTGTTATGGTAACTTTATTGGAGGGGAAATGTACCTATGACTATAAAGTATTAAAGTATAATCGTAATAATGTTAAACACATATATGAACCATATGGTTTCATGTATATCAGGCTCATTTTTTAAGAAGAAATTAATCTATATTCGTTTGGAACT
Organism: Sipha maydis; assembly: GCA_034509805.1. Taxonomy (NCBI): domain Eukaryota; kingdom Metazoa; phylum Arthropoda; class Insecta; order Hemiptera; family Aphididae; genus Sipha; species Sipha maydis. The sequence goes on from JASXSY010002904.1 coordinate 190,227, forward strand.
AACAAAAAGTATGATTATTATATATACTTTGAAAAACTATACTGTAAAATAGATGTTCATCATTTTATTATATCGGATGATACATTTTAAGAGCCTGTATAACGATAAGTGTGATACATATGCCTAAAAAAAACTGAATGCATAATTTAATATTTCTATGATAACTATTGTAATTGAAAGGTAATTAAATGCTAGTATTCATGAGATGATAGTGGTGGACGAATCGAATACATAATATATATATTAATAGATATTGGTACGATTTTGTTATTAAGAAAGTAATAAAATTAATTAGCTGAACAGCAGATATAGTTATTATATCGCCTAATAAATTAATTGTACCAATACTTTCGAGTACAACTTTTATCATGTTGTAATTCTTAAAATGTCACGTACTATTAAAAATAATGATATCCGTGGCTTTCTAAAAAGTGTTACGCATGTTTATGTTTTTAGCTTTTTATTTTAGTCTTAAAATTTACTAATAACATATTACTGTATAAAAAGTTATTTCTCGAATCGCACTTAGTTATAATAATAATCTATACCTACAAATTAGGTATATGGTTATATATGTAGATAATATAGTTATGATGATTAATCTTAATCAAAATTTAGTACAATCACTACTGGTGTAAAACCTAACATAGATATTTATAATTATAAAATCAGCACTCTATAATATGCTCATGTGCATTACGTATGAATGTATACACGAAATCGATGATCTCATGATAATAATATAATACTTTAGTGTCTACTTTGTTGTAACTGATGAACGCATAAACAATAATTATATTCTAACCATTATTTCGTATGTTTTACAGAAACACGTGTGCGCGCTTCCTAAACATACTATATATTTTATATAATGACTGCTCAATAATATAATATTTTTATGATAAAATATGAAATAGATAATCAATTTAACGGTCATACGTACATATCAAACATATCATTTTACATATCAAAACTGTTTATTTGGAATTTATTTAACTTCAACGTGCGTACTGTTACTGCACATTATGTAAAATACATTTTCATATCTAATACACGTACCGAATTACAGCGCAGTAGAGGAATATATAGCTAACAGGTCAAAATCAATAGTAGTTGATGTTTACGATACCGCCAAGAGCTGAAGGTAGTATTACCTAGGTACCACCGACTCAGGTGGCAGGTGGGAATGTTATAAATTATGTGTGCAAATTAAAATTTACAATTTATTCGCGTGTTAATATATCCTACTATACATATTTTTTCTTGAGTATAATAGCCTATAATAAAAAAATATTTATATATATCATATGTTTGTATAAATATTTTATAGTGCATATCGCTTATCTTTATATAGAGAGTATATTTTATATAATAAACTTAAAATTTTAATATAAAAAAAAAAAACTTGAGATTTGGAAAGTTAAAGAGATCTGCGTATTTAACGAAAAAATAACCACCAATGGTTATCGTAATTGTGATATAGTATAGTATAACTACTTGTGGTCGAAATTGGATTTATTTTATTAGATTTTAATTTTTTTTTTATGTTTAACGTAACGCACAAAAATTTACACAAAAATTGAAATTCACGTAGATTTTGAGAACAATGTAACTTTAAATGTGATTGCAAACTTAATTAATTATGGTCCACGTGTAAAATATTATCTTAATGAATATATTAATCTGTCCAAATATTTTACTTCGCACTCATCTACCAGATTCGTAATATCATGAATTTCTTAGCTGTTCTTTACTAGAAATTAACACTCTTGAAATAATTAATAACATTATGGATTTTTTTAAAAATAAAAATAAATCATTTTTTTTTTGTTTTTATTATTTATTTGAAAATTTATGATCTGTATTACATGACACAATAAGTAAAATAGATGACTGACATAACACTATATACATAATAAAAACAACACATGAAGCACAAGATGAAGGAAATCATCCAGCGATGATACCTTCCAGTAGTTTATTTTTATTTTTTTCATAAATTTAATAGGTCACGGCACCAATTTCTTTTGAGTCGGCGCGGAGGGTTGTCGGAAAAAGTACGTGATGCTAGGTGAGTGACTAAAGGATTGGGATGGTTTTGTAGTTTAGAGTGGAATCTGTTATAGTACAATGTAGCTAGTTGTTCAACTGTTGGAATTCTTAAATCTTTATGCAGGGTTTTATTTGTTACGTACCAAGGGGCCGAGGTTATTAGCCGGAGAGTGATGGACTGGGAGGCTTGGATAGTGTGGACTTGAGAAAGTTTAGCACACCTACAAATTTGCATACCGTACGCCCAAATGGGTCTGAGATTTATACAATGTGGACTTAGTGTGTATTGTCAATTTTGATTTGAGAATCGGCATATATATGCTAAATAAATCGGGTGATAAGTCGCTTCCTTGTAGAACATCGGCAGCGATTGAAAAGTAAAAGGATATTGAGTCACCCTGTTAAACTGCAAATGTACGATCAGAGAGGTAAGATTGAATTATTAAATATTAGGGAGCTGGAAGAAATAATTTTAACTTGTATAGAAGGTTATCGTACCAAACTCTATCGAAGGCTTGGGTCACATCTAGAAAAACTCCAAAGCAATATTCTTTATTTTTGAATGAAGTTTGGATTTTATCAGTAATTCTATGTATTTGATGTATTGTCAAAGTATTGTCGAGTGAGATGTCCTGAAACCAAATTGTGTGTGGGGTATTATATTGTTTGAGTGTATGAGTGGTATAATTCTTTTGAGGATAATTTTCTCGAACAATTTAGCTAAAACTGGTAGTAGACTTATAGGTCTATAAAATGATGGTAGATGTTTGGGTTTACCAAGTTTATGTATAAGTATTACTAAAAAAAATTTCCAGATTTAAGGGAAGTGAGAGAATTTTATTAGGTAATTGTTGTAATATTTTGTTTGTAATCAAGTCATATCCAGCAGATTTCCCTGGTTTAAGTTTGCTTATTAAGTGTTTTATTTCATTTGGGGTTGTGTGTTTTGCTGACAGAGACATTGTTAAAGGACTATCAAGAAATCTGACAATGTTGTCGAGGTGTGCAGATTCAGGATTAACATTAGAATGCGGAGTAAATATATTTAAAAGATGGACTCCAAAAAGTTCGGCTTTATCTTTGTCAGAGATTGCTAGCTCGCCATTTAGTCCATTAAGCGGTGTACTTTGTTCTTTGATTTTGAGAATATTTTTGGTAGTTCTCCATAGTGAACCGTCATTAGAATTTAGTGATTGAAATTTTTCTTGGAAAAAGTTAGATTTGTGTTTTACAATGAGTTTAAGTAAATTATTAACATCAATTCGTGCGTTACACCGTTAAATATTATAATTTACATGTTAAATTGCAATAACAAATAAAATAAGTACGGAGTTTTAATTGTTTTATTACCTAATTCAATTTTTTTTTCTGCTTAAGAAACTATAGTGGTCGTTAGAATAAGAAAACAATTACGGAAAAAGTTTCTACATAAGTTTCTATGTAAAATTTCTTTATATATATATAATTTAAAATACTTGAATATTATTTCCTTCCAATATTATTATTAATATTAAAACCTACGATAAAATTTATTTTAATCAAATAGCTATGTGCAAAGGGTTTTACATAATAATAACTATACATGTCGTACCAACACAATTTTGTAATCTAATGGTACTTTTCATGTTGTATTTTTTATTACAATTATTTACATTTTGTGAAGAAATAAATATACGATTAAGGTGGATTTTGATTGACGAAAAAATGAAAAACAGCTTTCAATCGAGGAAAGAAAATGTACTAAATTGCCTTTGCTGTAAAAAAAAGATCGAAACGGACGCATCTTTTAAAAAGTGCAATTCAAATTATCTTTCTTAAAATTCATTACAATGTATGTTCTACTGGATATGTGTATAATGTACACAGTAGTAGTAATCGTAGTTCTGTATCGTTATTAATATGGAGAGGTCATCAAAACTGGTAAATTGGTGAAGTGCGTACCTTCGAAATTTCCTAGGACACGTGGTATTGGTTATTAGAATAATTTATTTTGTATACTAGTCGTTTTTAACTCGATAGTTTATAATAAAGATTTACTTTATTGTTCGCGAGTCGAATGTTTGTATATAGATAGTACCCATAATATTACACGTTCTCGTCAGGCTTACACGTTTGAACAACGGCGCTTCGACCGCTACATTTTAGCATTAAATCCAATTTTGATCACAAGCTCATTTAAAGGGAATTTGAAAAACATGAAAGACATGACTGTATAATTTCAACAATGTTCACAATATTACTATACGATATAATTTATATGTATTATGTGACATTCGTCCGCTGCTTGATTGTTAAATCGGAGAAAACCGATTGAATTATTTTGTTAGTAACAATATATCATAGATACTTGGTGTGTACTCAAATTATTCAAATTACTCAAATCATATATATGTATATTATACTATATAATCCAACTTCTCCCTGATGCGCGTAAAAACTAAAGTCTCAAAAATAAAAATTCAATCAAATAATTAATTATATGATTAAAATCTTGTTTATCTCTCAAACTTAACAAGTCAACATATCTTTAGGACATATCATTAAAATGTATTATCATGAGTGCTACGAATATTATATTTATATTTTATGTTAAAACAAAATTGTATAATTTTATTTGTCATATGTGTAAAATTATGGATTTGAAAAAATTTGCATATCAAAATGTATAGTAATATTTATACGTACCCAATCAAAATATATGTGAAAAAAAAATACACTGAAATACTTCTACATAATTATGGATGATATATATATATATATATATATATATATATACTTAATTAATACAATTTCTGATACATTACATTATGTAATTACATTACACATATCAAAATTATCATGATGTGATATAGAAATAATAAATAAATAATTTTTATTTAAATATATAATATATACTTATTAGATTAAATATAAGTTAATAATATTAAGCATAGGTGTTTTTCTATCTCAAGCAACTTTTCTAAACAAAAAAATATAGTAGAAATTATAACTGTATTAACACGTTACAACAGACATATCAGTTGGTAACTTAAGAGGGTAATGGTTATCTATACATTTGTTTTGTTTTGTTTTTTGTTTGTTAGACAGATTACATATAAGTACGTTAGATTATATTAATATAGATTTATTATACATAAATTGTAATTAATATAATAATGGATGCGTTGTATATATATATATTTTTTTTTTCATCATGCTCGTTTGTATTTTCAGTTTGAAGTAATTTTAATACTATGCTGTTTCTATTAAATCATTTTAACATTTTCTTACATCTGCTATACTACAAGCGATGTACGTATTATAACTGCGACCATATAAAGTTTTGTAATATCACAGAAATTGATTTATAACGAGTTAAAATTATCCGATACATAAACCTATCAAAAAAGATTTACGGAATATTTTTAATTTAGAACGAAGTTTGATTAAGTCTGAGTACAAACGTGTACTCGAATTCCATTAAATTGTTAAGTCCAAAATCCGAGTCGAGTACACGATTGATGTATAAAAAAAAATGTATTTAAAATTATATATAAATATGTTATATTTGTTTTATTTAGTGAAAATTATTTGACTGTGGTGATTCTACTTTGTAAATAGAACTAAGATGTATTATGTTAAAAGTAAAAAAATATTTATTTACATAATAAGTAGACAATTTAATTCACAAAATATTGGTGGTATTATCAAACATGTTGAATAACCACTGTAATTAATCCAATCAATCATTGTTTTGTTTTAGAACTATGTTAATAGCAATTCAATTTTCTAAATGTATTATTGTTTAAATTCTAGGGGAAAATTTTAGAAATGTTATGATAATAAACACGTATCTGTTAAAAAAAATATATAGTCGACGTTTAATTTTTTTTTTGAATAATCGTTTATTTTTATTTCCTTATAATCTGCATCCAGAGTATTATCCTAACTCATTCAAATTATATAATTATTTTGTTATTGATATTTTATTATGTAAAATAGGTTAGGCGGTAATAACAATAATTGTGGTAAGTATTATGAATACGTACTTGGAGAGAGTGCACGGATTTCGTAAACAATAAGAAACAATTTAAAATATAAATACAATAACAGTATATCTCAGGGACGACCGTTCGGTCGATCGCAGACAATTTTAAAGTCAATCTTGTTAGACTTTATATTTAAGTCACGCGCACGAAATTGATTCAGTTGGTCAATGAAATGCAATATTACACTTCAAAACTGCCCAGATCAACAAAATATGTTAATAAAATCTAAGTTATTAGTTTTAGCTGTCTTGATACCCAAGTACCCTGGTACCCAGATTTTACGGGTATTACCCAATTTTCAAAATGTCGGGTACCCGCTATGGATTGGGTACCTGTTATGGATCGGGTACCCGTTATGGTTTGTATACTCATTAGTAAACGATTTTAACGAAATCCATAATTTTGTTATCCTTTTTTTTTTTGTTGCACAGATAAATAACTGCTTTAAATAGGTATTATTTTATACAACTTTTTTAACAATTTACAGTTTACTTTTACATTACAGTAAACAAATGGCTGTAGGAATATAAAAACTTAAATATAGGCTTTATAATAGCTTTTAACATGTTATTCAACATTATATTTGAATAGAATAATTATTGAAATATAATATCACTAATAGCACACACATAAAATACTAAACATTTTATTTTTAAAATGTAATTTTATTAATTTATATAACATTATTTAATATAAAAGTTGATCCTCTAAGGCGAAGTATACTTTTAGTAGATTGAGGCCAAAAAATGTTCGACCACCATGGTTCATGTGATTGAAACACATACTCATTTAAAACACTCATTAAAACGGGTAGTTTAAAAACGGTAGGTATTTCCTTGCATCAATTATTACGAGTCCCGTACTTTTGTTAATCGCTTGTGGATTACACAAAATGATTATGTACATCAGTGCATTGCAATATCGTATGTACACTATGTGTTTATTGAGTTCGAAAAAAAAACGTACTTGCCTTTTTGCTTACGTGTGTATATAAACGAAGCGATACAAGTGCATTATACTTGTAACGTGCGCACACATGAATGTACGCATGAATACATACGATTTTCATTCAATTACTACCCCTTGGTCGCGGAATGTAATAATAATTGCGCCATATGCGAAATGTACCTCCTACTCACGGTCGTTTTGAAGATAAATACTATTTCCAATTGCGACACGCTACCGACAACTTTCAGAGAAATTAATACCTAAATTATGCACCGACGTCGTGTACAAACATTATAACATTTTGCGATACAAATGGAGTGCGTACCGTCCGACATCAAGTCGAAATCGTGTTTTATTTTCTAATTGTCCCGCTATAGACTTTTAAACGAACATCATAATATAATATTATACTCGTAGTTTTAGTGTATATTAACGATGTAAAAACAAATGTCTCGAGCCGACTGAGGGCGTAAAAAAATCAAAGGTTACCTTGCCTACCCGCACCACTGATAGACAAAACACTGCACCCGTTTATTTATTATTATTATATTTATTTCTGTTTAACTTGTAATTAGTAATTACTAATAACTGTACTTAATATTTAAAGGAAGAAAGTATGTGAGGAAAATATTATTTTATTTGTAAGTTTTAAAAATTAATATATCAAATTATACAATTATATAAACTAAATAAATGCATATAAAAATAAATTTCCGTTTTTAAAATTAAAAGGTTCATTTTTTATAAATCTTATTTCGTCCAAATATTAGAACTATTTAACTAAATGTGCATTATAATTTTTAAAAATAAAATAAAATTCTATATTTTAATTAAAACACAATATTCATAATGACTTACTGCGAAAAAGTATGCCAAAAATTTCAATAATTATATTTTTATTTAAATATTTCATAACTATAAAAAATATTATCTTAAAAATAAAAATCTGTGATTATCAATTTCTCGGAGAAATGAGTTAAATTACGTTTATTTTTGAAATTATTCTTACTTTCAAATAAAATGCACAAAAACTTAAAAATTAAAATTCATTACGACGAATATCCTTTTTGTAAATTCAGTACACAAGTTCTTTTTTTTTTTGTTATATGTATAGTAAGAATATAAATAAATATACAATATGACCAGTAATCCTGAATCTATTTAATAAGACCAATAAAAAGGAACATTTTAAAAAACCTAAAGAATAAAGGGGACGGTTCATGAGTTACGAAATACTATGTTTATCATATTTATAGAAATCTTCCTGAGCAAATGTACTGTATATAATGGTTTTTTTTTTTTTTATAATGTTTTGTAATTTACAACATTACAAATGATATGATCATAAATCATAAAATTATATCATCTTTTGAAAATTAATATTTCCTCTACAATTTAAGATATCAAACGATGATACTTTCATATGTAAGTGAACAAGTGTAAAGTTTTAATAACTTTTTCGAACTATTAAATTATTCGCATTTCAAGTTTATAATACATATATAGAATTTCTTAACACCATTATAAATTATGAAATACGCAAGTTAAGGTATTAAAATAAACACACGCTTACACCAAGTGAACGTAACTGATTAAGTTTATATTTGTGAAAAAAATATGTTTCTGATAGAAATTATGACCTATATATTGTAAATTCAAGAGAATATAATATTTTGACATTTGAATGTCGCGGTTTGTTTGTGAAATAAAAAGTAATCTTATTAAAGCTTTTAAAAGTTTATTACAATGTGAATCTACTTTTAAAATCGTTGAATATTAAGATATTTCATAATAATAACATTATATTGTTCTAATGATTAAATATGAAAACGAGAGAAATATCATGGCGCAAAATTATGTCAAAAAATTCTGTATAAATATAATATTCATATTGTATTATGCTAATCACCAAGTACAACATGCACTCTTCGTAAGTTGTATAAATGATTTCGACAATTCGTATAAATCAAACATGGAATTCATTGTTTAAATAATGGATTTCTTTTTCGCGTGCCGAATTCAATGTATTATGTTTTATAAATGTAAAAAGAAAAAAATTAGTACATTTAATACCTATATGTGGTTTCGTATTTTTTTAGTATTTGATTACAATGAAAATATATAAATATTGGATAATTTTAAATAAACGAATAAACAATTGTTCTTCGATCTGTCTTTTCCGTATAATTTGGGTTATTATTAATTCCGCGCTGCACACGAGTTAACAAATCGACCTAAACAACGATCTTTCGCGTAAGAGATTACTCCAACGGTACATTTTATGGAACTACTACATACATGATCAAAGCACTCTTACAACTATGAACATAAACGACCCGTTTAAAAAGTTTATTGGTGAACGTACGGTGGACAACTTCACCACGCCTAAACCAGGCTATGTGAAACCTCAGTAACACAAATAGTTAAAGTTTAGCATGGTTTATTGTACCGTGTGCTTCTCAAATATTAACAGTCCCCATGAATTGAACAACACCATAAAGCAGTTCGTGAAATGGCCAACCTTATGTCTAGGGATTAGTGATATATATATATATAGCTTTTATACATATTACACATTAATATATTATGATACTATTAATGTGTATATATCTTTTATTTATTATGATGCTGTCTTAACGAAAAAAACAAACGTTTTTAAACATAAACATTACATTGAATGTGTTTTAACGTGAACTAAAAGTATCGTCGATACATTTCTTACGCTATCGAGGAAGTATCAAGTAATTATTTAATCAAGACAGAGATTTAATAGTCAAAGTTAAGTTACTGGACGATACAACTTTTTTTAATCAATTTAAGAGATGAAAATATATTTATTTATTTTTTTAGTATATTTTTATTTTTAATTAAAAATATATTGGAATTATAAATGTGTAAGTATTGAATTTAACATTTCCGGATAACCACAGAGATCAACATAAAATACATAAACCTAGATTTTTACAAATAACTTATTATTCAGCTAAAAGAAAAAAAGTAACTAATATTCAATAAAAAATTATATTTTTTTCAAATGACCTACTATTGCATAATATGCACATAATATGCGTATATTATACGCTAAATATTATATAAATAATATTTTACTTATTATTTTATATTACTTAAATATTATATTATTATATGATGAAAAAATTTTTCCACGCAGAACTGTCATAAATTATTTTTTATTTATATATATATTTTTTTTATATATTAAAAAGTTTATTTATATTTTTTTACTTATTTTTCGGAATTCTTCGTATTTTAACGAATAAAAAAAAAATTTAGAAACTTATAATGTAAAAAAAACGAGCGTTGGAAGGTTAAGTTAATCAATTTAAACAAGTCAGTAAAAGTTACTTTTAAGCTTAAACTTTACTTGCAATTATCTAAATTAGGTACCCTAACTTAACGAACTAGAAAATAAACCTGTCAGTTTGACCGATTTCGACGTATTTCTTTTCCAAATTTAGAAATACTTAACCGCAGCTGTGATTACAGCAACAAAAGCGGACCACGTTTTTAGACAATCTTATACGATACCTATGCTCATGCTCCTTGTAGGCAACTGTCTTACGTTCAGTACCTTCGGATCAACCGTTTCGTCTCACTCAACGCTAGGAAATCTCCCATGTGTTCCATCTCCTCGCCCGTATACATGAGCCCTATGCTCAGCATTAGTAGACTTAACATGGTCATGATCTTTATTTCGAGCCTCCAAAGCCACGTTCAAACCAAAGCAACTTTGTGGTTAACTTTGTTATCAACGATTTTTGATAATTGTTTCCGACAAAGTTGCCAATAATAAGGAAAAACTTATACGTCCAGACCAAAGAAACATTATGACCACATTTTAATGTCTAGTGAGGTGTTCAACCGGAGGACGTAGTAGTTGCAGTAGCTTATAAATTATTTTAAATTGTGTTAAAAAAAAAAATTGTAGGTTCGTCCTAGCCTCCAGTGTAGATAAGCTATTAATAGAATAAATATGCTAAACGGTTTTAACCATGATGAAACGGATCCATTATCTGGCGAGCTACGGTAAATAAATTAGTTACGTGTTTTCTATACATTTAAACCATATTTGGTTATGTACTCAGTACAGTATATATAATATTTATAATTTGTACATGTTTTGTTAATAATTGATAGCACCGTGAAATGTCGTCAATAAAACCAACAGAGAAAAATTTAAAAATATCGCTGTTAACAATATTTTTCAACATTCTTTGAACTTTATAATTTCAAATGTGGAAGTAAAATTTTAGTATCAACTTTGTGAAGAACAAAAAAGTTTACAATTTTTAAAGAAAATAATTTTGTTGTCAATAATGTAGAAATTGTGTGTTGCCCACAATGTTGCTTTGATCTAGACGTGGCTTTAGAGTGACTGTCTAGTAAAACATAATTAATGCATAAAATGCAATAATATTATATTGACAGTAAAATTGATGTATTGTTGTTTTAAATAAGAACTCCGACATTAAATATGTTAAAAAATAAAGAACTTTTCAGAGCCAACGCGAGAGCATACGACGTAAAACTGGTCATGAGAAAATCAGGGAACTGTATTGTCGTTGCTTGTTTTTATAATTATGTAAGTGTAGTGGCACGGGGATAATGTCATCGGCATTGAATGTGTCTATACAACTATTCAATCAACTGGGAAAATTTTAATAAAATCTTCCTTGCAACATACTCATTCGCTTCAAAAGAAACCGAATAACGATTAGACGAACAGTTCCGGAGATTGAAAGTGACTAACAAAATACCATTCACATATACATATATACATTAGTGCACTTGATACCCGGGTAACCGGGTTTTATGGGTATTACCCGATTTACAAAATTTCGGGTACCCGTTATGGATTGGGTACCCGTTTTGGATCGGGTACCCGTTATGATTTGTATACTAGAGCTGGGATTTGAATGTAAATACATATTTTTTTTAAAATACAATAAATTAATTAACTATTTTAAATGACAATTAATTTATCATTATTTTTAATGATTAAATTTTTATTTTTTATTTTTGTATCATTATTTTTAACTATTGTAAATGATAAATTCGTTTCACATGATTTACAATAAATTAAGAAATATTTAATTTTACATATTTTTACATATTCCGTAAATTTTGACAACAATTCCAATAAGTATTTATAATTCGATAATAATAAAAGTGTATATAAGAATATGAAAATATTAATAACTAGACATTAGTTTACATCTTATCTGTTTCTGTTCGATAACCATAGCTTAATGATCTTAGGTATGTTAAGGTATGTATATCATAGATTATATTTTTATAGATAATTTTTATATTTTCTTAGATATTTTTTGTTCGAATAATTGTGTAATGTATAATTTAATACTGATTACCTCTTAGGAGTTAAGACTTAGCTAAACCGTTTACGTATATCAAAAACCATCGGATACCCGAAAATTTGAATCTAGGAAAAAAAGACCAAGGAAAAAAAGAACACGGAAAAAAAGAACAAGTAAAAAAGAACACGGAAAAAAAGAACAAAGGAAAAAAAGAACACGGAAAAAAAGAACAATTTTTAAAAATTTTATACAGTGCCCCACTAATCAATATTTTTTAAAAAAAAAATTATAATGCATAGACACTTATGCTATATTTTTGGTAAGTAGTACATATAGGCGAATCGCACAAAACGATTTAAGTATCACTCTCCGAAACTGCCCACCTATATTTCCTCCAAGTACATGGAACGTTCACGAAACAACTCTGAATAATGAAGACCGAACAAACAATAGAACCGAAGGATGGAATCATAGATTCAGTAAGTTTGTTGGACATAATCATCCCACGATATGGACGTTGATTCCCAAAATACGTTTAGAAGTGGCATCCGATGAAACGAAGTTGGCTCAAAATGATATAGGCGGATATGAACCAAAAAAAAAACACACTATTTATGAAAAAATGCAAATTAGACTTGTAACGTCATGCGAAGAATATAAAAATGGTAAAAGGAGTTTAGAAAATTTCTTATCTGCCGTTTCACACACAATACGTTATCATTAATTGTATAAATTTGTGTTTTATATATGTATATATTATAATATAAATATTTTAAAACAAATAATTTTGATTACATCACGATGTTAAAAATATTGATATTTTTAAATTGTTCTTTTTTTCCTTTGTTCTTTTTTTCCGTGTTCTTTTTTACTTGTTCTTTTTTTCCTTGGTCTTTTTTACCCATTACCGAACATTTTGGGTAATGGGTACCCACTAACCGAAAACATTGACTACCCACAAAATCGGGTATTACCCGGATAAACGGGTACCCGGGTATTACCCACATCAAATCAAGAGCACTAATATACATAAATAAATTATATAAATAAATAAAATATATATATAGATACAAAATAATATGTGTGATTCTACTGTTTGTTCAAAAAATAGAAACCAATCAAATCAACGTTTTCCGTGTAGCTTTGGAGTTCTCGTACGTGATAACGCAGGTACTATACTTTTGTAACTACACGCTGTGGAAATAAACGCAACACCACGGGTGTTCCGTCGGGTTCAACGATGACAAATGTAGAATCCACGAAACGCCCGTGCAAATGCCATTATATTTAATTCTTGTGAATTGTTATCTATGCGTCATCTCCGCAATCGCTTCCCGGTAACGATGTTTATGACATTTCTGCGCGGAAACACGTTTTCGCCGTATTATTTGCTAAATGGATGATAAACCTTGGCGCCATCTAAAGTGATTATTGCACGCAGGTTTGTTACGTAAAATAGTCTAAAACGTGTTCTGGTGTACGGGGTCTAAACCAAGTCAGACGATCAATTATTATGGAAGCCGATTTGACTTTGTCGTTCAGTTTTTACCGACCGGTATTTTTACAGTCATTATATTTCCAATGAAACGAAATTGATAACCTACCATTATCACACGGTTTCGTTCTGTACGTTTATTTTTAATATTTTTGATATTTTCGACAGCGGGAACTTATAAATAGATTATTTAATTGTTATATAGCATCAAAGGGTAACGTGTCATCACTGATTCATACATAAACTTGACAACAAGTTTTTGATTCCGATAACTTCGAAATTACTATTCGCGCAGAACTTTAGACGGCCCGCGTCAGTAAATAATTATTTGTTGTATAGTGCATACTCATTGATATTGTTTCGCGAATAATGACATGGCTCTGGTCCGAGGAAATATAACGGCGCGCTGTTGAATCATTTACGATCAACCCGAAAGACAAGTGCGCCCTGTAAATATTATGAGACGAAGTCACCCATGTTCCTTAAAATCGATTGGTGTGACGTTTGGTGGTCATATATTACAATATTTACTGCGGACTCGGGCGGACAACTCGCCTACAAACTTGTAAGCTAGTTTTCCCCAAACTCAACGATTTCTATTTTTAATTTGAACTTTTTTTATTTTATTTTTATTTTTTTTCCATAACGTTTTTCATTGCTAATTGGTTTATGGTGTTTACAAGTTTTTCTTATTTTTGGAAAAAGGTACCGTTGTAAATTAAGTTAGTAGAATTTTGTTAAAAAACTTAATATTCATCAAAGACTTTTCCTAATTAATTTTCCTAATTCAATTTCGTTCTGAAAACTGAAAAATGCTTTAGATTTTAATACAATCATGGAAAAAAAACTTATCTAAGCGTAATTTATCAAAGATTGAGTATAATAAGCGATTCATTTAATGCATAACACTCGTATTTTCTTTCAATTTATGTCATTTTTTTTTTTTTTTTTTGTGATTTGCAGTATGAATTGCTCAATATTACTTACAAATTGGTAATATTTTGTATTACTTTTTGTCCTAAACACAAGTGTTTTATAAAATTTTTAAATTTATAATTTTCTTCGCTTTGGAAACCGAAAAATTACGCGTTTATAATTAATTATTGTTACTTATTCAGCGTCCTAATAACAAATTGTACCTGCGCGTTTGACTCGCACTTCGACTTTCAGTACATATATTTATTAAATTATTAATAAACGTTAGAACGGTATAGGAGTTCAAAAGTCGCCATTGTAATTTTTTTACTAATACTGCCGCATTAAAATCATTAACTGTGCACTAGTTCATTCACATTTTGAATGGAATTTCACTATCTGTAAGTCACTATATCGGTCAGGCTTAATCAAATAAATAAAAAACATTCAACATCGATTTTTATGATCTTTTTCCGAAATATTGTAAGATATGTATATGCATACTCATCCTGCAAAAAATCGCTCAACGTTTTCTATATCAAAACTCTAGAAGTAACGAAGCAAAAAAAATTGGATTTTTTGTTGTTTTTAAGTTACTCGACAATTCAATCGATTGTCCAAAATTATTACAAATGACTAATTTTAAAATAACTAAGAACAATTTAAGAATAGTTGATTTATTCTAAGTATTAGTCGTATTATTAGCAACTACTCATTTAAAATAAATTTCACCGTATTCATCATATTACATCCATAGCATATATATAATATATATACTCGTATATATCAATAATAATATTGATTTATTTTTACAAATAGTTTTATAATTTCCAAAGATATGTTAATTTTACTACCTATATATATTGAATTAAAATGTACTTTAATTTTTTTGTAATTGGACCTTGTGTCCGTATGAATTTTATAAATAATTAAACAACATACAATTATACATTATGAAATTATACATAAAGTCGAGTTTACTCATGGTTTTTTCCCCTAATCGATATGTTTAAATAATTATCAACGTTCATTTCGACGAATTATTGCTATTCCTCGTATTACATAATATAATCATTTCCGGGTTATTAAATGTAAACGTATACATATTTTATTTAAATTTTTAATTTATTTGAAACGCGCCCGATCGATAATAAACGAAAAAAAAACAAAAAAATAAAAAACTAAGAAGTTTTTGTTTTTTATTTAAAACGTACACCGTCATATTATTATTTTCGTTCTCGATCGTTTTCGGTTTTTCTCTGCTTAACGCCAACGAGCTTATGCCGAATTCACGCTGTACCTATATACATTTTCGACTTTGCAATTATGCAAACGTGCCGGTTTTCACGTTCAAATACTGTGTATTATAATATCGCGTAGTACCTACCCATAATGTACGGCGTAGACTGCACATCACTGTTGGCGTCCTGTGCAAAAATTCAATTTAGTCGACATTTTGTACAAACAATTTTGTTTCATATCAACTTAGAAAAAAAAAAGAAAAAATAATTATATAAAAAAAAAATACCGCTTCACACGATAACATTGCGTACGAGTCGTTTTAGGATATATATCTTTATTTGTAATCAACACATGCTTATAATACGGTCTGCGTAATCAGTATAATATTATAAAGTATTGTTATAAATATATATATATATATATTCACTTACAAAATTATTTAATGTCTATACAAACGTACGTAGTATTCATAACAATGTATTTCTTAACGACTAAACGCACAAATATTTACATATGATTTCATTCCGTCGGCGGGTAGCGCACAAACGAGGGCGGCCTGTTATCGTCTCGACGCACGGTAAAAAACGTGCGATGTACGTGGTGGTTTGTGACGGGTGTCTGAAAGGTGTTTTTCGCTTTTTTGCTATACGTTCGTTAGAAATGAACACTCGACGAAGCCGCTCAACCGAACGCGTATAAAAAGCGTATAGACGTACGTACAGGGTGCTCCTAAGCGATTGTTCGGTGGATTCACGTGCCGCGACGCGCGCGAGAATCGACGAGAACCGCAAACGTGTATGATACATACCCTGTCGAGCCGATCGCCGAGGGCCAAGCGGTGTTTGACGTTGCATTCGAAGCTGTTGGGGGGAGGGGGGGTGAAATGGCATAACGTGCGATCCAAGGCGTCACAGCGTGAATACCGAGGAGCTGGATGCATCAGGAATGTACGGTCGGTCCGCGACGGTGACCAAAGGACGACGGTGGAACGTCAAGAACTGCGGTTGCGAAACATTTTTCGTTCGTATAGACCGGTATGTTTTACTCGTGGCCCGCGTGGTATTGGAAACCCACATCGATCTGTTATCGTTCGTATTACACGCGGT
Organism: Sipha maydis; assembly: GCA_034509805.1. NCBI lineage: Eukaryota > Metazoa > Arthropoda > Insecta > Hemiptera > Aphididae > Sipha > Sipha maydis. The sequence continues at coordinate 207,346 of JASXSY010002904.1, forward strand.
GGTGAACCGCATGGTCGGGTTATGATTGCCGTTTTTGTTATACCCTATACCCGTGGGCACACGAATGCGCTGCGATGTTCGATTGACTTTTGCACGTCGTTCTAAATGCATGTGTGATCGGTATGATGTTAGACCCGTCGGGATGGAGTACGAACGTAGAAGACTACGGAGACAATTGCAACTGGTGCACCGTTACCGCCGTAGGGTCGAGTGCGCTACCCGTGCCTAAACTTATTTCGTATAACATGCTTATGATAATAATATATAATATTATAATTAAACACACTTTCGTGTGTGTGATCGTACGTCATACCACCGATGATCGAAGTGGCTCGAGACAAGCGAAGGGACGCATTATTGTACTGTTCTCGTATCGATTATCTCCGTGTACGTAATGATATTGTGTGGGCGGTGTATTATGGACAAAACGAGTGCGTGGAAGAATGTGAAACGTAACAAATTGAGGGATACCGTATACGTCCCTTCGTGTTCCGACCCACTTCGACCGTCGTGTGTACAAGACGCACTGCGGTATGACAATCGATCATCATCGGCTTCTCGCGTGTTCTGACGCGTAATCGTCGTAATCAACGGTGACCGACGACGTAGGAACGATGTGCTGCAACGGCAAGTAAAGTTGGTCGCCCAGCAGGTGCTTCGTTATCAACAGGTGCGACGAAGGCCCGTGCTTGGCGATAAGTCCTCCCGACTCGGCGTCTCCGTCCCCGTAATCCTCGTGGTCGTAATCTTCGGCCCTGACAGGCTCGTTGGCCTGATGATGCTGCTGCTGTTGCTGTTGGTTTTTACCGAACCGTCGGATGGTCAACCCGACCAGGAAGAATCCTACGGCCGCCGTTAACGCGACGACCGCCTTCACCAGCACCGGCCCCACGTTGAAGCACAGGTAGAGCAGTGCGATCAACGATTCTGGCAGGCTCCTTACTTCCTGAAATCGTAAGAAAACGTAAAGGATCATTGTTTTTTTTTTTTTTTTTAGTTTGACTCCTCTAAAGTAGAGTATACCGAGTATCGACGTGTTTTATCATTACAATTGTGTCCTGAAAGAAATGTGTTAAAGAAAAAATGAACAAACAACAAACAAGCGTATGTTTGTTTTACTACAAATATAGTGAAATATTTGTTACACGTACGTTTGGTTTAACTACATAGTATTAATTTATTTATTTTTGTTGAAGTTACGAATCAAAGATGAGTGCATAATTGTGTGACATGCGCATCTAAAAAGCAAACTTTGTTCAATATTATATGTATTAAGCAATGTGGCATTAAGAAAGAACGATTATTTCTCCGATTAAAAACTGGAATTCTAAAGTTTATCTTCCCAATGAATAAATATGGGAAATTAATCTACTAGCTAAAGCCATATCGTTATAATTCTAAAAACAGATATGAAAATATTACAATATTACACCTTACGATGATTAATGTTTTTTATGACGTCCAAGTCAGGCACGGTAGATGAAGTTTGTAATAATAGACAATAATTTCACTACTATCAATATTCCACATGTGTATGAAATTACGAAACTTAAATTAAAAAATTTGCTAAACGTTTTATGCAAACCAAAATATTTACGAAAATTACATTACTGTATTGTTCATTCAAGGAAGAACACATTTAAATTTCTGTTGATTTTTAACTAATAAAATTTAATTTATATTATTTATTATATATAACTATCATCAGTAATCGTGAACATAATCGTGTTTTGTAGTTATATAAACTTATATTGTTGGGAAAACCAGCGTAGATCTGTTAATGCTTTGATATTTTAATTCATTATGCAAGTCAAAAAATACGGCCAACTAATTAATTAATTATTTTTAATTTTCAAACTATAAAATATAAAATCGCTTATCTTACGAATATTATGTAAATATAAATATAAATTAGGTTGATAAAAAAAATAAAAATAAGAAGTTGTGGTTTTTCAGAAAATTACTTTAAAATCTCGAAGAACAATCCTCAAACTTGTTTTAAAACAATAAGAGAAACATGATACTTTTGGTGAAATTTACCTAAACGAAAATCGGTTTAATACAGAAAAAAGTCGTTTTCAAATCTTTAATTGGCAAAAACACCAAGATCGATACCAAAACGATGAAAAAGTTAATTGCGATGCACGAAGAGCAGTTAGTTATTTTACAGTCATTGTAATTATTTTATTTAACGCATATGACATGAACACGTATTATAAACACACAATATTGTATTTATTCACTGTTTCGTAGAACGCCGTAAACGTACAACTGTTAACTAATAACTTTTAACGTTCTCATTACGACGAAACATGTAATCGTTAGCGTATACGCACACATACACGTCATGTCAATATTTTTTCTACGTACAATAGCTACTCGATTGTTATGGAAACTTTGAAAGTTATGGTAAGCAATAATTTGTTTGCTAGAGGTTCTACTCTTTTTGTCAGTCTTTATTCGCGCGCGGCATGATGGTTGAATAAAGATGATTTGTATACGTGCAACTCCACGAGTTTTTTTATCTAAGAAAGCTTAGAAATCTGTGATAATAGAATCACACAAGTTACGCACTATTGTTGAATATATAACTATTTCTATTTTCGGTTTCCATACTGTTCCGCACACGCTACGCGAAAACTGTTTTGGTTTTACTCGTTTCCTCGACTCAATCACGAACGGAACGAGTAATAAACTTTGAACGTTTCGAAATCGGTTATGAAAATATATGATGTCCGATCGTTAAATTTGCATCCGGTCGATATACTCAAAGAAATAGCGGAAAAGATACGGCGAATTTCTATTGAATCACCACCGGCTATCTGATCGTGCAGATCAATTGTTTAATCCACATGCGTGTTAAGCATACGAATGTGTACTGCAATAATATGAACTCCGCACCCGCCCACTCTGCAGCCCACGCGTAAAGTCTTCCTGGGTCTCGTTTTTTGTGCAAAAACATAACGCTATGGGAAGTAAACATTACGAGAGTATCGTATCGGTCGGCGTTATTGTCGTCCACGGTTGTGCATAATAATATATTATCCTACAATCGTCGGTATTGAATTTAATGTGGGTTTTTTTTCACTCACATCCTTGACTCCGCGCAAAAGAATTACATACACACGAGATAGCACAGCCGATAATAATAATAATAACGATAATACGTCTTCGTTGTCGGTTGGTATTCGAAAATCTATTATTACTATCTGCACTTATGACGGTAAAAATATGCGACGGCCGAATGTCAAGGAAAACCGCGTGTCTCCATAAACACTGCAGACAAATGCTTCGTGTAGGTACTTCGTGCCCACAAATATAAAAACACACACACGCTCGTCCCGATAATTTGCACTGCTTCTCTCTCTCTCTCTCTCTCTCTCTTGCGTCATTATCATACGCTATTGTGGGTTTTTGAAACGATACCACGGGCCGTTCCCTCGAGGAACTGTCACCGAGTCGATTAGCCGCCACCGTCTGATCAACGAGAGTAAAATGTGTACCGGACACGTAATGTATTATAATTATATATTAATATATTATATATTATAATATTGTATAAACGTGTTCGTGATACGGGTGTTTACTGTAATACACGGTCATTATCGGGTATCGGATTCCTTAGCGTTTGCTAATATTATAGAATATCGAAAAAATAACAGGCCGTAAACTATGAATGTAACAAGGATATCAAATTTTACATTGCTTATGTTTAGATGCTATTCTCCATTTTTGGTGCAATTTATTTGTTTATACGAGTGAAATCCGATTAATTGTGTGTGTTATTATTATTATTATTATTATTATTTTTACTTTACTTACAAAACTCGATAAAGTGTAAAATATTTTTTCATTTTTTACTTTAAACTTTTATATTTTTTCACGGTTTTAAATTATATTTTTTATTTATTTTTTTTTTTTGGTAAATATTAAGTTTATCTTGATACCCATAACTGAGTATGAAACGGAACATAAATATGCGTAAGATAGATAAAAAAGATTTGTACAGAATTTAATTACAAAACGCATCCTTCTCCGTAACATTACAGCTAATATGACTTAATATATATTTATTTTTTTTATTTATTTAACATTTTTAACGGACCTAGGTCCTATATATATTAAATTACATGGACGAAGTGTCAAATATATTGTTTTACAATGATGGTTATTTTTTCGGCGTATACACTTTTCGGTAGCGAAATCAAATCGAACGTTTCGCGTGCAGAACTTAATTGATAAGAATTTAGATTCTGAAAGTAATGTTTAAAAAAAAAAAAACAATTTTTTTATGAAACAATTATTTATCTCTAAGCATTGATAATTTTCAATCCAATTCAAGTAAATATGGCTTTATATTTTATAAAACGATTTCGGGTCTTTTAGTTTGAAACTTGAACGTAAAATCCATAAAAATTGAGAACGTATATGGAATATTTCTTAAAAAAAAAAATCAGGAAATCGATACAAGACAATCAGCTAATTATCTATACGACTCAATTACGCGAAGCACTACGTAACATTGAGTAACAACGTTATTGTAATAGAAAAAAGTTAATAAATGTATTGATCCGACCTTCGCACGAAACGGTTTTTCAGATGCATTACGATTCATCGCTACGTTCAAGAGTCTATACGTAGAATATATATACTCGATATACAGAACAATAGCGTGTACTCACTCCATTGACCTACACAGTGTTCGAACGGATGATCCGGTGCGCCAATTACCGATGTCCTGTCTAAGGAGAAAACCAACGAAACGGTGTCTATACGTTCCGATCACGGTTTCGTACCAACTTTTTCGTTACGAGATTTGAACTTGACGTACGGTTACCACAAATCGAGTTAAGTGAACTCTAAGTCACAATCAAATAGTTGTCAGTACCGATGAGCTTTGGTATACATGTACGCACGCGGTATACCACGCACGCACACACACATATATTATGGTACGTCACGTACGTAGTGCGACGCGTATACATAAAACGCGCGTATATCGTTAACACAAATACGATTATTCGCAAACGCGTGTGAGAGAAGGTTGCGCGAAGTATAATAATTATGATGATAATAATAATAATAATAATAATAATAATAATAATCATAAAAATAATAATACCAGTTACGAGTGTCTACAGATGGATTCCACGCATAAATATAACGTGTGAAGTGTACGACAAGAAGTAGTAGTAGTAGTAACGAAGTAAACGCTGCGTGTACGGAAATCTAAAGAAAAGGAACACGTTCTACGCGGTGTTAAATATTTACACAAGATCGCGAATAAACGTGATTTCCGGACAAAACGACATCCGGTGTGTGGGTAAACGCGTATTATATTATTTAGTTTGTGTATCCGGAAGGTATAGGTATCTACGCGCGCATTACCGGCTGAAACGGATACGACAAGCCTCGTGTTGTTTTCGGTGAACACGCTGACCTCTACATTCGGTTTGTTTTTTTCTTCTTTCTTTTTCTTTCGGATTCGTGATTTTTTTTTATTCTTACCCTCCCTCCTACGACGGATCTCGACGTATCTCATCTACACGACGAGTGTTGACGACACACGTCACCGAAGGCCACGACGATTTGTACCGCCGAGTTGAATGTCATCGAACGACCAAGAGATACACATAATCATATACAACACATGAATAAATTACCATCATCGTTATTATTATTATTATTATTATTATTATTATTATTATTATTATTATTATTATTATTATTTATATTATTGTTACTATTATAGCCAAGACTTATTAGCCGATGATGTGGTGTTTATTTTTTTCTTCGTCGTTATTTATTACTATTATCTCCGGTATAATATCGTAAGGAGTAACTACACGCTGACCATTGACACGCTATTATACCAGTGTAGACGTCGGTTTACTAATTTTTTTTTCCATTAAAAACGTTAAAAATAAAAAAAAAAACGATACATCATAACACGGTTATTTTTTCCATCTTCGTGCAATAAATCCCTTGTAGATCAGAATTTGTAATGTAAAAAACGATATGCGTATAACAACATTTGATCTACTTGAATACATTATAATAAAGCCGAAATCGTAGCTTAAGTTTTATGCGAAAACGATTTCAAAAACGTTTAAAATATTCTTTCGGGATTTATTTTACCCGAAAAGTTTTTCCGCTACCGACAGTTCTTACCGGTAGGCTAAATAAGGTATCCATACGGTGGAACTTCGATAACTCGAACCTATATAAGTCAAGCTTTCGATAACTCAAAGAAATGCTGTGGCCGCCGCATTTTAATTGAAGTGTGTTGAATTTTCTCGATTATTCGAATTTTGATTGCTCGAGTTTCATGATAAAGTTTCATGATAAGTTCAAGTAATTTGAGTTGATCTGAATTGAATTGAATCCTAAATGATTTGACGTTCCAAAAGTTCCAAAAAGTGCCTAACGAGCCAAATTGAGAGAAGTCGGATGTAGATGACGATGTGGAATTGTCTTTGCCTTTAAACTACTCGTGCCCAGGTTCACAGGTAGTACGGAAATATGTTCGTGAAGAACTTTAAATTCCAGACAAGATTTTTTTCGCGCTCATCATAATTTAAAACTTTACAGATAAGCCCTTATCAAATGATAAAAAACAATTAAAAATATCTGATTTCTTTCAAAAATAATTCTACTTCACTTACTATTTTTTTTATTATTTACACATTTATTTTACTATAGAATACTTTTTTGAAAATTTTAATACGTACATACATAGTATAAGTAAATAAATAAAATTGTTATACAAAGTCTTTGGGTCGTATAATAAAATGTTTTCGATAACTCGATTTTTTTTGTGCCCCAGAACGATTCGAGTTATCGAGGTTCCACCGTGTATAAATTATTTTGTATTTAGATCTGCCTTAGGGTCAACAGGAAGTAATTCTCAAGTATTATGACATTATTAACGGGACGACTGTAACTCTGTCACTTGGCTTTCCATTCAATTAAATTATTTGTTTGCCGTAAGATTTATTTTTTATACATTTTCTTCGTAAAATTTCCTACTACCATGATTTTCATGGATTTTTTTTTCTCGTACCAAAGTTGAAATTCAGAATAAGAAAACTGCTAGTTACACTAATTGATGTCTACTGTGCGTAACACTGATTATTATTATTCAATTTTAAACGTTATATTACAGAAGATATTAATTTTATTAATGTTAACCGATGACTCATTTCTAGACAAATTATAAGCACCTGGGGCGTTTTTTACTGGACTCAGGAAACCTTGGAAAGTAATTACTGGACACTGCCAAAGAAAAAAATAACCAATACATTTAATTACTTAATTATCTTTAAAGTTTATTAGTCGATATCAAGCAATTTCGTTCAAAATATATTACTCCGAAATAATTATTCTTTTAGAAGTGCGAAAATAAATATATGCACATTAAAAGTTAATACCAGATAAATATCATAATATATGCATGTACGGTTAATGGTATGCTCCTCGGTCAAGGCGTTTCAAAAATCTTACTATTAATTAGTGATTATATAAACACACGTAAAAGTTATTAAAACAGGAAAAAAATTTTTAATGTATTAATCATCAAAACATTAAGTGTCTCGTAAAAGTGCTAAATTTTCTGATTTATTTTCTTATTTTTTCATTAAACTTTAACGTCACTTCACTACAAACACTATGTCACACGTATCTTCACAATCATGACGGTTGAATATTTTTATTTTTTTGAACCTCATTTAACTCGAGCTTTCATACGCTAACTTTTATTTCATTTTTTTTTTCGTAAAGCGTGTGAACGCAAAGTGCACGTTTATTTATATTATTATTTTTATTTTTATTTTCCTTCCGAATGGCACACGCAATTTGTGAGTTTGAATCAAAGGATAACATAAGAAATAATAATAATAATCGCTCGCAATACTCCTTTGGCATTTAAACCCGTACACTGAAACATTCATTAAATATTTAAATGTTTTATTATCCTTTCCATAAAAGTTACACATCTATATAACACGTTTTGTACGAGAGAATCAAACATATTTATCCTTAGCATTACGATACAATATTGTAAAGCTTATTTTGCCCACCAAATTTCAAAGTTTTACATAAAAATATTTATTCATATTACACACTCTTTACGACGGTTGTGTTCTCGTAACAGAAAATCGATAGAACCACAACATAATGCACGTTGGTGTAAACTTCTAAGTGAATTAATGTAAACCATAAATTACCATAATCGCTAGTAGACCAATGGTTATTTCGAAAATATTAACATTTGATCTGAGCACGATAAAAGCACGATAATATACCTATGCTTAAGATATCGAGCTCCATTAAGTATACTTCAACGGCATTTGCATATTTTTATAGACTCCGGTCACAGTATTTGCCAATTCGATTTCCAGTCAAACACAACATTTTCACACTAATTTAACGATTAGCCGTTTTGACGAGCAACATTCGGGATATTCACTTTTAACCCATAACTACGTAATGTTAATCGGTGTTTGAAGTAGCGTTGAAACCCATCGGTCGTTAATAATTTTATTATGAAATAGAATTATAGCTCACCAAGTGCAACCAACATATTGGTAGCGTTAGATCGTTGAACTTCTTGGCGCGACTCACGAACCTGGTGGCCTTTACGACCAAATTCAACTGGATTTTGATGTTCACTTCCAGCGGTATACCGAGATCCTGAAGGAAACATTAAAACAAAGCGTTTAATAATTGATTTTTATTTCCTACTTAAAAAATGCCTATTGTTTCCTTTGTCCACAACTGTAGACAACAGTCGGAATATAATAAAAAACTTTTTATGTTACCTACTGGGTATTATTATCCGTTTGACCTTTTAACAATGATTTCAATAGTTATGTTCTTTTTTTTTTTTATTTATTTAAAATGACATGCTGCAAATATAAATTGCATACAAATATATTGCGATTTATTAAATTTTTTTTCACTTTTACGACTGATTTAGTCTAAAAAATATAACATTTGCATCCGATTACAAATAATATATTTTTAAAATTAAAACATTAAATGAAAACATAGATGTTTCCATCCGCCCCTCATCGAATTCGAGCACATATAGTTTGTTTTACGCGGGCACTTTAATGGTAGAACAACATAAGCTACGTTAAATATATTGTATTTATTAAATAAAATTTAAAAAACAGTTATGAAATATTATTTTAGTTATTGATTGTAATATTATGACTGATTACACGTTATCAAAACAATAAAACCGATCGATTGTTACCCCTAAAAAATGTTGTAATTTTCAAGTTTTGTACATAAAAAAAAAAAAGAAGAAAAACAAATCTTAAATTTCGCATGAAAACTATAATTGAGTATACCAGGAGTTCTAAACAATTTTTCTTAGAGCTGAGTAAGAATCCGTTCGAGACTGGGTAAGTTAATTAATTTGTTCAACTCGTTGCGTTACCTACCCTAGAGCAACATAAGTAAAGTCTGAAGTAATTTCTCATTTTTATTAACCCATTTAAGTTATAATTTAAATAGAAGATAAGAAGTAACTGAAGTTAGTTAAAACTAAGTTCATTGTTTATTTTTCTTGCCGAAAAATATTACGATAATTATTTAAAACCGTAATATTATGCACGGTTGTTGCTATCCCTAATTTCAACGGTTCCACTGTCGTAACGTATTTTTATATTTTTAATCTCCTGAAGTTTAAGTTTGGAAAAAATTGAACGGATTCGTTCACTGATTACCAGCTACGTTACACGGTGAAAAAATCGAAATCATTAATTAGGAACATTGCTATGAGCGGTCAAAAATAATCAGCCGGTCAAGTGACTAGACTTTTTTAACCCTTTTTTATGACTAAACGTTGCCACGCGTCGCACAATATTGTTGACTGTCACACCGTACGTGACAAAGCGATAACACATAGTGTTGTGCACAGACTAAGATAAAAATCGTGTTGTGTGCCGCGACAAACGGACAGACGCGAGTGCAACGTCGTGGCGAAAAGTTCTCGTGCATATTTTATTTCCACGGGGGAAAATGACGCGGACGGCGAATGGTCGTGTCCGCCGTCCAATAGCCATGGCGTGATAACGCATCCGGAGGAAAACCCTTTTAGAATAATATTCCGTTGCGTGTACGTCTCTCCGTCCAGATGATCGATATCATCGTTCTCCCGCGCGTTACAGTAAAACATAGGATTCGTTACCGGTTGCACGGCGACCTCGGACTCGTGTTTGCTCACGTCCGGTGCGATCCCGTTGACGTTGTCCACCAGCGACGGGTCACCGCCGTAGAAATGCGGGAACGACACTGCCACGGGGATATCTGAAAAGGATTTCAAAGCGTTAGTTTTAATTGTGCACCGAGTTTGGACGCGCAACGTTTGTCAATCGTAGTTGGCGGGGAATTTCCTGATTATTCGGCGGAGATTAAAATACATTTTTTTACGCAATAAATCGTTCCGTGTGTGTTCGGAAAACAGTGGTAAAATGTTTGCGAAATGAAAATCCATCGTAACGTACGAACAAATTATTCTCAAATAACGGAAGTTGTTTAAACGATAATAAGAAAAAAAAAAAAAAATGCACGTAAAAGAATTTTATGTTTCCAAATTGTGACCATATTTTTTACACGGGATATTTCACGAAATCAGAACACTTCTTACACGTACATTACATAAATACATTTATTTCAAACAATTTCTCTTCGACGTTGTGAACGGTATCGATTGACGAATGCGAAGTGTTAACAAAAATAAATAAAAGCGTTCAAAAGCAGCGCGACACATGAAAGAGATTTTGTATTTTTATTTTATACGTTTTTGTCGATCGTCGCAAAAGGAAGAACCCTCGTACGAGATTTTTTTTCGTACCGAAACTAAGGTTTCCGGCACCCACACGACGTAGCGAAATCTCATTTCGTTCGTACGAGATATTTTCCACATCGAAACTAAGTTTTTCGGCACAGCGAAATCTCATTTTGCCAGTTTCGCGTTTTTCCCCGTCAACGGCGTCGTACAAACAGTGTCAATTCAATAACAGTTCTTATTAACAAAAACGCTATCGGTTTCGCGTATCGATCGGTGGAAACAGCTGTGACACTGCGCTCCTGTCGACCACGGTATTCGCTGTTTTACCTGGTCATCGGACACGCCGCGGGCAGCGAACAGCTTTTGTGCACAACTTTAAACTGGTGCGTCAGATCGATAGCGCGTAAAGAGCAGCGTCGCGTACCATTGTTAGTCGACGTATTGAACGTCACATGTTTTATGTTACGTTGTCGCTGCGATGGTAAAAAGTGCGGTAACATTGCAATTATTGTATCATCGGTACCTACAGAGCTGCGTGTTACGAATGCGTTTTCGCAAACGGTTCGTTTTGTTCCTCGATATTTGTATACATACACAAACGAACCGCATTATGCGTACGCAATGCGATACTCGAGTGAAGAACATCGTTAAGGTCAATTGTAATAGAACCAAAATATTGGTTTTAACCGTACACGGCATACTCGTTTATAAGCGTACGATCGTTTAGGTTTCCGTTTGTCAATCAAAAATAATGTATAATCGTTTTGTAAATTATTATTTAATTAATCGTACACGATTTGCTAAGCTCACACGAGTAGTACAACTGTACGAGGCGCGACCACTATTTTGTCCATTTTGTCGTCGACATAAACAATAATATTAATACTTATTGAGTGTATTTCATTTCGTTTGGAAAGTAGTGTAAAAACAAGTTTTCCATTGATTATAGTTAGTCGAATCGCTTTTCATTAGCTGACGCGGACGGTTATCAAAAAAGCGACGAACGATGTTTAAGCGTTAATATTTTTTATTCATTTTCGAGAAACGTCCACAAGCCGTGGATCAGAAGAAATATTAAATATAAGTATATATTACGTGACTATTTGTTTTTAAATCGCCGTAAGTGTTTGACGATCAATAGGCCATGAGTAAATAAGTGTAATATTTAATGCATGAATGGTAAGAAAATATCCGAAAATTAATGTTCTCAAGACGTTGAAAACGATAGAATGTGTCTCAAAAATATTGTTGGTTATATTCTAAAAGAAAAAAGAAAAGATGGTAAAAAAATGGTAAAAAAATACGCAGGTAGTTCAAATGCCGCTGTGTTTCAACCAACGAAAAGTTTGGTGGTGGATCATAAAACATTCTTATCTCGTTAGTTGTACTATTCGTGGTTATCGTTGTTTCGATGTTTCACTTACTGTAGTAACACGGCGATATATCCGATAAGCCCGATGGCAAGCATCCGTCCTTCGGACAATAATAGGAGTTATCTTCCAAAGAAGAATTAAACACTTCGGGTTGGAATTTGTATAAGTACACCGGATACCCGTCGGGCATTTTCCCAGTGGAACTGTAGGTTAACGGCAAGGTTCGGCAAAAAGCTTTTCGGTAAATTGGGAAATTCATATCCGGTGTCAAGTGTCTGGGGAAGAGTATCCCCTCTGTCGCTTTTTCCAAGGAAGGTCTGGAAAAAATAATGTATACACAATATAAATATTTACACTTTTTTTTTTTTGATATTATCTTTTATTTTGGTTTTGTAAACTTTATTTCCATCTGTACGTCCGGGCAGTCGAATTTATTTATTTATTTTTCCGATAGCGTGCACAATTTGGTATAACGAATAAACATAATAAGAACCAATTGTACAAAAACAGGTATTACTGTATAGTTTAAGCGTTTTAATCAAAAATGGAATTCATTCCGTAGTACACGATTTTTTATTTTTTTTTGATCAATGTATAATAATGTATTTTATGTCATGTGTGTGTTATATTAGCTAATGAAAATGTATTTAGTTATCATTTATTTCGGTTGATATCAGTAACTATAGTATTACTATTGTATTACTATTGTAATTTAATCGTTACATAGAATGTAATATACGTTTCAATAGCTTACAACCGAATCTTTAAATTTTTCAATTTTATATGATTTGTTCCGTTTTCGTTAAGTATTGATACTAGTCTCGTTTACAAAACATAAGAATAAAATTAATTTTCGAATTCGTGCAAATCATCTTTATACAACTTTTAAATTAGAATAAACAGTTTAATACTTCTGAAGGATTGAAATGAACTAAATCAAAAGGATCTATTAGTACGAGTAAGTATACGACATTTTTTTTTTTTTTTTAATGGTATGATAAATGATGATTTGAATTCTTTTGATAAACGACAAAATAGCTCTCAATAATGAAATGGAAATTGATACGATAAAATGTATGTTAATAGATATTTACATAACATTTTCACATCGACTGCTACCAATACATTATTATACAACACTATCATGGTTAAAAATATTTATGAGAAATAATGTGCATCATCAATTTCTTATCGCTTAAAGTTTAAGTCTTAAACATTAAAATAAGAAACTTGCGTCAAAAAAGCTACACCATCCATTGTATTATTTGCTCTGGTAGCCGAGTTAAAATTGCACATTTCTTACACTACTAAATTTATTATCAATTTAATTCGCACCAACACAACATTGATTATTCTGTTCAAGATTTTGTTTAGTATAAAAATGTTTATTGATTTCTCTACGTTAACATTGATTTGTACACATTCCGTGTGCTAATAAACAGGCAACCGCAGTAAATAATAAATTAATAAATTAATCGATGATCTAATGTTAATAAACCATGAATGTGTTAATCGTCTGTGTTATGGAAATGCAATGGATTTAAAATAATTTAAGGCGAATCGATTGTTAAATGTGTAATCGACGCGTTTATCGACAAATTCACCATGACATTATAAAACGAACCGCGCTTTGCAGTGGACTGTACTACGATTTTTGTCATATGTTATTGAATCAAACTCGTTTGTTGTCACCGATTAGTACCAACGCCAGTAATTGTTATTTGAACAATATTGGAATTTTGTTGTTCTGATTTTGATTTTGAAGCGTTTCGTACGAAAACATAAATACCTGATGCGAATCTATTATGCACTTTATTAAAAGACTCACGGACGTGGCGCAGTATAACTTAGTCTCGAACCATTTTTAGGGGTAAAACAGTATTGATGCAATAAAATTGCTCTCGAGGTGAAAATAACCACGCGTCGCTATACGGCTATAATTGTTTTATCGGTATAGTTATTCTTACGTATCCGCGGACTCGTCACTTTTGGTCCATTGGTGCAACATAGGCGACCCGTTGAACTGATCTATTGTGTAGGGTCGTTTCTTCTGACGTTCCGTGGGCACGGCCATCGTGATGATGTTAGTCCCTTCGTCCAACATCTGAAAGCACAAAGATAATCGTCCGTTCGTGTAGTACGGTCATATAGGATCTAACCGTTGGGGTCCGAGACGATTCGAACACCCGTAGTTCTTCGGTTTTCGATTCTATTCGGTCCGTCAAACACTGCTAAACGTGCTAAACGTGTGTCGGGAAAACGCGTGGAAATGGTTCATTCGATTGAACACATTTATATGCGTAGACAACAGTTTAACGAGGAGAGGGGAGGGGGGTTGGAACGAAAATATTGGCCAAAGAGAAGATGGCTACGGATAAGGAAATTTAAAATGCGATTATCAATATTTAATAACGTATAATGTATAGTACACGGTGTATCGGTGTATCGTGTTAACGTCAACAGTTCTTGTACGGGAATACTGCACAAATCGCTTTGTTTGTGGATTACTATACGAGTGTCATCATATCGAAATCAAACGTTCAATATTCTGCCGTGGTCGTGTACGTACGACGATATGGACATTTATAATTGAAAACTGTTAACCACTCCGCCCCCGCGCGTTTCGCTACCGCTTAACTAATGCGCTCACTGATCGAACACACTTCGTAGGCGTAATATATTAACGCGCGCGACAATAATTCAACAAATGTAACAGCCCCGTGAGCTGGCCGAGATGTAATGCGTAGCTAATCGTGAACGGTTAACTTCGAACTCTGTGTAAAAAACTCAACGCGTTCTACTCCGTATTGTACTACCAACTTTTTTTCCATATGCTTTTGGCTCGGTTTAATATATACATTTTTTTTTGTCGTCCCGGTACGAAATAAATTATAAATTTTCGTGCGTAGGCACTGCAAAAAGGACACGATGTCAACACTTGTACGAATATACACACACCAAAGCGCAAGTTAATATAACCTAACGCACGCACGCGAAAACACTTATTACACGCGTACACGGACGTTTGAAAACTATGCGACGACTTGTCGCGAGTGGTTGTGAATTTTTGCAGGTCACATTCAAGTGCGTGGTGAAGAGTGGGTACTTGTGTAAAATATGATCTTTATACGTGGATATCAAAATCGCGCGACAACGCGGTACGGTTAATATATAAGAAAAATAAGTGAAAATTTCGAAAAACTTTTTAAAATTCCAACTCGCTAATGAAAAAAAACCGAAGGAAAAAAAAAGAACTCGTAACCTAACGACCAAGTATGACAATGCAGTGACGATGAATCATTTAACTTTTAGGGCTAACACAATAGCACTAAAAGAATGAATACAATTTAAAAGTTTTGTTTTATTGCTTCGGACAAGTTTGTACGGTTACCGCTTGCAAAGCCCTAGTGGCACTGAATATTTGATAACACTGATGCAACTCCATTTAAACAATTATTCAATAATATGTGCGAAATATATTTTTCTTCTGCGACCGGCTGTACAATGACAGTGTGCACACACTAACCAGTGAAGAAATCATTATTTTAGTAATAATGTTTTATCGTTTAGTGACGTGTTATAAAATCGCACATAAAAGTAGTTGATTGTCATTGATCCAGGGTATGACAATTATAAGCAAATCAACACATCAGATGTACTGATGTTTGATCTAATTTCAATAAATATAAAATTTTCATAAACAACTTTTACAGGCGATTATTATCCTTGAATTTTTTCTCATTGACTACTCGTATAAGTATACGTGTTCACAATTATGTTAGAAATAAAAAAAATAACGCGTGTAAACACACACACACCTATGATTGATGTTTAACATTTAATTTATGTGTTTACCGACCTGGAATTATTAAAATGATCTATAAAAATATGATTGCATTTATACCAACGTATCAGATATACACTACAATAAGACATACAATAAAATTCACACATTAAGTCATTGTTGCACATTTGTAAATAATAATTATTATAACATACAATAGTTCTATAATTGTTCTGTATTATTAGGGCTTGGAAGTTGTAGGAGCTAAAAAAGGCAAAATATGCATTGAAATACAAAAAAAAGTAATAAATACTCAAAAAAAATATTCTGAAGTTCAAAAAAAAAAACCCATTTGATGTTGTTAATAATCAATATTATATACAAAAACTATTTACAATTGAAAAAATGTATAATTGGTTGGCATTTTAATGATAAGATAAAAAGTACTTAAATATTTTGGCATTTTAGCGTGACAGACTAATTGCGTGTCATATCGTTGTTATTAAACTAATTGTTGACTGTGACGATGCTAATAAATATCTTCGTTGATTATATGAATTTTATATATTCAATATCAACAGAAATATACAGACGAAGAAAATAAAATGTTTAAGTTATTACATTTTTTTTTTTTTAAAAAATATGAAATAAGCATAATATGAGTGCAATTAATTAAATATTCATTTTTTTAGCTAAAATTGACAAAATATGCAAAATATGCATTTTCAATTTTCAATTTTTTAACTCGCTATTGTAAAGTTCAGATTTCTAGCTTGGTCTGCTTTAAATTGGGAACATACAGAACAATATGCAATTTCTACAACTTCCGAACCGTATATATTATAATAATTCTCTCATTCATTTGTTTATTAAATTCTATTAATTTCCAATGTTTGCATTGTCATGTTGACTGTCGGTGAAATATCATATTATTTTAATTATATTAAGTTATATTATTTTAATTCGTCATAAAGTATGCTACAAAGTAAGTATAATTGTCGTACAAATTAATTCAAAAAAAAACAACAATAATTCACGTTTTTGTGAAATATTCCGAAATACTTCAAATACTACGGTGCACATATATATAGTATGTAAGGGTTATTAATTACAATATTTAAGTATAATTACCCGATCTAATAGTCCGAATTTGTCAAAGTTGATCCATGTGGGCAACACATTGCTGGCCATCTTCACTAAATTGTCATCGTATCCCCACAGGAATTCCTTCACCGACAAATTGAGTATCGGTTTTGAATCCTGGTATTCGACCAACGAATTAAACACCACGTTTACGAACATTGGCGAGTTTCGGAGCATCGAACTGAATCCCTGTATCACAATAGCACATTAGAAATACGCGTTTAGATTAAAACGGCTTTATGTTGTAACAATAGTAGGAATAACGTCATCCGCTGAAACTATCAGGTGAATAATTCTCACGTTTCACACGTCCGGCGAAACAATATTGTAAAACATTTATAGTCGACCGATCCTACTGATATATTATTATTACACTGATCGCACGTAATCGGAATTTCGTGTCCACGTAGTCGTAATTAGTGGTATAAACAAGAATCCGAATGTGTACCTAATGTAATGTCGCTATTTTATCTCTAATTCGCATCCTAAAGTCCTGTGTTTATGATCTCTCTCAGCCACTCCGATTCATTGATGCAACCAGACGAATGGTTACGAACCGTTATATAATAATTAAACTTCCCGCGATGACCATATCACGTGATCTCAATCCCTCGGCGAGCAACGTTATTCGAAACTTTATTTTACTTCGGAGTGGTATTTTCGGAGATGTTCTGAACTTACCGTAAACGATTGGAATGGATCGAGTGGTTTTTCTGATTTGTATCGCGTTGGTCGATCGTGAAAATCGCAAGTATAAGTTAGGAAATTATCGTTATAAAACAATACTTAATGATTATACGGTTAAACGCATATTTCTTTAGTTACATTAAATTTTCAATTTTTGAAGACTCCAATCGTTATTCTGTAGTAACATAATCTTAGCTGTACGTCGGATAATTCTGCATTAGTTATATAAAAGTTATACAATATTATCTGACGTACAGCTAGGATTATATTACTAAAGATCGACGATTGGAGTCTTCGAAAATTCGATCAACTCAATACTTGCGAGGCCCGAAATTTTCATTGCGTCCACAGCTGATAAATCATAATTAATGCTATATCCCCTGACTCGGCGATTGGTTGTTAATTGTCATCGATTGTCATTTAATTGCGCTACGTGACCAACCGATTATTTCAACAATGAGCAGTTGTACGCAAAACGTTCGCGGAGTCATTAAAATATTATTAAAGGCGCACCGGCATATCATCGTACCTCTGAAACGTGTCTGCAGACATGTAAGCCATATCGAGTACAAAACGCGTGCAAGCATGGCGTTTATTAATATAATGCGTTTCGTAAATAATACGGCTAATGGTGTTTAAACGAGCTACAATTATCCAACAATATTTTAACGCGGTATTATTTCCAAGGACTGTGAAAATTTCTTCGTAATAATTAATCGATCGGTAACTTCTTTCGGGCTACAATAATCGTTATTATACATATGTGTACACATTGTTCCGCGATCATCTAAATGCTATGAAAACCGATATCGTAGTGCGTTCAAAATGTAACTCAAGCGAGTTGGCAAGTATATAGTGCGTTTTAAAATGTAAGTTTTGCGTTTACTATTTACGAAATTATGACACATTCCGATTTATCGTTATTAAAAAAAAAAAAAAGTACTTATTCATAACATCGGTTTTCAGCTTACCTACACACGTTTATAATTAGTCGACTGCATTATTGATTTTGAAGATCGAGCTTTGCGGAATAATGTGAAATGTGTCTGTGTTAGGATCAGATATTAATTGAAAATAAAATAGATCATTACGGTAATTGTAACGTGACAGGATGAGAATAAAATAAAACCGACATATTGTGGGCGGTTAAATAAAACGAATTTACGTGGCTTGTCAATAAAAAAAAAAAAATAAATAAATAAAAATTAATTGAATTGAAAAATAAAGAGATAATAACATTTACTTCAGTTGTTGTGAACGTATGAAAAAGGAACGAACAGCAAATCAGTCGAAGAGGAACTTGTGTATTATTAATAACCATGAATTTCATATGGAAATTCAAAACATTCAACGAATAATATTTCTTACTTGTTAACGGGTCGTTAAAATTTGAAAATAATCGAAATTGGGCACAATTGTTGGAAATTATGTATTCTTATATTTATAGAATCGAATAATGTTCACGATTGCTTTGTCAATGACACAACGTAGCCGATAGAAATCTCAGTAGTTTTATTGCCGATCGTATTTTAATAAATCACATTAAATCGGACACAGCATTAGAACACACGTAGGTACACTCTTCGCATTACACCCTGAATGTCGTACTACGACATTGAACAAACGACACGCATGTACACGAATCGTTCCGTTTGGAATTGAACGGTTTGTTTAATTCTGGGCATTCTTAATTTTTTCGATTATAAGTTATAAAAAACAATCAAAATTAAAAAACTACGATATTTAAAACTACAAAGTATTAATAATAACAATAACCGTAAAAACAAACGCCTGTAAGAGTTGATATTTTCTGCGAAAGCTTATGCAGAATTTTCAATCATAAAATATTACTCGATTTAAGTTTGAAAAAAAAAAAAGTTTCGCATTAGTTTTTCAGTTATGAAAACCTTGCAAGGCAGACAGGATCGTTTTACAAACAAATTACATTAAAAAGAAGTTATTGAATGTATTGTACGTTAATTCATACAAGTGCCGTTAATTAGTCGTATAAAATTCTTAAAAACCGTAAATAATATTAGTTTATCTTAATTTTTTTTTTTTTTAAATACGAAGCATCCAACCATAACGGTAAGTTCTGGAAGTATTGAGCGTTTCGTATAATCTCACGCTGTATTTGATCGGTGCGATAACAAGGTAGTCGAGGGCACTTATAATAATTACACGCTGTCAGAGGAGAGACGAAATCGATGGTAAAAAATAATGTATATTAACACCGTGTTCGATGTACGAGTAAATAATGTTCTCGAAAACCAACTGCGTCTGCAACGATCGCTGTAGAATTAGTTTAGATAAGCGGGTCCGACCGTACCGGTTGTATTTCAAAATGTTTTTCGAGCAGTTCCGTTAGTCCTGCACAGTGTTGAGCACAGATAAATATTTTTTTTATCTAGATAAAAGTGGAGATAGTATACTAAAAATCTATTTAGCTAAAGATAAAAATAAGTTCAAATAAAATGATCTATATAAAATTTAAAAGATAATCATAATTCATCTAGATAAAAAAAAAACAGATTTGTTTTAAAAAAAACTGATTTTATATTGCAATTTTCATAAAATGTCAAACATTTTTTACCAGCCAATAATTTTTTACGGACATTTAATGAAAAAAAATACGGAAATTCTATAATTTAAAATGTCTATAAATAGGACAAAAACATCCAAAACCGTTTGACATTTTTATTACCTACAGAAAATTTAAATATTTGGTGACAATTTTAAGTCCCTATTACTAATAAATTTTGAATTACAATGAAAAATCAAAATCGAAAATTCTGCCGGTTTTTTCGCAATTTCCCGTCTCTTTTCCGCAATTATCGGGGAAACTTTTGGGCAATTTAAAAAATGACCTCCTAAAGTATCAACTAGACAGAAATTTTCCATCGAAAACCACCCCAAAAATTGTTGATCGGATCATTTTTACTAGCTAAAACCGTGATATATACACAAAAAAATAAATAAATAAATAAAACACACATGGTAAAACTAATACATTCCACGTTTCGCTCAGAATCTAAAATATCTAGATAAATAAACAGTAGATAGTTAAAGTTTTCACCTAAGATAGATTAATATATAACGTTTGAATTTCTGTCTAGATAAAATAATAGATATTACATTTTTTTTATCTAGATTAGATTATTAGAACTATCCATATAAATTTTTCTAGACAAGTCTCAACACTGGTCCTGCACTATGCGGACACTGGTCCGTAATAACGGTTATTTACCAGCAAGGGGATGTTGGGAATGACAATTCGGTCCTTTTCGGGGTCTCCGACGGACGATGCGAGTTCGAAGTGCAGTTTCCTTCTCGGTATGTACGTTATCGTGTCGTTGTTGTTGAACGTGCAGTTCGTGTTTTCCAACTCCTCCCTGCGAAAAAATAAAAAAAAAAATTGAAATACGGTAAATTATTTGGGCGCCACACGACACGCACGGAGCAACGTGGATTCGTAACACGCACGCAGTTTTCGGTATCCGCTTTCCGTAAATAAACAACTAGTTGAAAAACTGATAATCACACCCCGGGCGTTCCGCGTGTGTTCGTGCGCGCATAGATTATGTATAAGGTACCTCCGCGGAACGCGGCAATAACGATAAATAATGAAACGAAAAACAGTAAATGGTTTGCACTCGTAAATTAACATACGAATAAAATAGTCTACGCATACGCGTACCTAAATAAATAAATAAGTAAACGTTCGGCCCGGAGCGTTATTGTGTTTGCAGTGTACGACCGGTTTCGAATTAAAAATTCATCATCGGGTACGTACAGTATCGGTACAGTATCGGTATTTGAGTCGCGACGATATTGACTTCGTGTTGAGTACAACTGATGATGAATTTTCAACTCGAAACCGGTCGTACGTTACGAACGTCATAAATAATAATTCTCGCTAAACGTTATCTGTACCCACATATTTTTAAACTATTTATTGATGCATTTATGATAGTAATAATTCAAATAATGCAAACAAAATAATAATAATAATATACTGTACTGTAATGCAGTGTAATATTTTCTTCGCGCCCTCATTGACAGTGGCTGATTTTTAAAATACCTGATGGGAGGGGGAAGTTCACAGTTTATACCTGATTAATATAAACTATGATAATTTGTAAAAAATCATGTCCCATATAGTATTCGGAGGGGTTTCAATTAAATACATACTCGTATAGTTGTATTTAATATTATATATATTATATTTCGCGCTGCACAATAAAATATAATTTTATAAAATAAATTCCAGTCATCTGTGACAGTTTCTCTGTAGTACGTATGTATTTAAATACTGCACGTGCTCGCGGAAAGGATTTCAAACGGAAAACCGACGGATTCACACGAGCACATCTGAAACGAGTAACGCTGATTGAACTGAGTCAATGTTACTTCCATGTATGTTCGAGGCCACTTTATCAACGTCTTAGAATTGAATCGGTATAAATTAGATATCGTGAACCGGTGACTATCTTGAACCTCGCACATCATATTACAACGATTCAGAAGTTGGATACGTTTAAGGGATACAAATCTGATCCTGAGAAAAACAGATATCTCAAACGAGAGTTTTTTAGCATTTCCATTTTTAAACGGAAATCTGAAGTTAGTTTTACTGATTGCATTTTAAATAGTTCACGTTGACGACGATGTCGCACAGTTTCCCCCGCCGACATTTATAGCGATTTCTTAGCAAGCACCGATTCACGATTTGATCGTGAATGATTTCACGCAAAATTAAACGCATTTTCTCACCCAGAGTGTCCGAACAATTGTATTCTTGTTGTCGCTCTTATGGGAATACGGGGTCAGAAACGTGCGTACGATTACGAAGCAAAGCAACGAGATCATGAGGAAAAATCATTGGAAAAAAAAAACAATTTTTACGGTGAAATTTTATAGTTAAACTTAAATTTTTAGATTTGATTCTTGAAAACCGGTGTCATAAAAACTTTTATCAGCAACCGTTTAGGAACTCAACTCGAACAACTTGACCAATATTGTTCGCACCCAGGGGCGCCGAGTACAGGGGGGCTTGGGGGCTACAGCCCTCCATGAGCTTGATAAGGTGGAGCTCAGCCCTCCCCCCCACGGTTCTCAAATTGTAAAATGCCCTCAAAATACTAATTTTATTCATAATTAATTAATTGAAAAATTACATTTTTTATACAAGGCATGTAACTTTCAAAATTAAATTGGTATTTTTTAATTTTCGTATTGTGGTTTTTTATGATTTAAATTGAATTTACTACTACTATTAAAATGTTATAACATACAAAACAACAAAAATCTATATTTTACTAATTGTTTAACGATCAATTTAAGGAAAATTAAATGATTAATGTTAAACTGTACATGACGTGTTTATAAAATAGTGAGCCCCCCATGACATTTTCAAAACCTGGCGCCTCTGTTCGCACCCATATTCGATAATCCAAAAGTGTTCGTGCGATTCGATTCAATTTTACCGTCTGAAACTTGAATCACACGCGGTACATGCGGAGACACCTCCCCGTATCGCATCACGTGCAGTACGTGTACGTATAACATTCACTAGTCGTCAAGAGTTGATAAGGCAACAAAATCCTATTAAAAGCGTGTTTAAACACTATTATATCCGTGCGCGCACCGAGTTCGTTTGTTATTTGGCTTTTTATTTTTCCATTTACGATCGACGGACCACAAGAGCACCATTGTGGATGCCTACCCGTTGAACGTACGTGCACGTTGCGTATATAATATTCAAATCGTAATGAATTCTATGCAAACAAATTTTTGTTTTTCCGCGCATGAAAGCTCGCGTTGTCGGACCGGACGGTCATAGAACATTTTCCGCAAGAAAACCAAACGGCAAACGCGAAAGTATCGTGATCGATATTGGCGTTGAAACCGTCAAGTAACGCGAAATTACTGATGGGTTAAAATCGTTCGATTCCGAGTTCGGTATCAACTGTGGATTTACAACGACATAATAGTGTGTTCAACAAAATAGTGCGCGCCAATGTACGTTGGTAAAACGCGTCGTTCGCCGTCCAACAAAGATACTGGCTTAATTAATTCTAATAATTTACACTAATTATAAGGACGGCCGTTTGGTAATTATCGAAGTCATTATAAGTTTAACAATCTTTTGTTTCAAATTAGTACAAAGTACGTTGGCTGATAATCGATTTCCTAAAGCGACGTACGCGCAATACACGTACACACGTACACACAATACAACACATAATTATACTATTCACTTACCCGCCGTATATACATGCTGACAGTACAATTGTAAAGGAATTTTCGCTGGCCGACAAACAATTTTTTATCCAAATAGTCAATGGTATTATTTTACGTTCGGTCCACATAATTATTAAAAATAAATCTTAACTCTGAATTTAAAATTGACAATATTGCTATACATGTACCATGAACGTATGTAAATCATACATTTCTTATTTTTTTTTGTTAAAATAATTAAAAAAAAAAAATCTTGTTTTCACAATTATTTGTGTTTCGCTCATATTTTCAAAACGCTATCAACTAATCGACGAAATATTTTCACTGAGCAATGTACCGTGTCGCGTAGTTAATTAGCTTAAAAAATGCATTGCATACAAAATTACGGTTACGAGGAAATGTGTTTTAAAACCGTTTCGGCTAAATGGCATGTCACACGTTAATAAACAACGTCGAAAACCTAATGCAACTTATCATCGCACACATCATTGGTGGATCTGAATGGGGGAGGGAATAAGCTTTTCTGAACGCGAAATCGACCCTCCGCCGAAAATACGACGATATGATATAACATATATCATCAGTGTAAATCCGCAGCGGTTCTTAAGTTGCGTTCCGCAGACCGTATGGACCGACCTCCGCGGACACATCGCCGATTCAAATCGGACGCGAAAAACGATTACTATCGGTCGCGATTATTTTTGAACATATTATGTCTAGTACATAAATATATTAATACGTTGGCCAGTACATAGGAACATGCGCATTCGTTTTCTTCCGCGACCAAAACCGAAATTGAAATAATGAGGGGAGGAGGAGACGAAACGAAGCGATATCCGTGTTGTTCGTACGAAAACGTATCGGTCCGCTAAACCTTGTATTCGTAAAAAAGCGTGCCGACCACAGCGAGTGAAACGTGTCGGAAAGCAAACGTGTATCGGACGTATTACGGATTTTTTACGGGTGCAGCGGTGGTTTGAAGTCGCCGTTCCATTTCTAGTTTTCGGTGTGCCGTGGATTCGGGTGGGCGGGGGCATACTGGCATCTCGAGGGCCCCGCGGCCGAGAGGTTCCGACGACCGCCGATTCAAATAACGATACGAGCATATCGATAACGAAGCCACTGCGAGCCAAACGAAATCAGTGCGGGACTTGTGCAAATAACTCGCCCAAAGGTAAACTCGCCGTCGACGTAATTCGCGAGACGTTGTGCGTCGACGGTTTCGGGTTTGATCTAATAAATCGGGTTCGGAATGCGCACGGGCGGCGTACGGCCGCGTTAACGTGTGCTCGAAACTTCGGCTGTCGCGGTCCACCGGAAATTCGGTCGTTTTCGGGAAAACGTGATGTTTGTCTTGCCGGAAAACCGACGGGCATGTTAAACATTCGGCGGTTATGGAGAAAACCGAAACGGTACGGGCCGGGGCCGCAGTGATGTGTTAAAACCGTTTCCGCGCGCGGCTGAGGACAAAAATTACTCTTGCGAAACCGCTCACGGGATTCTTAATAAAAAAAAATATTAAGCGAACGCGAACAGTTCGTGCACAGGTGCGATTCGCATGCTCCGTAGAATTCTAGTAGTTTTTACTACATCGGCGAATAAATATTTATGCGCGTGGGCGTCCGCATTTTTCCGTTCGATTTTTTGAAGTAAACAATAACCGTCCGATGATTCAATCACAGTTTGTACAAACTTTAAAAAAAAAAAACAGTACACTAACGGAAACAGTTCTTTTTCATATGGTTTTATTTTTTTATATTCCAGTAGGTATAGATAAAATACTGTTTATAGACTGAGTTCAGAATAAAGACCATCGAAAAATGTTTTTTTTTTTCGTTTCAGATTTAAATGGTTTTTTTACAATCGAACTTTTCTACCATTTTCCGTATCGAGTTTAATTACACATATCATTATTTCAACTTGTTAAAAAAAATAAAAAATCATACATAACGTACTACTAGTTCATTTGTAATTTTTCAATACTATAGTGCTATACTATACTATACTATACTATACTATCGATGGTAATTTAATACTATAAAAGATTATTGTTCAATATTTCTATTATTAGATAATATTATACGTGTACCAAACTTGATAATTCGTTATATTTGTATAAAAAGTGACGTTATTGTGTAAGAGTCAAAAAACCGAATTTCAAGTTTGAATCTCGTAACCAATAACGTTGAAAATACCCCGAAAAAAACTTCAAAGTGCTCCGAAACACGGCGAATAAGCCAAATAAACTTTTTCGTTCTCGTGCAAGAGCACACGGAACGTGACGGTACTTGGGTGTTTGGAAAACCATGCGGAATACGTGAAAATCTCAGATCTACTTATTATAATGTACACGAATCCCGAGACCGATGTGTTTTAATGTTTTGTCGAAAACACTACGATGAAATGTTCGACATGATAAAACGTTCGTCCGGTCACGTCGATTTGAAAATCACACGGTGTTAACAATAACGTTTACAGTGTATAGCATGCTTACCAATAAACGTACGGCCCTATCTCCTGAACGTTCAACTTATCATCTTCGCCGTCGAGGAACCTATCTGCGTTGGTCACGTTGAATATGTACACGCTTACGTACACTTTGACTGGAGGTTTTTGCCATAGTTGATACGCGTACGATTTCTCGACGAATTTCAATTCCTGTAAGATCAAAATCGATTAGTTTCATCAAAAACACATAACCGCCGTCGTATCGGCGGATTCCGGTTATGGAAAAGAAAACCGTGATAAACATTCATGTCTTGGCGGTGACGATATTTTTATACGCGTCGCGCAACCGCACTTGAGCTACACGTTGACTCCCATCCCTTCGCGGTACGAACAAGTTGCACGTATACAATCGTCGGACTTTAAACGCCAGGCTTATCTTTTATTTTTCCGTGCGAATCAATATTTACATCGAACGTTCGATGGCCGTTTTCAAATAAAGCGTTGAACAATGATGTTCGTTAAAAATACAAATTGATGACCGTTCGCAGTCGCCAAACATGTAATCACAGTTGTGCGTCTATTGTGTATTCATAAATTTACTACCGGTACGGATGGTAGCCGCCGATCGCGTGCTTAGCGCAAGAGTACGGTACTGGGAACAATTTTATTAAGTTCATTTTTTTGCAACGCATAGCGAATTCGTTAAAATCAACAGACAGAAATCCGAAACGTAAACACATTCTATTGTTGTGTTTAAATATTGTTTTGTAGACGAATAACAATTGGCCGTTGTACTGCGTACCGTTTCGAGATACGAATTTTAAATAATGAACGACGGAAAAACGAGTCGGGCATATACGATATGATTTAAACGGAACACATTTCTTGTGTGTGTGTGGGGGGGGAGGGAAGACGCGCAATGTTCACGTACCGAATAACATTATGACACGGAAAAAATTGTTGTTTCCTGATTAGGAAAAAAAATAATAATTATAATCATATCAATCGTTTGAGCGGCGTTAAAGCACGCCGGTGCCAATAATAATAATACATATGCGTATAATTAATACATCACATCGCGTTGATATCGAACACCCTACACATTTTGCTCGAGTACCTGTAATAAATCATATTCGTATTATTACGTACGCGAAATATTAATTTACCGTAGCGGAGTCTAGCAATTATCGTACAGCGCGAATTATTTATTTATTTAATTATTCATACTGTTTAAGGCTGCGTACGTGTCGGTCCGAAATTTATCGCGGATCTCGTAGGACGTACAACGTTTCAATTATATCGTTTTCCAACAACGCGAGTAGTAGGCACACGGGCGATATTAAAACCTTGTACACTGACGTCTTATCGACCGCAGGTTTTAACACATGACAATGTAATTATTTCGCGCGATAAATCAGTTAAATATTTTATGATTTTAAAATGAATACGTAATATTTATTGCGCATTAATCAAACCGTTTTTTAAGTCCGATACATATTTCGTATGTTGGGCAACGCACCGCGGTGTAAGTGAGTCTATGAAAAAAAAAAAAAAAAACATGTACGACCACTTGTGCTAAAATGTTGTGTAATTAAATACGGTTTCGCATATCCGATTCTTCAAACACACATGGTGCCCAGTGTCTGCGGAGCAAAAATGATTTAATCGTTGATTGTTTTTAATGGCTATATCGTCCGCGAGTGAAAGACGCTCGGACCTTTAGGATCACTTACACTTCAAAATCAAGGCGATTCAGAACGTTCTGTAATTAATGGTAAGTAAAAACATTTCAAGAACAATAATAGTAATAAATACGGCGAAAAATTAATATTCGCGAGTCGGTCGGCAATTAGCATAAAAAGTAAAAAAAATATGTTTTAGTATCAATAGTAGTAGTAGTAGTAGTAGTAATAGTAGTATCAAATTCCTCCCCGGTAGGAATAGATCGATACTTATTAAATCACACAAATTACTCCTTGGGCTATATATATATAAACAACATTATAATACTGCGAAACTGTTTTCATGATTATATCCTGAAGCTCAATCGCAGAAACGGATACGACTCAATTAATTAATTACTCAATCAATATTACGCTTTAAATGGTCGCACGTAATGTTATTGAGTGTTCTCGAATTCGTGTTTAAATGTACACGAGTTGTGTTCATGGGCATAAATAATAATACATACGATATGCGACCAATATCGGTTTGCAAACAGTACTACGAAATATTCCAAAATCGTAATGCAATAAATAGTTTTAATTACACGTGTGGACGGTGTGAATAGAGCTGTAGGTACGTACGCTTTTTATACTTATGTGAAACGATATCCGTTGAGTCACAATTTCACAAACATTAATATATTAAATATTAAATTCACCGAACTATCCGAATAATATTTACACGAATTTCGACCGCGCGAGGAACTATAATTATTTTGTCGTTTAAAAATGTAAACCGCAACGACTTAAAACGGATACATTTATTAGCGCTGTACAAATATTATATTGACGATCTTAACTGCAGCTTTTGAATTGATTAAATCGCGACGCGAAGGTTGTACGCGATAATTGTGTTCGTGTAAATGTGTTCCACCGACCGGATTACGAGATTGTTGTAATTAGCGATACCGGCACGGCTGTCGTGAGACACAAAACATGACCCCCTTGTTCAGCATCATTTTTCGAAACTGTTGGGGTAGATGTATTGATTTAAAATTCACAAGAACAATATTCACCTGTTTCTGTGACCCTATCCCGTACTTCACCCGAACGCCTCCTCTCAGCTTCCCCTTCGTCCACGTATCGCTGTTTTTTCCCACCCAGAAATGAATTGCGACACAGTGTACCCGTAATATTACGATGTTGAAATATTATCAACGGCCGTAAAACGTGCGGGAGAATAACTGATTAAAGATAAAAAAAAAAAAAAACACGTAATATAAATTACGCAATACGCGCCGAAGACGAGTAACGTTCATCGGCATACGTTCAGTGCGCGTACACGGGTGTTGGTCATGCGTCCTCGTTGCGCACACGTAGGTACCTACGACAACACAGTGATTGACGATACGTACCCATGATTTGATGATCTCCACCGGGTCGAAGAAGAACAATGCCAGCGAAACGACGAGGAGGCCGAAACCGCACAGACCGTACCTAGCATGTCCTGAAAAAAAACAAACAACGATAAGGTTAAACGCCAATGGTCAACGCGAAACGTTTGCGCGCGCTTAAGTACAGACGCGACACATGTCTGGAGGCGCACATCGTTTTCGCGGGACGTTCGTTGCGGCGATTCTTATGTCATTCCCGCAAATGTCTTCGGCCTGAAATCGCGGTGCCGCGCACCGCCGTGAACGGAAACGCATACCGAACGCGGGAAAACGTACATCGTTTCCGAGACGCGTTCGAATCGGTTCCGGAACACGGTGACGGGGAGGGCCGGCTTTGGACCGCGGGGTAACACGTGCGTCTCCGCTGGCGGACCAAAAAGGAGCGTGCGTGTGTGTGAGAGAGAGAAAATAACGTCCGTTTAAAAAGAAAAAAATCCCGTTTTAGACCCCGGTTCGTGCGGCGCGCTGGCCGCTGCGTATCGCGTCTCGATCGGTCGCGACGGCTGCGATCCCGGTCGGATCGAAGCGGTTTTACGTACCGGTCGCATACGCACTGAACCGAAAACGCGTTCGATCGCAATCGTATTCGCATCTACGTGCAGGCGCGTCGGCGCATGTCGCGCGGTGCATACGCGAACCCGTCGACCGAACCGCGCGCACCGCCAAGGTGACTTCGCGCACGATCGGCCGCGGTTCGGCAGCTTTACGCGAGCCGTTAAACGTTTCCCCGTTTATATTTTTGTTTTTTTGTTTTTTTTTTTTTTTTTTATTAGACAAACCGGCTCGTACGTCGAATACATTATTGCGCGACGACGGGCGAGGGAAGGTGTACGGGTCACGACGTCAACGGTCTATTATAACGCGCAGAACAGCAGTCGACAGAACGGATCGACTCGTCTAGTGACTTGAAATCCGAACGATATCGAGCACGTCAAGCGCGCGTCATCTCCGCCTGTAGCTCGGACTTCCGATAATCAGGCGCATACGTTTTACGATGTACAGTTACTTATGATCGCGGTGTTCGTCCGTTAACTGCACGTATTTTACGGGGGCTGCGAATACGAGTGTTAATCAGTGAAATTTAGCGTATTCTAAAGACGGTGTACCGGCGAACATTTGCCGTTCTTAACGAATACCGATTCGTCGAAATAATAAACGATAAAGCGATTCGTCGACCTAACGGTGCACCGTAATACATTACGTTCATAATACATTTACACATGTTGTGCGATCCCCACCCGGGTGAATCACGTCACCGGAGTTGTTTTGATTCGGGTGCACGCGTACTAGCGCGTTATCCTGGCGCAGTACGACAGTATCTAGACGCGTTGACAGGCCTGTTGATAGGGGCAGGGGTAGGAAAGGTAGGATTCCTCCCGGGCCCGAAAATAAGAGAGACCGTAATTCATTATTTAGTTCGAACATTAATTTTTTACGTATATTTGTTATTTAAAATAGAAAAAGTATAAATATTTGAAATTTATTCGGTCTTGGGAGGGATTTGGAGGAGGAAAAGGTGACCGTGGCTCCTGGAACCGCCACTAACGGTGTTCGGAATTATCTAGATAAATTTATCTAGATGAGTTATCTAGATAAATAATTTTCAAATCGCAAAAAATGAAGTATTTCAGTCCTGAAATAAAATGGACTTTTCATTGAATATTTGTGCTCTCTCATTTGTCCTTTAATTTAATTTATTTTTATAATATATCTGGATCGTGTTTTTGACTATTTTTGGCGAGAAGAGAAGGAATTTGATTAAACAAGTTATTTTGGAAATACACTAAACTATTTAGTAAATATACTAAATACACTAAATTATTTTATGTACTAAGGTGCAAATAATATAAAATGAAAATATTATTTATTCATAATTTCTTTCGATTATTTAAAAAAATTATGATTCAACTATTTTTTTATCTAAATAAAAACGTTATTATCTTTATCTAGATAAAACTAATTTTTTTATCTTTATCTGTATCTAGATAACTTTTTCTTTTTATAATATTATCTTTATCTTATCTAGATAAGATTATTATTATCTGGACTCAACACTGGCCACTATAGTGGAAAATGCTTATTATTAATATCCCTATTATAATAGGGTTCTTTAAGCATTTTCCTCGCCGACCTGAACTTTTCCCTCCACGGCCCTGCGTGTTGACAACAGTCGGCGGAAACACACGGGACCAAGTGCGAGACGCGCGTACGTTTTCGCATCGGTCTCGCAACGAATCGTGAATCGAGACGCGGGTCGGACGTTATTTTCGTCGACCGTCAGAAACGGCACACGACGAATCCGAAACGCGGTTGTCGTGTCCGACACGTTCGGCCGGCGAGACGCGCGTGTTCCCGTCGTTCCCGTTCGCGCGTCACACGCGCGTTTCGCTTTACAGAACGCATACAACTCGATCGGTAAAAATCAAAACGATATCGATCCGGGCGCGGTTGTGCCGTCCGTTCGACGAAAAACGCAGTGCGACCGAACGCGAACCGCAAAAGCGTCCGGTAGGCCGTCGTCGTCGGCGCGTTTACCCGTTCCGACGGCGTCGAACTCGTCGAGAGACGAAAAACGGTGCTGGTGCGATCACGTGCGCACCGGTACCG
The DNA here is from genome assembly GCA_034509805.1 of Sipha maydis. NCBI lineage: Eukaryota > Metazoa > Arthropoda > Insecta > Hemiptera > Aphididae > Sipha > Sipha maydis. The sequence goes on from JASXSY010002904.1 coordinate 239,550, forward strand.
CGTGTGTGCCGAAAACAAGTGATCGTCGTTGCCGTTGTCGGATTCACGTGCATACGCGATCCGATCACATACCGCGAGATCGTACACCGGACACCGTGTACGTGCGCACCTATCTACCTACGCGTACCATGTTCGTCTGTCATCGATTTCGTTGTGGATCGCGTTGATTCGACTCGCGTGTGAACGCCTATCGTACGCGGTATGTAGCGATACGGCTAGACGGAAACGACGGAGAGTACGTACGTTCACGTACGACGAACATATTCAATCGGTGTGGCGTACAGTGTGCAATATTAACCGTGCCGTGTGCGGAGCGCAGCGGAAAAAGACGACGAAAAAAAAGTTAAGTAACGATTTCCGAAAGTTTCTCATGTTTATCAGAAACATTTTGTCGACGCCACTGACTGAGCTATTCGTCACGCGTAACACTGCGATCGATGTTTAAAGTAGACTATACGCGGTCCAGTAATCGGAAAAACTGAAGGAGTTGAACGTTTTTTTTTTTTTTTTTCAAAGAAAAAACAGTTGTTTATCTGGTAACCGGTCGTAAAACCTCTGCGCGAGTACTACTATGGTTATTCCGTGGAGCAGTTAATTGCAGATAAGCCGCAGAGTCGTATGTAAATATGCAAAACGAAGGTTAGGAAATTGTTGGCATTTCTACATAAGAAAAACAAAACGAACGTAAACGTTTAAAGTGTTCAGACGTTGAACTCCGTTTGGAACTAGACATTTTGCGCCGAAGTACAAAAAAAAAAATCCCGTAAACTTATGTATAATATGCATAAACAGTCACGTTTATTATTTTTCGTGTTAGCTACCGCTACACTGCCAGATTATCGTTAACAATATTTTCAAACATTAACATCGGGTGACCTCTGCGCACAACTACTGTCACCTCTCGGTCCTAATTGTAAAACAATTCGTTTCCAATATATGTGCGCACACAAACCGCTTGTATTATTGCTATGCGACGAGGAAGAAATTAACGGTTAGTTCTTTGTTTCAGTTTTGCTAACCATACAGCGTCACATCGTATTCATGCATTATACATAAAAACGTATTTTTAATATACACGTACACGCCATAACCCATGCTAATTATGATCAATCGAACGAAATAATGGTATTCGAACAGTGGCACAGCCACTCAGGAAAGAACTCCGGTGCAACAGGTAAACTAGGCCCCCTCAATAATGTTATCTTTGTACGAAAACTAAAAGTTACTCATCGTATGGTTTATTTGTTTTTTTTTTATTTTTAATTCTGAAAGTTTATTGTAAAATGATTAATGATAATAATTAACAGATAATTGATGTGTAATATATTATTGTATGTATTGTGTACAACGTAAAAAGAAAATCCCGCTTATTATTACAAAAATATATTGCGTATTGCGCGAATTGTTATTATTCTTTAGTACTGATGGTAACTGGAACCGTTACGACTATTTGGAAATTTACTATTAAATACATCCATATTGTTAATTGTTTTAAGAAAGTATAAAATAAGTAATACAAGTCTAAGAGATTTTAGTCTCAGAAATGTCTAAATCTCCTTTGTTCTGTGCCTCCGGACCACTGCCCCACTCTGCCCTTTATTAGGTAAGAGTGATATGATAGTTACATCACTGTATACGAATATATACTTAAAATGATACATACTATAAATATATATATATGAATCAATGGTTGAATGGTTGCAGATGTGTTCCGATTTACATATTTTATGAAATTCAGATATTTGTAAAAACGTATACTATCCATTTGTTTGTATGCGTTTATTATAAAAACACTAATTATTATTGTTCATCTGATAAAAAAACGTCTACTCTTCACTTAAAAACGTGTTAACATGTAAAGAAACATATGAATTGTACACGTTTTTACTAATATCTCGATTTCATAAAATATGTGACTCGTGACGTTTCTGTAATCACCGGGTTCATTTATGTATCTAAAAACACAACTATTTATTTTTTACATTCAAGAAATAATTTTAAACAAGATTTTGAAGATTGAAAAAATATTTCAAAAAAATTGTCTTCGGTCCATCACCGTGGGTACATTTCAGAAACGCCCTACAAAGACCAGTAGACATATATTATTATATAGTTAGAATTTTATTAACTTTTTATACTAAGAGAGGTTTACGATTATATTGTAAAAGTTACAAAAAAAAAAAAAAAACAAGAACAAAAGAACAACTAACACGATCAAGGTTATAAACAGAGTCATTTTTATAGACTTGCTTTTCAAGTTTTTTTTCTAAAACTAATTGACAAGATTCGAACTGCTGTCCGTAAGAAATCACCGTCTTTGGTATAAACGATTTAAAATATATACTTAATACACAGCATTGGGTGTACAACAGTTCGGTTTTGCATATCATTATAAAATCAAAGTTTATAGCGCCACGTATATCACGTATGTGTCTGCTATACGAGTGATGAACTTGAGGATATTATAATTCGAAAGGAATAGTTGAACTCCGGTTTCGAATACGAATTGTTTATGCGAAAATGTATTCTTAATACACATTGAGAACGTGATGTGATTTTTCCAGACGGTGTTTGTAGTTATATGTTTGCGTGTTTTATTATTTTACCCAACTATTATGCGGTACAGAATGGAACATTGCAATTTTTAAACATCTCGTTTTTGTTACGGACCGCACTAATTCAACGATAAAGAACAATGTGATAATATTGTACGGACGACCCACTTTTATGGTGTAATTTATAGGACAAACTGTCGCAGTGCCGTGCGCAAAGAAAAGGAACTTCTGGGCCTTCTGGCGTAGCCACAAAGAGATTGTCCAAAAAGATTTACGCCGTTGATCATTAATTATTGTGTGCCATATTTTTTAAAACGTGTATTAACAATCGATTTGTTTTTAACGATTATGGTGGACACTTTACTGTTTCGATTTGTTACCGTGTTGACGGTCGAAAATATTATTTATTCGTCGGCACGATTATTTAGGCAAGGCGTAATAGAATTATTCTATTATCGGAAGATGGCATAATGGCAACCGGTTATCGTGGATCGTTACCACGCGTACACACGCGCACCAAGTGAATTATAATATGCGTGTACAAAATGTTACATAGTAATTATTTATTACGGAACAACATAGAACCTACAGAGACTGGTTGGTTAGTCTCGTGTCGGACCTGTAAAAATACGAGTATTATATTGCAGTAGCCATCGGTAAAAACTAATTTGTTTTGATGACGTACGCGCGCAGGCGATGATAGTTTAAGGATTGTAATTTTTTTTTCTTCTTCTTCTTTTACTACTCAGCACCCTCTGTCAGAAGTCCTTACACGGTTGTGTACGTGTTGATAATTGGTAAAACTGGTATGAGCCGTACCGGAAACGGTTTTCCTGAATACGCCACCGGGAGACGAGCGAATGTGTACACGACGCACTACAGTACAACTATTATCATGTGTACGAGGAATATATTTATATTTTGATTTCGATAATGATTCGAAACGTCCGTCTGCGTGTAGAAAACATAGGGTTCTTTGAAAACCGACTGCGCGCACATCTTACTTAAGCGCACTCCTCTAAGCGTTCAACCGTCAGATGTCGTGTCGCTACGGACGTCGAATGCGTCTCGTTATTTCGGCGAGGAGGAGCAGGAGGGAATAATGTCCTCGAGATCTTTTGATGATCTTCAAAGCGCGCAAAAGTGTCGACGGCCGAACACGAATAATATTGTTCGTACACACGTGGAAATCCTGCACGGCACTGAGCTTGCAGCACGACTGTTGCACAATTATCGTTTCGGAATGAAATGCAAATACGCGGACCGTCGAATAGCGAAAGACGTCAACGGTGCAAATGAACGCGAGTGCGTAATATCATGATGAATGTGCACACGGGTATTAAACTGTATTTAAATGTAGTTATGAGTAGTTGATAAAGGATGAAAACCCGTTCCGAAAGATTGTACGCGCGATAATAAAGATTTTCGTTACGATTAATAAACGAAATGATGCGCGGCGTTTTCGCTATAATTCAATCGAAGCAAGCGAGATAGGTTAATAGCGCGTATTTATTTTTTTCCGCCAGTCACGGAATCGTAAACAAATTAAAACGTTGAAGGTCAATCGCGATTCGCGATATTGCTTATAATACGATCGGCGAAAATCCTCGTCGATTATTACGCCTCGGAGGGGAAATTTCGTTTCCATTAGGTTTTGCCAAATTTATTAATGTTATTATTATTATTATAAACGGATTATAATTTATTTACGATCGAATAAACGAATCAATAAGTCCTGTCAATTATTTTCAAAGTTACGCAGCACGGAATATAGATATATATAGTATATAGCTATAGTTACAGCAATATTACACGCATATAGCCTCCGGGTGTAACTCATTATTATTATATTTACGTGTAATCGTACGCATGTATGCATTTTAGTACATTATATGATTCAACACTGAATAAATAACACGATTAAAGCGAATTGAATAAGTTCGAAGCTAAATCTAAAACGATTGGAATTGAGAACGGGAATCTGTATCGGTGCATACGTTCGAAATATTCTAACGCAGAAAAAACTATACTAATACTAATACTAATTATAATAATAATACGATTATAACGAGTACACCAAAGAGATTTTTAACGATGAAATAAAGTATGTGTGTGTGTGTGTAAGTCAAATCAATGGTCGGAAATATGTAATTGTATTTAAGTGCATATGTGTACGCTTACGTTATAATGTATGTACTATTAAATGTAAACATGATCATGTATAGTATTATGTATTGGTAATACTACTCGTAATTGTGTTTAATCATATACATTACGGTGCATCTACGTACCATCGGCGAACTCTCTTAGATGTTGAAAACGGTAGCCACAACAGCTTTATTTTTCAGATCCGTTAAAAATGAATATGTTTAATCTAATTCGCGGAAACGCTTCCGATAACCGATGATCCTTAGATCCGGACGAGTGACAATATACCGACTTACACCGACGATGCTTAGACCTTTGAAGTTCACGCGAACCTATGACGAAATACTTTTTCAATACTCTTATTTTCCGATTGTCTTCCTCGCATCCTTTTTATTTCCGCACAGTTGAATTCACGTGCGTTACGTATGCGTCCATGTATAAATATAAAACCACCTGTATTTAATAAACGGAACTGACATTCGTTGCGGGGACTTGGGGATTGGTTTCGACCATTGCGCGTTGTTTCATCTCTCTACCGGTGGCGCGAACGATAACACCGAGGAACCGACAAAAATAACCAAACGTACTGTAGCACTGCTGTATCGCGAACGGATAGATTATCATATATCAGTTTACGTACGCTTACGGGTGTAAAGCTAACAATCATTCGTCGATGAACAATCATCGACAATCGTCACGACGTTGTTTTTATTTTTATTCTCGTATTACGATTTCAATACATTACACGGCGGACGCGACGGTAACGAAGAATATTCGAACGCGATTGAAACCGAAATCTATCGATAGGAACAATATTGATGTTACAGTAAACGATAAAATATGACATGAGTTCGCGAACAGTGTTCTTGTGTAACAAATCGGCGTATTTGTATCATACTTCTGTAACAAACCGGCGATCCACCAATTGTCGGTGTTTTGGCGAAACATCAAAGGCTGTTACGCGATCACGTTACAATATGTTTGGACGCTCTGACGAACATAGCCGTGTAACATTATACATTTATCACATATGAATTATGAACCTTCAGAGAGGATCTACTTACTTATTCATTTTAGGTTTGTAGTTCACTTTAATAATTCATTATTAAGAAGATGCCACACATAGGCCCTACAAGGGCGGCTCTAGGAAGGGGCTAGGGTTCTTGAAATATATTTATTTAAAAATCAAGGGGACAGTTTTTAATTTGAAATACAGTTTAAATTACTGTTGTTGTTTAATTATGTGGCACATTACTGAGTATGAGTAAATCGACACTGAAGTTTATTTCAATAATAAATGGAAAAATGGAAATGTTACATGTTACAGGTTACAGACTATTGTTACAGTTGTTCTGTTGTAACAGTTCGTCAAATTGTTACGCGTTGCATGTTCGCCGTTTTGTTACATAGTGTGTACGCGCCTTAATGTGTGTTACTCTGTGTTCGGCTTTACGTAAACCGCAGTTTTTTTTTTTTTTTTCTGAAATTCAGAACTATAGTACCATTGCAATTGACACACGAACCGGTACGTCTAACATTATATTATCACCCACCCTTTCTATCACCAGTGATACCAAAACTAATGTCCCGCTCTGACTAGCAACGCTACTTCCGAGTACTGCTGATGCATGTTTACGGCTTAAATATTTTGGCCAATGGATTGGCCTTATTACTGTTTTACCGCCAATGCCTACCGTAATACGATGTGTGCGAGTGATTATTACCATTTCATAAGGTACGTGTACAATATCTAAGGCGTAGCTCGTTGTAGTATTAATGTAATATGACACACATTCCTTTTCAGTTTATGTCAAAACTTGTTCTTAACTTTCGGTTTTGGCTCTATCTGTTTAAAAATCATTTTGCGCTCTTCAGTGGACAGCTCGCTGATCGGAATAATTTCATCGCGGATTATCACGGACACACGATTAATGGTAAATTTGATCACGTATCAATAACTGTATAGCACCAACGTGTTCGATTTTGATGAAAATTTTAATTAAACTTGAGCTGTTGGAGGTCGTGTCGCACCTATATATATATATACATATTATATGATACGGTAGTACATAAAATGAACGCATAATTTATTCCATCGACTAAAACCGTACACACAGTAAAAGGTTCGAGTATTTAGCTTCTCAAGGGGTTCATTTGTCAACCCTATTGTTTCCATTATTTATCAACAGTGCTTTTGGAGTGTGTGCTGAATGACTGTCGGCTGTTTTGTTTTGCTGCTGACACATATATGTCTAATATTTATTAGAGCCGTTGATGGTTATCTAAAGCTTCGTGATGATCATCACGGACGGTATTTTCGCATTAGCTTTGTCGCATAGTCCACCGAAATGCATACCAGATCACCAGAGCATCCGATTCCCTGTGGTTTTCTGTCCCGCCTTCGTGACTCAGATATTTCGTGCGCTGTGCCTACCGAATCGTCGGTAACAGCTCTAATTGCAATTTCCCCGACCACGAATTGAATCCGCATGTCATAAACCGTGAGCTTGTCATAATGTTGACCGAAGACTCTTGGCTTGGACCTCTGGTATGAACGTATTTCGTGTATTTGTACATCGAAATACTGAATACAGAATCGTTGTCTCGGAAGAGTCTACTACTGATGTTCTATAGACAGTACGGAGGATACAGCAAAGGGTATTTAACGATTTTACAGTTTCTTGTAGGCCGATCAGGCTTGGTTTCTTTGACCGTTAAGTCCTAACTGTAATGCAATGATTTGCTTAAGTCATTCAAATAACATATTTCTGTAGGTTTTTTTTTTTTCAAAGTGCCTTAATGATTTGCCCACTCAATTGCTCGTTTATAGATGTTCGCTTCGCATTTTATTACATTATTATTTTTTTAATGGTATTCTCAGGCATTTATTACTCTAGAACGGTAATGTGGACAATAATTTTTACTCGTAATTTATACACATGTAAATATATAATGTACGAATAAATAGGTAATTAGGTTAATGCATGTTGTTATGTAAATAATTTAAATTGTATTATACGTATTCATTTTACTAAAACACATTAGTTTGTACACCGTATAATTATAAATATATTTATGACACGGGTTCGAAGTATTTCTAGTTAAACAGCTGCTAACTAAATACTAAGAACGATTAAATTGAACTATTAAAAATTAAGAAATTAATTAAATAATTAACCTTATTAAGAAATCGATATAAAATTTAATTTAATTTACTTAATTTATTTAATTTAATTTAAACATAATTAATAAATGTAGAAAAGTTGAAAATCAATTAACGTTTTTGTCAAATCTCATCACGTACGATGATAGGTATATTTTAGATTCTGAGTGAGTAGAAAAATGTATTGGTTGATACATGTTTTTCTTTTGTGCGTAAGACCCTTATAATCATAAAAAATGTCTGATATAAATGTTGTCTAGTCACTACTTTGAAAAGAGTTATTTTACGAATTTTTCAATAGTTTTCTTAATAATTTCGAAAAACCAACTTTAAGTTATATATATATAAAAAAAAAAAAACATTAAGATTGACGGTATACCGGTCTTCGTTAAAATCGAATTCTATACGATATCAGTTGTTTCGTTAAAGATATTTACTAGCTTCAAAATATTTCCATAAGGTTCGTGCTGTTTGTAATCTTTTGAAATTTTCGATTTTTCTAAATCTTAAACGCACATTTTTTTCTTTTTGCAAATGAGTTGGAACGTTAAAAGTTCAACGTACATTGTTAAGAAATCTGATTATCACACTACACCGACCGATTTCTCACTGTTCATTGGTGCACGGTTCTAAGTTCGAAGAGCTTTTCGACTCGCTCCGGTCACCCGCGGTGTCGTCCGGTATAAAAATACGAATAATAATTCGTAACCGAGAACGTAACGTTCGTGCGCAGTGCGCGCGTGATAAACGTCGATATTTTCCAGCGGTCCCTTGACCACCTCTAATCGGAGGTTCAATCGTGTTACGGTTTATCATGCGTTTTTTCTAAATCCCCCCACCCCCACTCCCCCCACAACGATTTGTAAAAACACGCCCGGCTCGGCTTATCGACGGAACAACGGTGGTGGGTGACATTGCACTTGATTTCGTCGTACGTCACGTCACGGTGCATACATGCCGTGTGGAAGTTACGTCGTCGCGAAGAGGACAACCTGAACGTGTTGTAAATTCCTCGACGTACGCGCCACGATAACGATATAACCGCAGACGTTATATAACAGCTACACACGGTGTTTAGTATGTCGATGGGCCGGTGGTCATTTTGTCGTCACCGCCGACACGCGCGTTACGCGACGGATTTAGTCCAATGTCAGTGCGACGGCGTTTTCGACACAAACACAATATCTAAATACGAATATAGGCCACGTGTGCACACGCATACGTCCTGTGCGCATAACAATAATGAAAGAAAATAATAATAATAATAATAATAATAATAATAATAATAATAATAATAATAATAATAAGAAAATATCATCGACGAAAATCGCGCGGGTCTCGTTCGACGTGTATGATAATTGCGCCGCGCGCAGGCCGTGTTGCCTACCTACTTTGTACGCCGCAGCCGTATTAACAACGCAAGTCGGTCAAATCGTTATTCCATTAATATGAAAATCGTGTCAAAACGTTCGTCGTCCGCGTATGGTGTTTTTTTTCGGTTTCGACTCAACCGGATAATTCGACGCGGTCTTACTGCGACACAATACGTTTCAACGGTGTAGTTTGAAAACCATGTGCGCGAGCCGTTATTGGAATTAGGTTGTCGCGTTTATAATTTATTATTATTATTATTATTGCGATCCGCGCGCGTAGACGTCAAAACGGATGACGTAAAAGATTAAAACGTCGTTTGGTTTCCGAACAGATGCAAACGAGATTGTTGGAAGCGAGCCGATCGACAAGATCTTAATCGGTGAAAAGTATTTACAACGCGCGCGAAAGGTGTATTTGACGTGATGACACAAGAGCACTTCGGTAGCGATGGAAATCGGCGATAAAGACGTATTGATCGACAAAAAATAAAAATATAAACTACGACACACGTACAAGGCATTAATATAGAATGGTCGAAAATTTAAATATGCGTAAATTATAAATTAGCAAATCAACAGCTTAAAACCATTCGCCTCTACGGTATCTCAGATATTTGAATCAAATTGGTACGTGGTTAGAAATCTCGATACCTCTTATCTCATATCAATCTATTTCACAATAAATCAATATCTACGAGAGTACATTGTATACACAATTATTGGTTATTAAGAATTTTTAATGTAAGGGAGTTGGACATTTTTATAAATGTATAGTTTTATGCTCTCCGGCAACCTTTTCGTCGGAAGAACTGCTTATTTTTATTTGTTATGTTTTTGTTGTTCGAAGAGCCATGGTCTGCAGTTAGTCGTATACACTACGGTGTACTATGTATTCTACGTAAAGTAAAAATCTCGATCTCTATATCGATCCGCAGGTATACGGTGCGTTCTACGTAAAATACGCTTCTAGGAATGGGCTCATTAAGTATGCACGGGGGGCTTATAAATATTGAAATAATAAATGTCTCGTGCGCTCACGATCATTTCCGCGAATGGATTTCAATTCGAAACAGTAAAGTTCGTCTGCAGCAACGCGATATCGGGAATATATAATGATCGTGAACGACCGGCGTTGGACCACCTATCTCATCCGATAGCGTGGTGGACAGTCGTTCGGACATATCTGCGCTGTCAGAAAACCCGAAGAGACATTTATAAATAGAAACACTCGCGTCTGTACGTCATACATAATTCTAACTCGAACTAGTAGTGACAGTTATAAATGAATATACGGAGAACTGGTTGGACTTGGACAAAATACGTCCGGAAGTTTAAAAGTTGATATACGAATCGCGATGGTTAACAGCATAAAAGTGTTTGAAATCGTCAATGTACGTATGTTTTTCTTTCTTTCGATTTTCGGAAATATTTTTGTTCATAGAACAAAATTTGTTTTAATAAAATTGAATAACAACAACGATGGTTTCGTTTCGTCACATGATAAACGACGCGTTAAGCTACATAGCGAGAGATACAAGTGGAAAATACGTAAATTCTTATCTTTTGGGTTAACAAATTAAAATGTGTTCTTTTTAATTCCCAATTACACGACGATGATATCTAGTACTTCGCCGGACTGCCCGGAATTCAGTTTTGAATTTCTTGGATCGAAAATCAGGCGCAATAACAAAGAACATAACCGATAACGCACTAACGTGAAATTAAAGTAAAACCAGATTTATTCTTTGCACGGGGCTCTAGAACAGTCGTATTACTTTTATTGGAGGATGGAAAATAAATATTTTCGTATTTTGATCAAATAAAAACGGTCCAATGTCAAAACTGCACTTTTTTTTAAAATAAATGTCAAATATCTCCCTTAAGAAAAAATGAAATGGTTTCTAACTATCGAAATTATACGTTTTCATAATAATAATGTAAATCGCTTGTAATGTGAAATTCAACAATGGACATTATGTTGTAAAGCTGAATTTGTGTTTTTATTACGAGTGTGGCCCGTGACTTTTTAATAAAAAATAACATGTAGCTCACTACCAAAAAAGGTCGAATTCCCTTGTTGTAGAGAATTAGAGTTGAAATAACGCGGTACAATAATATGCAAACATCCCTGGACCGTGTTTGATACACGAAATCCACGCCACGCAATCAAATATTTTTCCGCCGATTTATCATTTTAATTTTAATGTACACCATTTCAACACTTACTGCTTTTAAACAACAACGTTTAAACGGTATATTAAGTAGCTCGAATTCTCGTCTCCCCCCACCAAATAAAAAAAAAAAATCATTAATCTCTTACGTTCGCTTTAAGCGAATTTCTCTTGACCGATTATATCCTCTATTAACATATCTTCTCGCTCTTATTTCGGTAACATATTATTATCTTAATCGTGTACCGTTACTCATTATTATTATTTGAAATCGCTGTTGTTTTCAACTTGTTGTACCGTGCACAACGGCGTACAACGTGTAATTTCGCGCAATTGTCGTGATTAATTGTAAAGCTACTGTAAACGATTCAACAATTATTGTCGATCTGCAATAGTTTAAATGAAAACGAAGTAGCTCGTATGCACGGCGGTCAGTAGATTACGATTAATCCGTCACTCTCCCGTACCGTTTTCAAACGGATCGATGTACTGTTACGGAGCAGCTGGTGATCGACACGCGTGTAGCAACTTTAACCGTTGACATGAATTGCATATCGTCCTAACAGCCTGAGCTAAACGCGAGTTGCCGACGGTGTAACGTAATGTTTCGCTACCGATCGTAGTAATAATAATTCCGACAGCATACGCGCGGATCTATTACGAAACGTGTTCGGACGGGTCGAACGCAGTGCCGCAACAACCGGGTGTGCAAAGTGTGCATTGCACACAGGCCCCGTGCCTCATACTGTATGATGGTGTCTCGAATTTCAAATGCTCAAAAATGTACAACAAAAAGGGCCTAAAGAGTTTGATTTGCACGCGGGCCTCGAGTAGTTGGTTACGGCGCTGGTCGATCGCGTAACATTAGCACGTCGTACGTTGCGCTTCGGTCTATATCTGTTGACACCGGCCAGTAATCATTACGAATGTAACGAGTCTAGACATAGAAACGAATTTTTTGTCGTTTTTTTTTTCAAACGTCACACGAGAGTTTTGACGTGTTACCCATCCCGAGTCGGCGATCGGAATCGCTGCACAGCTTTTACACGGTGTACAAAACGACGGATTTGAATTTTGTAACGTTTTTGTTTCGATTGACGAACGCAACGCCAGCGCGACACGTAGAACGACGGAAAGCGACTGTTGTGATGACTGCCGTTATGTAATATGTGCTGCCGCCGTACCGATAACGATGCGGGTGCGAACCGTATACGTAAACGTAATGCACGCGCGGGGTTGGATCAGCCGTGATCGTCTCGATCCGATCGACGGATCCCGCTGCCGCAATACTCGACACAATACATCTGGCCCGGCGCCACGTTTTCTTGGGCAACTCCGTGTACGGACGTTATCGGACGCGGTTCGGCCAACATCGCAGCCCGTATAAATATGTGCGCGCGCGTTTCCAACCGTCCGCACGTGAAAGAAATCCGTTAGCCGGTTAGGTTATCGTATTTCACGTACGGTACGAGGAATCGTTATCCTAGCAGGATAGCGGTGTCCAGGGGTCGGCAACATTTTCGTGCAAAAGATCGATTTGATTTGTTTTTTTTTTTTTTTTAATTCCCACAAGACCCACACGGTTTCCGACGAGTGCTGCGTTGGTGAGCGCAGCATTCACCTCTATTATAATACCCCTCCGATGAAATTCACTCCGAGTTCGTCGGTTACGGGAAAGCAAACTAGAAACGACAAGGGTTCGGTCATTTGCATCGCAAGGACGGCGTGCGTTTAACAAACACGTTGAACACTATGGTTTTAGAATCCACGGGAAAACATGTCGACGTCGAAGTGTACCGTGAAGAGCCGCAGAGTGCCGACTTCTGGGCCGGTGTGTAAACGCACGTCGATCCGGGTCACCCTTGCGCCCTTTGCATTTGAAACGTTGTGCCTCCGTATGACGTGCGCTACAAACGCATCGGTCTAGGATTAATCAACTTTCCGTTCCGTGATAAATATCCGTAGCGCGGGACGTACCTCTGTAGTCGAAGGCGTAGTATTCCTTCTGCGAACTTATTTAACTGTGTCGTAGAAATCACGTGGTTTTTTCCTCCGTGTTCACGAGCAGTAATCGATTCTACGATATTTGTGCATGTGCGAAGAGTCGTTTTCGTGACCCCGACGAGTACTATTTACAACACACTTGCAAATCTCGAAGCGCGCATAACTTATAACATAAAGCCCCCATAACTTTATGGACTGCGCGGCTCGACAAAAGCGCGTCGCACTAACGCGCACGATTTTCAGGCATACGTCGCGTTTGAAATGAAAACTTTTGAACACTACGAAACCGTACGATTTCGTATGCACTAAAAAATACCACTAGTTCGCGACGTTTCAAAAACGGTGTCAATATGGACGTGCACTTGCAGTTGCTCTCAGTTGCTCTCAGCGTATAATTTGAACGTGACAACAACTGTAACAGTTTTTATTTTTTCGTGGTACCGATGAAAATAAAAAGGACGGGTAAAACGAAAATTGTATTCCAATATTTTCCGTTTCGCTATATAATAGAAAATTCTGACGTTTGTAATTATTAAGGTCAATTATTTTTAACGCTAAGTGAACTTCGGAAATAGACTTTGTTAGCGGTGGAGGTGTTTTTCTTGTCAAACGATAAATATTTTTCTGCGAACGGAGCTTACGTTTTACACGGCAAAGTGAATTCGATTCTCATTATTATTAGATAAATTAAAAGTGAAAAAATATTTATTTTCGTACTTAAAATGTCAATTCTAACAAAGGAAAAAAAATATTGGCATCCATATCATTTCGTTTGAAAGTAAAATAATTATTAAATACGATATTGAATGTCATATCAATTGCACATTGTGTTTTATTGGATTTGATTTATTTTCATTTTGTAAAACATTTATTTGTTGGAGTTATTCTTATAAAACAATCAGAAATAAATATGAAGTCAACAAAATACGCATTATCCAAATGATAAATTGAATATTTTTTCAGAAGGAATACACAACCATGTTGTATTACGAAGTAGCGACTCAAAGGTAGAACGGAAAAACTAAAAGAAAATCTTCGCTAAGCAAATTATCATAATATAATTTGGGACCGAGAGTAAATGTATATTTTAAATTGTACTTAGCGTTGAGTTTTGTACATCACAGCTTTAAGTGCTCATAAGTAAACATTTTTACTGAAATATTTTTACGTTGTTACAAAGTGTTTTTAATGTGATGGCTCGCCGAGAAGTATGTTGTAGGAAAAGTTCGATATCCTCGTAGAACCTAGACCATTAATCTTTTTATACGTATGAAAAATTGAAATATTTCGAATTTTTTCGAAGTTGATTTGGTCGAAAGATTTACATGGTCCCTAACATAGTTTACGTACACCACGAAATTGTGAACATATTTAGTACCTAATTTACGGACAAAATCGACGATTAATTCAATTTAGTTACGCCTCCATAATATACATTTCTACACAAATATTAAATATTTTTCAGCACCAGCATTGTAATCCAAAGTGCAATCAATAGTATTTACAAAGATGTTTACCGTTTCTCAGAAGTTTTTCAAAATAGTCACAAGGAATTTTTTTTTTTTAAGTAAAAAATTAAATGTTAAGTTACAGCAATAACAGACGCCCGTATCAGATGTGAATGGATTATTAAAAACAAAACAAAAATAACGATACACTACGTTGCTTGTTTAAACAGGTATTTGTAAGAATGTATTTAGCATATTTAATAAAAAATAATAGGAAAGCTATTATAATATCTACGAGAGCGTAACTAGTTGGTATGCGACAAGAGTATTTTTCCTGACCCATAATTAAGGTTTATTCGGACACACTATACAAATAGTTGTCTTAGCGGATCGATCGCAAAGGGACAACACGTGGTGTTTGACATTCATTTTGTTTTGCATTATTAATATTATGATAATATTAATTATTTAGATTAAATTAATATTATTAATATTACATAATATATTATTATAAGCTTTTTGGAAATGTTGTTATGATTATATAAAAATATTTAAATTTAAATATATTATGTTCCACGGATAAAAATATTATTTTTGTTCCATTCGGCTACAAATATCGATCACTAATTTAGAAGTGTATATATTTAACGATGTCATCGTTCTTTATTAACGAGACAGTTCATCAACTGAGACTTAGTGCACTGTCTGACATTGTTATCGCACCTAATGCGTTAAATACCAATATAATCGAACTTATTTGACGACATGAAATGTCTATCCATGCGTAACACGATTATTCGTTTAAATTATGTCTACGTATGATGTACCAACACAACATTATAATATGATATACGCTATACATCATTGGTGCACATAAGTGGGCTGCTTAACATCCCCAGGTAATAAGACAACTCCCCCCCCCCCATCACACACCCATACATTTTATTTTGAGATAAAAATATTTTTTGGTTAGGTTAGGATTAGGGTTGGTTTGGATGTTGGTTGTAATACCATTACGAGTACACTAATAGTTATTTTGTCAACATATTTCTCGGATACGAGTACAGCACTAATGATTTCGAAAAAAATAATAATTGGTTTCACCCCGTTAACATTGTGGATAAATCCGTATTCGATTTTGTCATATGACTTTTTATAGTTCGATTTTCTTTAATAATGTATACCACTACAGTGCCAGGGATGAAGTTTCCTTCGGGTCACCTTGGCGTCAGAAATTCTATCACTCCAAAGTTTTGAGTCGAATGTGCGCCTATGCCGTACATTTGGGACAAAGTTCCGAAACGTCGATCACAGTATAATATTGTATACTTATACGAAAACCTAAATCTAAAATAAATCCTAAATAAGACACGTAATTCTTTGTCACACGACCGACTGACCGGTATCGATTTTTCTTTTACAATGCATGAAACGCGCATACTACTTGCGTGTCGCGTATTTATAACGTAACAAGCGCGTTCGATTAAACATAAGTCAAAGAACGAGATACAGCATAAACGATCACGAATTCAATGTCAACTTGTTACAAAGAAAAAAAAAAATGTATAAATAAAACTAGCATTTTACCATCAATCCCGTTTTCCCGTATTACGTGCCAAACGGAACCAGGAAGCTATTAAATATTGGTTTTACAATAATTTGTGTACGCGTTTTTTTTTTTTCGAGATCTTATTTTAATTCTTGTTGTCTCAACTTCAAATATTTGAATATTTATAACACAACAACAACAAATGACTACTAATTCTTTTAATCCTATTTTGTACGGTAATAAATATTAAAAATTATCAAATGGTTAATGCTCGTAAGTTAATAGTTAAAAAAAATGATAAAGTTTTCAGATAATTAAACGTACTTGAATAATGTATACTTTTCCAAACACTTTTCAGAAGCGTTATAATTGGTACACGGAAAGTTTGAAATTCGACAAAAAGAAATCTCTTATTTTTCTTCGACTACGAATCTCGTTTAATTATTTCATCGTGTATCGGCATGATTTTGAAAATACGTAAATGAATGAAAAGTTATGGAACTGACGAAATTGAATATCATACGAGATGTGCGCACCTTAACAAGTGTAATAAAACTTTGTTTATTTCACCGAACATCGTTGCTTTTACATGTGACATAATTGTTATTATATTCCGTCGGCTAAAACGTTGCAGTTACCGCTACAACTGGAAATCTCAACAACGCAAGGCCGACCGAAGCGTGCTAGAAACCATTTTTATTTTTGTTGTTTTTATTTCGCGAAATAAAATAAATCGAATCCTATAAACGCGATTTATTTTCGCGCGTTAATTTTGAAACGCAATCGTGCGACCGTCGCGGTGTTTTCGTAGCGCTTTATTACACCACGATCCGCGGATATTTGTCGTGCCTCTAGACCGGTAGTTCTCAACCTTTTTTGATTCATGTCATCTTTGGCCACTAAAATCAAACACTGCGTCACCCTAACATCAAAATAATAAACAATCTTAGCTGTATATTTTAAAATTATTCTTTTTTTCAAAAAAAAAAAAATATAGTACACGAAAACGTTGACACTTTAAATTTAAACAGATAAACTTTATAATAGCAAATAAAAAAAAAAATAACTTTGAACTTTGAGGTATGTTATGTACATGATAGTGGCGGTATAGGTATATAATATATTTAAATATAGAAATAATATGATTGTTTTCGAAAAAATTAATTTTTTAAATTTTTTTTTCTTTTCCTGTTAAAATTCTGCGTCACCCCTAAGCTAGGTCCATGTCACCCTAAGGTGACATGTCACCCCGGTTGATAACTACTGCTCTAGACTTTCAGCGCCGGAACGTTGCATACGTTACGCGGTTCACTAATCGCCTACTGTTCCGCAGCCGAGACCGGTGTGATACGAATCCGTTCGTTTGGAGTTTTCGGCCGAACACCGTGTCCGTATTTTTCGCCGCGCGTGTCCGTCGTCAAACTTCGCAGCAATCAGAAGTCTCGGAATGACTAATATAGTTTGCTAAAAGTTCGCGACACATATCGCAACCGCGTCGCGCTACACTCACAGTTGGGTTCGGTCCAACCCGACATCGAATTAAAATACAGTTGCATAAACGTTTTAAACGCGACTGGACTGAGTGCAGTGTTATGTATGTTTCTCGCGAAAATTGCGCACTCGCTAACAAGCCCGACGATTGACGACCTGCGTGCGTTGGCCGAAACAAATCGTTCTAGTTCATAATCGAAAGTGCGTACGTTTCGATCGTCGTCGTGCTCGCTGTTATTATTACAAGACCACACGGAGAATCATTATCAAAAAGCCTGTGGGTTCTGAGTTTCGCAAATGATGGACAGTTTAATGTCTCCGCCGCGATGTGCGCGCGGGCAACATTGTGTTTTTTTTTAAATAAATATTGAAAAGTGTTATTATAACGCAACACAATAACAGTGTACCTGATATACCCGCCTTTATGGATATTGTCGCTTTATTACACATTATTGAAACACTGCTGTGCATGTAATAATAAGTAGTATTGTTATTGTGGTTATTAATTTTTTTTCTTTAAATCTTTTCAACATGCTATTATTATAATATTACGAAGTTTTTTTTTACGAACGGCCACTAGCTGCGTAATTAAAACACACCGTTCGAAACAATTATTTTATGTATTATTGTCCGTACAATTCAATGTCTCTTCAACAAGGATAAAATCAATAACAATAATAATTAAATGTATTACCGCACGTTAAATATTGTATACTCGTGTATTATATATACGATCAACACATTCACTAAAATAGGTAATTCCAAGTGTCAACTTTACTCTTATGAAATACGTAACAAAATTGTATACTTATATATGCATATATTAATGATGAGTTGAACAGTTCGGATGTCAAACATTCGTAATCAAACAATCTAATATTAATTTTCAATACCAATAGTTTATAGTAATTAAAATGTAAATATCATAATAAATTGAACAATTTTTTTTTTTATGTTATTACATATTGCGCAGTAAAATGTTCATAATATCAATATATTTATAAAAATAAAAAAATATGAGTTCAAATTTTTAAAATAAAAATGTATTAATTTATTTTAAATAAAAATTTTTTTAACAGTTTGATTCGGTTCGGGTTCGTAATATGTTACTTTGATAATATTCGATTCGACACCCAAAAACCAGGTTCGATCCATTAATATTTATATATATATATATATAAGTTAATGGTAATGTAAATGTAATTAATATAAACTTTGAACGTAGCTCACAAGTTTAAAAAGATTAGGCTCGCCTTTCTGTGTACGGCTGAAATCAGTATTACAGTGTTAGTCTTATCTACGGCTTAGTTATTTTTCAAAAATGTTCGGTGTTGTATCGTGTACTCGTTTAAGCCACCCAAAAAGTTCCGTCTACTAATAAATAAAAATCATATTATAACCATGTGCTTAAATCGAATTAATATTGTCATTAGTGTTTTTATTTTAAATCTGTGTTTCGTTTCAAATTTTAATAATTTTATAATTCTAATAAATTGACGATGTACAAATCACAATAAATTTATAAACATTAACTAAATAGTTATTGTTAGTAATTAGTGCGTAGAATAATTAGTTGAAGTATGTATTTTTGGATTCATTCAGTACATTAAGTTATTGGACTTCGGAATTTCGTACAGTAACGTTATCACATAAAAACGTACACACAGTCGTTCGTTTCGGACGGTCATTAGCTTGTGATGAAAATTGTAAATTCAACATTTGTTCGTACGACGCAACTGCGGCGAATAGAAAAAAAAAGACGATTTTTCAACCAAAATTAAGCAATGGAAACTTGCGAAACGATTTGCACACGTAGCATCGATCATATTGCTTATCGGCTGACACACATAATTCGAATACGCTCTTCCGAATACTAACTACCGTTCGAGATCCTGTGTGCGTTGAAAATACATTATATTTTTGTGTTCATTTTTTCCCACGCGGCTCTGATCGAACAACAGTGAACCGTCGAATTCCGTACGAGACGATTCGTCAATGGATTTTCGCGTTGCGTTTGCGTTCCGAACGCGACTGGAAAAGAAACGAAAACAAAATTGAACGGGGGGGGGGGGGGGGTTATTCTTTTCCAGGTACCGGTACGCAACAAACGTTCGCGGTACGACGGAGGAAAAGTGTTGCGCGTGTGCGTAATTTTTTTCTCGTTCCTATTTATTTTCCAATCGCGAGGATTTCTGACGCTCAGCCCTGTGGCCGTGGTTTTTCACCAAGTTTTTCGCGTCGGTTCGAGGACGAAAAAAAAAAAAAAAAAAAAACAAAAAAAAAACTAGTACATAACGCCGGTGACAGTGGCGGTGTGAACACTTACCGAATATGTGTTGTTGCATTTCATTTGCGCGCGAACGTCCGACAGCGCCGAGACCGGGTTGGACGCGAACCGTCGCGGGCGCGCGGTGGGACGGTGTCGGGGCGGTGTCCGGACGCGGTCCGCTACAACCCGTTCGCCGGCCGCTGCACGGATGTGCTGCGCGGACGCCGTGTGTGCGTGCGGCTGGTGCGGGGCTGGCTTCTCAGCAGCGGCCGCGCGAGACGGGCCCGGAGGGACGGACGGGGACCGGTGGCGAGGGACCGTAGGCGGCGGGCGAACACGCGGGGGAGGTTTCGAATGGGGCCGGGGGACGCGGAGGTGCGTGACGCGTGTGGAACTGCGGGGCGCGGTCCTGGCGGAGTGTGTGCGGTCGAGTGCGGTGTCCACGTGGTTGTGCGCGGAGCGAACAGAGCGCGGCGCTATATATAAACCGGAGCGGACGAGCTGGAGAAGTTTTCATTGAACCTTTAGCCGGCCGACTGAATCCGGTGCGCGTGTGCGTTGACAACGAAATTTCAGACCGCGGTCACACGTCGCGGTGGCAATGCATGCCAATGCATTTCGACCTTCGCGCGCGCGAAACGTCCGGGAGAGAGGGATCGAGACCGCGCACACCGATGCCGACGACGACGACGACGATTACAATAATAATAATAATAATAATAATAATAATTATTATTATTGTTGTTACGCCGCGTGCGCTATTACCGTACCCGCGGCATTGTGTCTTTCGGTTTCGCGCGAGCTCTTTTTCGGGATTTTTTTTTTTTTTTTTTAATTTTTTTTTCACCCGGCGTCCGCGGCTCATTAGCCCCCTCTGACGACGCGGATCCGCTAGCGGTCGTCCTGGTTGGGTTCGTGAGTTTAGCGACGTCGCGGAGATCGCGCGAACGGAATCGGCGTGAACCGCGTAGAGGCTCTTGGTCGCGGGAGAAAACGACCTGTTCGCGGATTCCCCGTAGCAATAGCGTCCGCGGGTCGTGCGTTTGCGCGGGGTGCCCTCTCGGCGACCGTGTTCTCTCCGACGGTCCGAAACGTCCGGACGGGCGCGACGAGAACACGCACGATCGTTTGCTATTACCTGCGCGTCATCGTGTAGCGCAACCGTAGATTTGCATTATGTTTATCGTTATCGTTATTTTTATTTTTTTAATTTCTGTTTTATTTCCACACGCGCGTCCGTACGTACGTGACAACGCGCCCTGCGAAGCCATTATTATTGTTGCTGCACCGCGTGGGCGCCGTGACAAATATAACAATTACGTTGTGCGCGGGGTCTTGCGCCTGGGATAACTGCGCGCGCGCCGAAGATATCCGTGTCTCGCTATTGTTATTATTACATATCGCAGACGGACGTGACCGGAATCCCGTCGGCAGCGGCACACCGCGTGGAACCGGTGTGTGATATAACGCAGTGTGTAACAGTACGCGCCGGCCGACCGCGGTGCGCGCGACACGCCCGCGCGGGTTATCGACGTTTTACCCGATCTATCGACCTTTCGTTTCCCCGACGTTTTCTCACCGAGGAATCGGTTTTTTTTTTTTTTATCCGTCTTCTTTTTCCCTCTCTTCCCCACACCCCCGCACCCCGGTCATGTTCTTTTCGCGCGGACCTCCGGGGATTCCGCCTCGAACGGCTGACGATCTCGATCGATACCGCGTGACGTTCGTCGTTCGCTCCGCGTCCGCAATGACGGGACGACGGCAATTCCATACGAATCTCAAACGCGACGACCACGACGAACGTGCGCGCGCAATCCGTTGCAAGCCCGTCGATTGACCCGACCATTGGGTCCCCCGTGGTCTCCGCGGCGGCGAATCTTCAGCAGTCGCTAAAATCACCCGTTTCCGGGAAAGCGGTAAAAAACGACGGTTTACGGGATTTCGACATTTTTTCCCCATCAACTGTTGTGTCCATCACGTTTCCATGTGCGCGTACCGTGCATTAGTGATTTTGGGCGGCACGGACGACTACGCTAAAGGAGTATAAAAATACCGATCGCGGTAACGATAACGTATAACGACGTAATAATGCGTTGCGGTGCATGAACGCCGCAATGTCGACGCAAACATATTTTTCGCGGGTCATTATTTCAGCGTTACATTCCAACCGTTTTCTTTGCGCAGTCGCTTTTTCTTGTACATAAGAAGGAATGAATTGTTTGTTTAAGTTTATTTCAACTTGTCGATAGGTGTCGTTGATCGATTCAAACTGTTTGTCCCTTAAATCCACAGCAGTACGTAATTTTGTTAATTTTAAAAATCAAATAAAAAATAGATTGTCGACGGTCAAAACGATAAAGATATTTGTATATGTTTTTTTTCCGTCCCGTTTTGACTGGGAAAATACGTGGACACCTTAAGCGTGATGTATGGATTCGGTACCATTGATTCCTGTTTAGTTTCAGTGACCCATTTACGGGTGAAAGACTGGAGAGGTGGACCGTGGAAATTGATCCTTTCCCCCGAGTCCATAAATCCGTGAAAATTGTATGTAATACCTCAACCCGCTCCCCTCGCTCCTCGTTTTGTGGAAATTCCACAAATGGCGTATTTAAAATATGTACTTATATACACATATCGATTTAATCCTATAGCCAAGGACGAAAAAAAATAAAACATACCGCGGAATCGTGGCACAATCCGTTTCTATTCTTTGTCGTCCTGCGACTGTTATACCGATAAAATATGTTTTATAATCGTCAAAGCTTCCGTACGACTAAGACCGGAAGAAAAATAAATCAAACAGCAAATATAAACAATGGATGACATCGGGAACTCCGTAATCTCCGGGGGGCCGGACGGATGTTGTATTGTGATGTGGTCCACGGCGATAACGAGAAGTAATAAAGCGGTCGACCGCGATGACAAGCAATTCAATACGAAAGAATAAATAAATAATCAAATTAATCGTTTTAATACGTTAATTATGTCGCATTCGAAATGCGATGATAAATTGCTCAATGTATAGCCCGTCGGTTCACCGTTTTTTATTACGGGCAGTTGTTGTTTAAACTATGTGAATAACCTGTCTCTCTTCAATGTCCCGGTTAAGTTCGGTTTTAGCGGTCCGAAAAGAGAAAATAAACACATTGTCGTCGAACCATTCTCGACCAAACACATTATTATAATAAACGACACGTTTGATAGTGTGTTCATAGGTAGCCGGTGTACATTATTTTACAGTATAGCTGGATAATAGAAAAGAAAAAAAAAACGGTTTATTACGGAATCGTTTTTCGTATAAAATTTCAACTTAATTGTATGTGGGTTTTTTTTTTGGTAAAATTTATTTTACAATAGAAAAATAGTTATTACGTTTTATCCACTGTGTAAACATACTGAATGCGTTGAAAATGTAGTGCATAAGTGTCATGCGTTTGTTGTACGTGTCGTTCGAGCTCGTGGAGAGCTAAATATCTATTAAATATACTATTAAAAAATATGCCAACATAAAGAATGAACAAATTACACGAGCAAGCAATAGAAGCGTGTATATGGTAATAATTGCAGTCTAATAATAAACTATCGATACGAGTAGGTGTATATTGATATTTTTTTTTTACGTTTTTATATTTCATTACTTGTCATTTTTGGCCACGCAAAACAAGACGTATTATCACTGCAAGTTAAGATCTATATCATCGCAGCAAGTAATTCGTTTTACGTTAAACAAGTGCTTCGTAAGAAAACGGATAACTGAACAACAGACATATTGTACTTAGTATAATACGTAAGAAGGGTGACTGCCACCACGGTTTTATTATTTTATTGTATTTCATCGTAGATCACGCATGGTAGGTACCGCAGAAGGTGGTAGTAGTAAGTAGTTCATGGCGTTACACTCGTACGTGTCGTCCGTACATTATTTTAAAAACTATATTATACTATACGTTTATATATGTATATATATATATATATAAAGAAGATCAAAAAGAAAACTTCCAAGTTTAATCTTTTCTAGTTATCAAACGTACATGTATTTTATAACGTTGTATTTTCTGACGTGCACAACTATATTGTATGCGAACAATGTATAACTACATTTACGTTTGAATACAAAGAAATAAGCTTATATATGTATATAAACGTATACATGCGTATATATATATGTGTGTGTTTTTCCGATGTTTTTCCAGATTTCTAAAATAATAATAATAATAATAATAATAATAATAATAATAACAATAAGCAATAATAAATATATTTAAAAAAAAAAACATATATTAAAAAGTGCTGTGTAATCAATAAGACAATCTCCCGTGAAACTGCAATGGTCTACAACATGGGTTATCAACCTTTTGAAGAACATACTCCCTTTCATACTATTGTATGAGGTCACATCCCATCGCCTCCGATCACGATTCGGCAGTCATTGACGATCTGGGCGCGTTATATCAGCGTCTGGACTTCTATACCTTGAATGTGTTCATCATGATGACGATGATCTTAGTGCATAAGTTCTTTGTGAACTCTATGCTTGATGTCCGCGTCGATATCGGGTCGCCCGGCAGGAAATTATATCGTACGCTCGCGTACACAATATGATACGATATAAACCTTTGGCGATTCGACGCGCGCACAGAGACGATGTCCTCCGTCCGCTCAGAGATCCGAGATCAATTGGCCGATCACATGGACCGACATCTGACGCATCGATAACGATAAAAACGTTTCGACCGTTCCTCCGCGGAAAGACGAGTTCACCATTACCGTACGCACATCGATACCGTCCCGAGTGGTCCAGAATATGTTCGGACTCGGGAATGTTGATTGAACAGAAGCAAATAAATAATGTTACGGCCGACTGTGCTGCAATCGAGTCATAACTTGGTATCCATTTTGGTGATAGTAAACTCGATTACGGGTACGGATGACACGATTCATTATTATCTCGACCATGAATAATAATTTCCGTGCGAAAATCATACCAAATAAATTTATGATTTAATAAAAAAAAAAAATGCTGTAATGCGCAACAGGTCTGACGAAACAAACTATAGAAATGTATTATTGGCAGAGACCACATCATATTACATCACATTGTTGTTCATCGCGGTATATGGTTTTATTGAACGGTGGTACATTTGGTGGAAGAACAACAGCTGTCCAAGATTGAATCGTGAACGATTGTTGGCCGAGCCTAATATGTAATCACAACGAAAACTATGTATACAAATGGCTAAGTAAAAAAAAAAAAAAATATTAGATCTTTAAGAAACTATAAAGATGCGATATCATAAATAAATGCTAAATATATTGAATTTAAGTAAACTTATTTTGTTTCAATAATTTATTTATTTGGTGAGGAAGATGAATAAACTAATAAAATGGTGAAGAAAACTATTAAAATAAAACTTATTATTATTAAAAATTTTTTTTAGAATAGTATAAATATTAATAATATTATTAAAATAATAATACGTTATATTTAAATAGACCTTTGCCATTTAATTAATTTGTTCATCGCACTTTTTTTCTTTTAAGAAATAATTTCTCGCCAAGTAAATAAATTATTGAAACATAATTCGTTTACGTAAATTCAATATACATTTATTCATGATGTTACATCTTTATAGTGCTTAAAAGGATGTCATACTCGTATGTGTTGTCTCCGTCTTACAAATGTACAACATAGCAAAAATTGCTTTGCGCGGTACAACTTTTATCTTTCTGTGTTTGTAGAAGTGACTCCAAAATTTCTGAACATATAACTAGGGTAGAAAAATTATCTATTCAACAGCGTGCCTATGTTTTAGATATTGTTTGAACGATAACAATAAATGAGGGACCAGTCGCGGAAGGGTAATGCGGTAATGCGGCAGAGAGGATCGAATTTGACTACATAATATTTCGGTGCATCACGGATTATATGAATTTAACGCGGTACAAGTGATGGAGGAATGCAGCCGTGCAAGATTGAATTGTGAACGATTGTTGACCGGTCCGAATTTGTAATTCGTTTTTTCATATTTTCAGGAATATTTATTGAGTTGAGAGAAAGGATAAGTGGATTCGGATGATTTGCGAGGTGAGAACGGAAACGCTTGTAAAAGGAAGTGGCCGTTTCGGCGGTGGTCTGAAAAAAAAAAAGATCAGAGTGTAGTGTATGATTAGTTACGTATAAGGGGCTCATTAGTTATTTTTCAGAGTGATATGCAGTGGTTAAAGTGGAGGGGGACGAAGAGAGACGGAGTACCCCTTCTTATAAACTCTTACACTAATAAACTTTTAACATTTTTACCTGAAAATCAAAGATATTGTAATCTCCTACATAGAATTTTTCCCTTTGCAAAATTGGGTATTTGAATTCTCGATTTTGAAGTCGAAAAGCTCAAAATTATCATAGCTTTAAAATAATAAATATATATTTAACAAACAAACACTTGAATAGAGCGTGTTTATACGCTGTATGATGATTCTCGAACGTTAGGTTATATCCATATTATATACTATACTATACATTCATATCGGCACTTGCAGTACAAAATGTTTTAAATAGATCAGCGATATGGTATCGAATATCAAACAATTTTGTTTTAAACGTATGTGATTTTGACTATTGTTTTATTAACATTTTTATTATATTTTTCCATCAATTTTTATTTTATGTATTAATATATTGCAAGGCTGATATTTTTTACAGCAATAAGAGCGGTGTTAATTTTTTGTAGGAGTTAACACTATCTTTTATAGGTGTCTTGGGGGAGGGTTTTTTTAAATTTACCATTCGCACTCGAATGTTTAACTTCATCTGGTACATATCGTTAATATATATATATTTACGAGTATATTGATTTGCAGTGATAAGATGTGAAGGTGGGGGATGGTAAGCTCTTAGAAATGTAGTGTTAACTCCTACAAAATATAGTGTTATCTTTTATAGGAGTTAACACTATCTTTTGTAGGAATTAACCATCCCCCACCTTCACATCTAATCACTGCAAATCAATATCCTCGTTTTATATATACTCGTATATTAACGGTATGTACGAGATGAAGTTAAACATTCGAGTGCGAACAGAAAATTTAAAAAAAAACCCTCCCCCAAGACACCCCTACGTATGCCTGTGATCGGCTGTACCGTAAAATTTCTCCTATAAAGTGCTCCGACCGTAAACAGATGCTGGATCTGCCATTGCGACAAAACGATGTCAATGAATATGCGGTGTATTAATATATTATTGTAATCCTCGCGTGGTGTACGAATAACTCGAGGTTGTGAAAAATGACGTACGTGCAAATGATATGCATATCGAGCGCAGTACATAATGCGCTTACACTTGTGTAAATATTATTAATCTTGCAATGGGATGTGAACGTTCGCCGGTCTCCGGCGCCCACGGTTTTCGCGCCTACTACTCAGTAGCGAACAACGTTAAAAACGCTATTATCCGTGTCGAACTGCAGACGAAAACAGCGTTTTGAAAATTGAAACATTACCGCGAACAGTCGTTAAATACACGCACTTATTTGGATGTTGCTCCTCCCCGTTTCTCACACCTGTGACCGCGTACGGGTTCTATCTTAATCCCTCGAAACGCATTTAAACTCTCGAAATATCCTATATGAGTTTGGTTTTACAATTCAATTTGATCTGCACGCGCACAGGGGCGGCTTTAGTATTTGCCTGGGGAAGGGGGATGCTAATATTTTTTGTTGGGTAAATATTTAAACTATGTAGTAAAATTAGTCAGCAAGTATATAGTATAGCAAAAAGTAGTGTATTAAATATAGATATTTAGTTAAATAGATAAATAGTTAATAAATAGGTAGTGTGAAGTAGTTAGAACTGTGGTGGTGACTACACTTTCCTATCATGTTATCAATTTTTATTATTTCGTTATCGGATAATATTTAATTTGGATCAAAATATTACCATATAAATACATACTAATGTTATACTTTTATACAAATAATGCATTTGCATAATTACATCAATGAAAATATTTGACGAAATAAAAGAGTAAGATGTCTTGTCTTGGGGGGGGAGGGCATTGCCCCTTTGCTCCTCCCCTAAAAGCTGGCCCTGCATGCGCATATTGACGGGGAAGGGGATAAATTAATATCCATGTCATTAATTATATAATTATACCATTTCCTTTGCGTTAAAATAACGCCTATTTTGTTTTGTCGTTTCGATTGTGTACGGAGAATTGTTATGCGTTTTGCTTTCCAACATTTTAGGTAATCATCAACGAAATGTGTTAAACCGGATCACATACCGTTTCATAAGTTACGTTACTTTAATGCATTAAAGTTTTGCAGTTCAACTTTAAAGTATGTGATACGCACGCCGTTACACCTAACAATTAATGATCATAGTTCTCTTCAACAAAACATAATAACAACTGAAATGAAAGTCTTGTTGATGTATTTTCACACGTTATGTATTCGCATGCCCGGGTGACTCGTAATGAAGTCTGATGACACACTGTAGAAGTGCAGCGCAACCAAAAACAAATGTAGCACTCGGCTTTTGGTTCTCCGTAAACTGTTGTCCGTATCCAATTCACAATGATAATGTAGATTACATAATACGTAGAACAAAAAGTGCACTTATGTAATAACAATACTTTTTTTAATTTATTACAATTTTTTTCAGCTCAATTTTGAAAGTAGAACAGTTCCCTACAAGTCTCATGAATCTGGTCATGTTTGGCACTAATCTAGGTTAGAAACTGTACAATTCCAGTTACATACTGAACAATTCCAGTCACATTCGTCTTTAACGAAATAGATTTACGTTGATTTTTTTTCAATCATAAATGCATGTATGTCTGATAGTCGTAAAAACTTTTTCAACCAATATTAATTTGTGAGTTAAAATACATTTTCTAAAAATAATTTTTTTGTTGACCAACAAATAAACATTTTCCATGGGTATATTTTATTTTTTAAATATTTCTTTTACCGCAAAATCGACTATAGATATCCAGAAATGTATTTTGAAGTGGATATTAAACGGTAATTTTCATCGTACAAACGAAATTCTGTTAAAAACTCTATGCTTTAATTTTAATATTTTATATTCAACAGATATTAACGATTATTATTGTTCAAGTTATGATTAGGAACTTTCTTGACAAGTTATACAATATGAGAACTGGAACCTAAAACGTAAATTTAATGAACAAATTAAAGTACGCAATAAATCGTAATAAATAGTAAAATAATCAAATTCTTAATTAGGAAGTTCAAATGTAAAATGTTCTCTAACATTCACGCAAAAAAAAAAAAGGATATAAAATTTGAGAAAATCGACAATTTCAAGTATAAATAAACTGCATAAACTTCATTAAAATAATTAGAAACAATGAAAAGTCTTTAACTAAGTAACTAATATTGTTTAATGTAAATTCATTAAAATTCGTCAACATTTCATTTTGTAACGATTACATAGGTACTCGTACGTACAATTTTTTTCATATTTTTCAGTTTATATACATATTTTATTTAAACAAAATCTTATGAAAAATCTTGTATTCAATTTTCAAGCATTATGTATAAACATTGAAGATATAATGAATTTTTGATGACAAAAATATAGCTGATTTTCATGATTTTTATTGTTCTTTCAAAGTATAATATTCATGTGTTTATAATTTTTTTTTTCAATCAAGCTATCTTGTTTTCCCTTCATCAGTAATTGGAGGGCTCCAGGTTTCAAAGAGTAAATTCTCCATTTTTCATGAAAACTGAGATAGATATCATAACATGTTCAATTGTCAGCGCTGAATTCGAATAACTCACCATTTTCGAGCAAAAGGGTTTATCTTCAGTGTATTTTAAAATTGAAAATTACATTTAGTTTCAAAAAATACAATCTCACTACTGTCGAACAGTGGAGAATGTATATATTGAAACTAGAACCCTCAATTAATATATTTATGTGAGAAGATAAGTTGTGAAATTTTTAAAAATTTTGTTTAAACTAAATTATTTGACGGTTATTTTCGAAAGAATACAAAGAAAACGTGAACTTTTCATTGTACAGTAACTAGCTTGAAAAACATTTTGAAAAAAATACCATCAACAGCAAACAGTACTACGAGAATTCGGTTAAAATTTCGTTTCTCTGCGATAAATATTTGTTGAGTTACGGTGAAAACGAAAATTATTTTTATAACTCGTCAGTACTCGTATTCCACAATTATTAAGTAAACCATTTGGAAACCCGTCAAATGATCCTCGTTAAAGCATTAACTAGACGATAAATGTATTGACAATTTAATAACTGAAAATAAATAATAAAATATAAATATGTATTTTATGGATCAAAAGTAAAACGATACATTAAACGAACAAATAAATGTACAATACGTTCACAGCTGTTATTAGTCGTTGGCTGGCCGCAACCACTAAAACGATACGATTCAACCGATATGACCTATAGATTACATCCAAAACGTGTAAGCATCAAAAATATACGGAGCGATTTACTATGATATTTGCTCACCCCTTACACGCGCTTGAATCAGATTCCAAACTCATGAAAATGTTCGTGTACGAACGACCGTTCTTGTTTTCGTCGGTGCCGTGAAATAAAGAAAATAATAGAAAACGAGAAGAGGACGAACCCGAGGTGGTGAACAAGCGCCGAGCGCAGAGCGTACACGTGTACAATTCGTAAGAAATAAAAAAAAAATTATAATAAAAATAAGATAAAAATTAAAAAAAAAAACCAAGCCTGAAACCGAATTCTGTTGCCGTCGCTAGAACATACCCGGTGCAATACGACCGTTCCCGGGTAGGTGTTTACTACCGGGTCGCACCACCAAAAACGCGTAGGTCTATCTGAAAGGTCCAAGCCGGTGTTTCTGGGGTTCCGTGAAACATGTAGTAAGGGCTCCGTCTGATTGAATTTAATTCGAATAATATTATATTTCTCAGTTGCCGAGCAAAGACACTCTGGTACGATTACTGTAATCGCACGATGAGCTTTTCTTCACCAAAAGCTCGTTTAATTTACGACTCGGACTTACTGATAAACCACGGCTCGGGACTTTACGCATTTTTGTTATATACGTGATGTTGTGTTTATAACATATTTTTTATTAGTATTGTGTACGTGTATGTTTAACATATTATATTTCTTGGTAGTAAGTACTAGTACTAGTAGGTAAACTAGATATGTTTTTTTTTTTTTTTTTAATCAAATTTGAATTAGTACGTCTTTTTGATTGAAAATAAATGCATACTCAAGCGCATATTTGAATATTTTTTGGTGCGCTTGTATGCGCATATTTCTAAGATTTTTAGTGCATAAAGTCCCGAGCCCTGTTGATAACGTTTGGTTGTGCCGCGCTTACCGCTTGACCCGTTCGGTTCACAAAATCGAACCAAGCGAGTTTATCGATACGAGGTCAAACGAGCACAACATCAAGTTCTGGGCTGCGCGTTTTCCTCGGCGGAAAACCGAGAATCACCGTTTGTATCGGACAGACGCTCCTGATTTTCGTAAGTTTTTTTGCGGGACCAAAAGGGCACCGCGAACGAAAATGTTTCGGAACTACCGGATACGCCGACGAACGCGGTCCGAGCACGTGTACCAGCAGCATCCCGGCGTCGGTCGCGTATTCAATGACGGCGCGCCAAGTGTCCGATCCGCCACCCTGACGCGTGTGGCCGGAGAAAAATAAGAACACGTTATTGAGGATCGTCGACCGAGCCCGTCCACCTACGACCGCGAAATGTTTGCCTCGGCACCGGCCGCTCGCACGCACTGCGCACCTCATACGTTACCCACTAACAATCGCCGGCAGCTGGGACAACGCAATCTTTTCGTAAGACGGTAAGCATTTCGTTTTTAAAATTACACAACAGACCAACTTCCGTGTTGCTTGGGTAAACACACGCGTGATTTACATCATTTATTTAGTATTCCGTTCTGTACAACAAACACTGGTACAAATCCGTTCCTCCCCACAGCTCTTCTTTCGCGACCAACATTATTTCAACCGCAATTGATATTTTGATTTGTTTATTTGTTTATTTATTTTTTCAACACGTCTTGTCGCCCTTTTGAAACTAATCTGTTGTACGTACTTAATATTCCGTACGGGTGAACTGTCTGTTTAGACATCGGTCTACGTATTGTTTTCAAACTTTAAGTCGATTTTACGAAAAACTATTATTTTTATTGTTAGTTTTGTTGTATTCATTTATACTTCGGATACGTAATCCATTAATTTCAACTAACTATCCTATAGCCTGCTATACATTTCGTTTCCTTCAAATTTTATCCGTTGAATTTAAAATGGATAAATTAACAAATGCCCTCCCCCCCTTGTCTCGTGAAAATTTTTATGGTAATTTAACGTCTCTTGACGAAAAATAATCCTAGTGCCCCGTGAAAAAATCTGCCCTGCAAAATGAATACGGACAATTAGTACGTGGACGTTTGGACGTGGCCCTTAGGGCGTACAGAAAAAATTGACGTAATAAAAAAAAAAAAAAAAAACATTAAACATTTATGTATAACATCAAAAAAGTATTATACATTAATTATTGCATTGTATTTATTAAGATTCACCAAATTATAAATTGTAGGTACGAATAATATCATCTAAAGCACTGCTTAATAGTATTTCTAGGTGGCGGATTTATTGCCAATTATTTTCAGAAAAAAATAAAAATTACAACAAGATATGAACAATATTAATAAAGATAATTCATTTGCGCCATTCCAGTTTTTCACTACTTTTCATAAAATTCAAACACCCTAACACGATTATTAAAAATATATTACGTTGCGTATCATCATTATGAGTATAGACTAAAATACATAATAAATAACAAAAATAAAAACGATAAGTTCAAAGGTACCTAAAACACATAATTGGTTTTATTGTGTATAAATAAACCAGATGAACAGAATAATGTAATATAATAGATAACATTTACATTATTTAAGTGATTATAATTCATAGTTTGTTTTGTATACATATTTTTTGTTTCACGTTAAATTGTTCCCTACACCCAAAAGTCAACGTTCAAACGTTCATGCCCATATGGCTACGTCCCTTTTCCTAATTCACTCGTACAACTGCCTCTCAACGTTTTGTGTGAAAAAATTTCCAAGCACGGGACGTTATCCGTGTTCACCGTGTTTGTCATATCGTGATACCTACGATTATCCGCGTAGTGATGATAATATGCGAATAAATCGGTTAGAATTTGCCCATTAAAATAATGCCGTCAAACTGGAACTCGAATTTTTTTTTTCTGATTTCGAGAACCGATATACTGGTATATATTTTAACTAATCATTATCGTACAAAGCTTGAATCATATTTATTTGTGTAAAAATATTTTAATTCATAAATAACATCACTATCAAGCTAAAGGATTACACCTACATACAGTTTGTTTTTAAGATTATAGTTTTGTTTCGATTTAATGTTTCGAAACGAAATATGTTTTTTTAATAATTCTAAACCGATCATCGAACGCCCAAGATTCGGTTCTACTCGATTTGATCCATCATTAACCCATGCACAGAAGAATTTATGTGTAGTACATATATTTTTGTGGGAAGTCGTGTGACCTACTCATACAACACACCCACACATCATTTTTCGAAGTAAAAACTAAAAATATAGGATTCGCACTTTTTAAATATTCAAGAACATGTAAATACAAACGTTTTTTTGTAGATATATGTAAATACCTATATTAATTCGCCAAAACGGGGATTCTTAACCGGTGGTCCATGGACCCCTAGAGGGTCCGTATAGGGTAACTCGGGGTTCCACGAAGTGGGTGTGAGATTTTTTAAATTATCCAAAAATAAATTTGTTTCAAATTATTTAATCAAAATCGTTGGTTAAGAAAAAAAAATGTTATGTACACACTGTAAAGTTATATTGTGAATATTGTGTTTATTTTTTTTATATTTATTACTAACGTAAACTTGAGTGGTTGTTCATATTATTTTGGTAAAATATTCGATAACCCTATTGCCTATTAGATAAAAATTAAATTTGTTCGCTCGGTCACTCAATACTCAAAACACAATAAACTTAAATAAACACAAAAAAATTATTCGTATGCATGATGTATCCTAAATGTGACCGAACAAAATTATGTTTTTACTAAGTCTTATACTATTATTATTAAAAAATAATTTTAATTAAAAATGTAGTGTTTTTCGAGGGGATCCATGGTTAAAGTTTATACTTGTAAGGGGTCCATAGCCAATAAAAGGTTAAGAACCTATGCGCTAATTAATTAGGCAACTTACCAGTGTGTTAGCGGTGTTTAACCCCTAATTAGTGTCTATTCTTGTGTCTAAATTGCGAGTCAAAGAGTGTATTTAATTTAACGATGACCGTCGAGTAATTAGGAAAATAAAATAATTATGATAGTTAAAATAACTGGACTAAATCTATTCCATTGAACTTAGTGTGTAAATGATTTAATTTTTTTTTTAAATCAATTAAGCTTTATATTATCTATAATAAATAAAATAATTTAAAGCTGACATTAAAAATCAATATATTGTAAGACGAAAACAAAACCAAAAAGCAAATTGCTTGCTGTTAAAATAAAAATAATTCCAATTTAATTTTACAATGCAATTTAGTTGTAAAAATATAACCTCTCCAAAATCGTGCATTTAACAGTTATTTGGTTACTTAACTGATATTAAAATATTTTTAAAAATAATTATTCAAGAATCATAATAAATTTTCAACAGCAGGTAAACGTTTTCCTTGGTACTGAAGGTAAAGATATAAAATACAAATTTACTTATACATTTTTAAATGCGTTTTTATTGATCCCGAGCTTTAGGAAAACGAATTATTGAATAAAAATATTCCTTATGTTTGGTAAGTTTTATTCGAGTTTTTATTCGTGCTGATTACAGTCGCTTGTGAAAATAATAAAATGTTTGATTTATGTGCCAATTAATACTCAGATCATATCCATCCACAGTGTATAGACAGATGCTGACACTGAAGTCAGGTGCGGTGACGTAATGATTTATAATACATTGTATTCCTATATCATTGAAAAAAATTAATGTTTTCAAACTTCATATGAAATGCTAATGATAAATAATAACTAACTTTTACCAAACAAACATAATATTCACATTCCTTATTACCACTCCATTATTTTAATATTTATTGAATATAAAATAAAAATTATCATAACATAATAATTTGAAATAAATTATTAAAAATAAAAACATAGAGTAAAAAATATCGTTCACCAACTCTATAAATTAACAAACACTATATATCAGCCGAATCATTATGTACCTACAACACTTTAATTATGTCTTTTTATTAAAAAAAAATTTCATACGAATTATAAATTAATTTTGTTCTAATTTGAATACTTTTTTTCCGAATAAAAATCGGAAATCTAAACCATACGGAATACTTTTCGATTGCTAAAAAATTATTCACTATCATAATATCAATGAAATATTATTTAAACGCTGTATGTGAAACGAATGAACTTTTCAAGTATTATTTAATTATTATAATGTATTCCAATGTAAATTAGTCGTTGTATTCTTTTAGTTATTAACATGGATGAATTCTCCTAAGCCTCGTGTGTTTTTATTTTTTCACACGTTTTCTTTTTCATATGTAATAGTTCATATTCGAAATACCAATGTAACACATTGCGAAAAAAAAATACTCACAGATCTATCTTCCATCGAATGGTGTCTCTTTTTATTTATGTAAATGATACCGTTAAATTTTTGTTCGCAATATTTTCACATTGATTGAACCCTTTTCATATGAGAATATCTCAAATTTTCGAAAAATTACCATATGACACCTACTTTTTTTTTTTTATAAAGGCGAATATATGCTATAAAATACTAAAGACAAATTTTTCCTGTTAATAAACAGATTAACAAACTGAAAATAAAACGTTTTATAGTTTTTTTTTTAAACTAAAAATAGTTGCATCTGAAAGTTACAAGATTATTTAATTAATTAAATGAAAAAAGTACTTAAAACGCAATAATCATGTAATTTATAAGTACTATAGTTTGCTTCTGTAAATATTGTTACATAGTTAGTTTAATAAAATGTGGTCCAAAGTAAATGTTCAGTTAACACAGTATTATTATCCTAAGTTTTCGGTTCAATAATTCATTTTAATTAATGTGAACGTATGTGCATAACAAATGTATACATTAATCTAATAAATATATAATTTTAAGCCGAGATAATTGGCGTATTAGTAAACTTTGTGTAACAATGACTATTCGAATAAATCGATTAAAATATTCGGCTTAAGAGCGAAATAAGTTGAAAATAGGTCATCGCGACATTTCTTGTTCGTGAGAATAAGAAGTGTTTAAAAGATGTTATGAAATTGTTTTCGTACGGTGTTTTATTTGAATAACCATCCGAAACAACTAACGTCGCAATACGATAATCATATGTCCGCATACGAGTAATGTTGTGAAAATACTTCGGATAATTTTTCCACCTTTCCGTCGGAACGCACTAGAATGTATAAAAAAAAATGTTTTGCGTTTCTTCCGACGGAATGGCTCAAAAAAAAAAAAAAAAAAAATGCCGGATGTCGACTGCACGGTTGGTTCACGTAGAAACGATCGCGACCAACAGCAAACCGAGTTCAACCGTTTCGGAAATCGATTGCTCCGGATATACGCCGCGATCGCGTTTCGAAATCGTAAAAACCGTCCGCGATCGTACCGCACATGTGTTTTATCGGTGCTAAAACATCGACGGTACGCACGGTACGTGGTCGAAATTGTTTTGCCGTTCGAGGGGACTCCGGTCACCCGAAATGACCCTTTTGTTTTATCACCCTTGAGTATTTTTTTTTTTATACGCCACCCGCGCACTTGGTGCACGACAAGTGGACAGTGCCGTGCCGGAGCGAAAAGCGCGATATATTACAATGTTGCACGGCACATACGAGTGTGTGGATTGACGAGTCGAAGGGGTTAGGAAACGTGTACAGACGTTTGAAGTTTGTACCGAGTTTATATTTTATTCGTTTAAACGTACTGTTAACGTAACATTGTATAAAAATGTATTGTAATGTGCATCATTCGTTTTCTCGATGTACTCAAAACATGTATTTACAAGACCATTGCAGTTGGTAATTGGTAACTTTATAGGTATTTGTTTAGTAAAAATGTGGACAATTAAACGCAATACTTGAGCCGTTCATGGTTTCGTAAATAATCACCACTCTGCGTGTGTGTGTGATGCAGGGGCGCGCCCAGGAATTTCCTTCGGAGGGGGGGACGTTATCTGGGGGTGGAGTGGAAACTAAATCTAGGCAAATAATCGTTCAATCTGGTAAATTTTAGTAAGAACAAAGAAATAGTTTTCTCGTTACAATCACAACGCCACTTTTCCGACTTTTTTCTTATCATTATCATAACAATTGTAACTTTAATTTAAAAGTTCATTTTGTTGTGCTACAAATTACTATTTTAATATGATTGTGTTACACCACCAAAAGCTACCAAAGTAGCTAGAGTAGCAGGAGTATAAATACTATTTTTATAGGTACGCGATCAAACATTTTATGAAATTATGCATTTTACGTAATATTATAGCAAAACAAATTTGTAAATCCCGCAGGGAGAAAAATCAATAGGGGGGCATATAATTCTTAACCACCACCTCCCCTTGGATACGCCACTGGCGGTGTTTCCTAGTTGCGGATAAAGTCACAAAAACCATGTGAGTTACGGACGAAATATAAAAAGGTAACATACGAATTGCGGACAAAAATATAACATACTAAATGCGTACAAATTTCCAAACGTTGGGAAATTACTGATAAACTACTTAATATTGACGATATATATATATATATATATAAGCTTATGTCATTATTGGACTGATTATTTATCAACATTAAGATTGTACCGGTGCTTTTGAGACGGCTGTCAAAAAATATGTTTCATCAGTTTAGCGACAACCTTACTCGTGCTTGCTTTAGTGTTCTGTCGTCTTTATGTATAGTGAATTTATGTATACTACTATGTATGGTGAAAAATTTAAAGAGTTACGTGCGGTTGACGGTTTTAAGTACCGTTTGCATCGCGTAATGAAAAATGAAATCCGACGGTGGGCGTGTACAAATAAAAAGTGTAATGCATTTTCAAAATTTAATACGAACGGTGTTGAAACAAAATTAAATTTTGCGGCAAAAGTTAAGTAATAGTGTCAAGCGCAAAGCGGCAGAGCAGCTATGTGAACGTCCCAGCAAAATTATACATTCTGAGATTGCACCAGGTGATTTAAATATATTAGACACAAAGGATATACATTTAAACCGAAAAACTATCACACTGCTCGTATGAGTTAATATCCAATATTACCTAAAACACTTTAAGAATTTTATGAGATAGTTCCCAACGTAGTAGATAAATTACACACCAAGGGAACTGAAAAATGGATTATTGACATTGACAATAATAAAAATGTTGTATGCTTCTCTATAGAGAATACGATAAAAAATTTAAATATTTTTCAAAAGTGTGATGCTGTATTGATGGATGGTACTTTTTCAAGCCATCCACCTCTATTTAATCAACTGTTCGTGATCCATGGCGTAAAAAATAGTATTTACGTACCATTATTTTTTTGTTTGTTGGTGGGCAAATCAATTACCGATTACTGTACAGCGCTCCAATTTTTGAAAAAAACGTTCACCAATACTACCAACCACTTTTCATATTGATTTTGAACAATCTATTCACTCAGCTGTTCGTCTAGAACGGCCAATGAGCAAAATAAAAGGATGTCGGTTCCATCTCGGACAAGCTTGGTACCGAAAAATACAGTCATTAGGTCTAGCTAAAGTATATAATACTGAGGGCGAAAGTGGGAACTTTTTCAAATCATTTTTTGGTCTACCGTTTTTGTCACCTAACGAAGTGGATGACTGCTTCACAGATGACTTTATGTCTACGCTGCCGGCTGGCTGTACTGCTATACACGATTTTACAGATTATGTTTTTTTGAACTACATAAATACAGATTCTGCCACGTTTCATCCAGAAATAAGGGGCAGAATTTTTTTCGTCTATTTCACGTACCACAAATGCTTGTGTAAGTTTCCGTGCTAAACTTAATGGTATGTCTTATCGCAGTCACCCTAATATATTTATCAATCGACGAGGCCTTAAATGAAGTACATACTAGTAGGTATACTAAAATGAACTTTACTGCAGTAAGAAATTTAAAACGATCCGAAAGAACTGTCGAAAAGGAGGATTTTGTCAACAAACACATTTTGCGATATTCAAATGGTGAAATCAGTAGATTATCATTTATACAGGCTGTTTCAAAAAAAATGTTTGCCACAAAAACTATAAAACCTATCACAAAAAATAAATAAATAATAACAGTAGTAATCTATAAATATTTTATAAAAAAAAAAAAAAAGAATTTCACAATTTTTTAAAATAACGATTGCTCTTTTGCAAGAAACAAATATTTTTAACCCCACCTACCAATTTTTTAGTAGCTTGTCCTAAGTCCAGAAAAAGTGGCGAAGTGAAATATTTGTGTCCGTAATTCTCGTGATTTTTATTAAAAAAAAACTCTGTACGCAGTCAGTATTACGATAACGAAAAATATGTCCGCAACTATTATGTTACAATATTGACCTGAATAATTTCTTCCGCAGCTAGTATGCATCCGCCATTGGTGTTATGTGTCATGTGCGGTACAATGCGACGTTTATACGTTAGTACACGCGTAGCGGTTTGGGCGCTTGTTATATCGAAGGTCCAGCGCACAAATGTCGTGGTAAGTGACATTTTTGACGGAATCAGTTATGAGTAGGGACTAACTCTGTAAAGAGTGCACATCATTTGATACGTGATATATATCTGCATATGC
This sequence comes from Sipha maydis, assembly GCA_034509805.1. Lineage (NCBI taxonomy): Eukaryota > Metazoa > Arthropoda > Insecta > Hemiptera > Aphididae > Sipha > Sipha maydis. Next base: position 279,649 of record JASXSY010002904.1, read on the forward strand.
AGATATTCGTAGTTTTTTTTTTATTTTACGCATTAATGTTACAATACCAGTTTGACATGTTGTGTTCAACATTTAATCTAATAACAAGATATATTACGTAATACTAACGTATAAATTATATGTTGTTGTTCGAAATAAGTACTGTAAGTTATCGGAGTGTACACCTTCAATATTCGTTAAATGTCATTTATACCGCAGTTGTGCGCTGGACCAGCTGTCACCAATTAACATTTTTGGAGGGCCACATTGGAGATTTTGAAAATGCTCGTGTACCATTAAAATTCAAAGCAAATATTTTTAACATATTAAAATGCGAAAAAATGTTCGGAAAATGATATATATATATATATATATATATATATATATATATATATTTATTAAGTATAATAATGACGTTTGATATTGAAAACGTTAAAAAACATCTACTTCGGGCGGTAAATCAAACAAACCGACAGGGCCCCTGAGCGGTCTGGTAAATAATACAATATAATTCCGTCTACTCAGGCAAAAAACTGTAAGTTTTCAAATTAAACTGTTCTTTTTTACTGTCCGTACTCGTATGAAAAAAAAAATAAATAAATTAAAACACGAACCAGAACGAAGTAAGTAATAACGTAATACAACAGGAATTAAGTCAACGCATGTCGGTGATAATCGACGAACTGTCGTTGACGTGTAATCGGCGCGTTCCGTAGACGGTCAATCATTTAAACTTTATGATATGAACGATAAGATATGTTAGACGACAAGTATAATACCTGTTTCCGTTGGTAAAAAAACGTAAAATGTATTTTATTATCGATTTTTTACTTTTTTCCCTTGTCCCGCGGGCCGCAACTCGGTGACCGCTGCGCTAGCGCATCGAATTATAATTCGCACGCACCGGAACCGACTATTTTTATCCGTTTTAGCTCAAATGTTCGAAGTACGATAATAATACCTGTTACCGTTGTCCATTTGGTCACGTGTATTATTGGAATGTTAGAAAACAATCTAACGAAATGCCGACGCCGAAGGAATTGAAAATACCCAAGAGCGGTTCCGCAATACATTTCGACACCGACGAACACACTATAAAATCCGCGAACGAAGTGCCGTTTGCTCTAGTCAATCGTTATCATCGTAACGATAATTTGTATAATAAACGTCGTCTTGTCGAGCCAACAGCTGGACTCAAGAGACGTATAACTGAACGAGTGATCGTACTGTTACGGAACCATGGTTACATCATATTTCAATGCTTTCGACGAGCCGTCGTTCCGCCTCGTTTAGTGTCCATATTTTTCAGCTCCACGTTCCATAGGTATACTTTTATGAAGTGTTTCCTTACCATGATGCTCATTACCATCGATGCACAACATTTTTCTCTTTTTCATAAACGCAGATCTTGTCTGTGCGATTCTGGATCTTATTTCCATGATGTACCTACCATCTCGATTAATTGCGTTGCGTGGGTATTAAAATGTTCCACTTGTTCTTACGATTATGATTCATAATATTATCGTATTAGTAATGATTTTGCATAGCCGTTAAACGATTTATTTGTTCACGAGCAAAATGTCGTGTCCGTAAACGACAATACTATCACATTCTGGCAATACAATTCGCCTTGTATTACCGCTACACTATAATAATAGCACCGTTAATATGCAGCGTGTGCAGCTGCATACCTTGAACGCAGAGCCTTGTTTCTAAAAATACCGAAAATAAATAAAAAGCATGACATATTTGGTCTTTACGATTATATTATATGATTTTCTATTGCACTATAATTATTGTAATATTTTTACATTCAGTCCCAGACATTTTTATTGGTTTTTGAAACATAAATTACATACTAATGTAATAACTATTTATTGTATTAAAGAAATTAAAAAGTACTTTACTTCAACAGCGACTAAATAGCTTAATGCTTTTAACTTCAAGGCAAGTAATGGTTATACATTGAAATCCGAAAGACATTACTGCTGATTTCGAAATCTCAACTGAACACAGAATCGTGTTATGATGAATCATATTTATCAAATTGATTTTGTTCTTTCGTTGAAGTACACGAGGGTGTTTTTTTCTTTATTTATACTATTTTAAATATATTACTCAAACTTATAAACAAGTGTTGGGGTTTTTTTTTTTGTAATTAATTTTAAATTTTGATTATTAAACAGTTATAACTATAAAAAAAAGAACCGGATGGGCCTCTGCTGTACACGTAGGGGTGGAGTGCACCTCGTTTATATGATAGGTCATTATTACAATGGATTTGTTGAATTTGAATGCAATGATAGATATCATTGTATACGAATAACGATTCTGAACGGAGTTAATATGTTTGTCTAGGATATAATACATTGTTATTTATAAATATTGTAAAAAGTATATTTTATTTTGAAACGATAAATATATTTTTCAATTAGGATGGGTTGGCAGTTGCATACAGCGACATAGTTTGTCAGTCTAGAATAATATACATTATATTATATTTTACATGTAATTTTATGTCAATATTCTCTGTTCAAACGCTTATAAAAAAAAATTGTGCCTATGGATTTTAATAATTTTTGAATGACAATAAGAACTACTTCTGTGAAATTTGCTATTAAATTTTTAAGTATTTTGTACGAGCCAAATTTTTTTTATCACCGATTATAAAAAAAAATGTAAAAAAACGAATATTTTAAATGCCTATAAATGGCTTAAAAATCAATATAATATTCTGAAAAAAATATGACATAAAGAAAATGACAATCTTAACAGCTGGTAAAAGTTTCAAAAATCTGCGACTTATACCTTTTGAATTATAACAAATATTTAAAATCGTTTGAGAATAAATCGCTATTTTATGCAATTTCGTAAATATTTAAATTTCAAACAGTCATAACATTTTTTCCTCTTAGTCCGCTAGAAATTTTTTTAAAGATGTTTGAAGAGTAGTTTATAGATAACCTAGTGTTAAAATTTTGAACCTTAAGTATGAACAGAAAAAATTTTATGAATTTTTATCTACAAAATAACTTGCAAATTATCGTGATTTTTACACATTTTATACAAATTTGAGCATTAACGGCTTATAAAAAAAATTTGAGTAACCGATCACCGATATTTTTTAGTTACGATAAGTTTTACTTATTATGAACCTTGTATTAAATTTTCAAGAGTTTTCGGTCAACCGATTAAATTTTAAAAATGTTCAAAAATCGAAAATTTAAATTGTCTATAAATAAGTCAAAATATGTCAAAATACTTTGAAAACTTAACCATGTATAGAGAATGCCAATATAAAAATTTGGTGAATATTTCAAGTTGTTGCGATTTTTGGTTTTTGAGTTAGAGCATTTTAAAAAAATGTAATTTGTAAAAACGTGATTTTGCGTAAAATTTCCCGTTATTTTGTAATTTTTTTATCGTGTTTTTCGATTTTTTTAAAAAGTATTGAAAAGTTTGAAAAATTTTAGATTAGCCAAAGTGCCATCTAAATTCATTTTCCTTTCAGAAAAGTTGCTACATAAGCAAATCGAAGCATTTTTACTGCCAAAAAAGGAGTCGTCAGACACAAAAAAAAAATAAAAAAATAAAAAATAAAAAAAAAACACACATCATTGTAAAACCAATAGATTCCATCACTCCGTTCAGAATCTAAAAAATGGTTTTTCTGTAACTTTCTTATAAGGAAAAAATGTAAAGTTTAAATCAAATAATTATTTAGACATTTATGTGTATATTTTTACCAAAACTTTAAACTCTTAAAAATAACTTTCAGTTGGTGGGAAGCAGTAACATTAATGCATACCCTCTTGCATATCCTGAAAAAGAAGTCTGTGTACGTTTATAGTACTGTTACGTATACTATCGTATATTTGAAACAAAAATACAGTATATATATTTATATATATTACGGGAAATATGAAATACCGGGAAACGTACACATTGCTCGGGCAATTTGAAACCTCGCTTATAAATAAATAATTGCAAAGTACAGAGTGTCTCGAAAAGCGCGAAAACTCGACTGCTCAATCGTAAATATCATTTATTGTTCACACATTGTTGTATCCAGGGGTGGATTTATCTTTTTTACGGCTACAGACATTACAAATTTGCCGCCTCTATAATAGGTGAACAAGTTTCAATATCCCTCCAAAATACCTACTCTAAATATTAAATATATGGACAAAATTAATGGACATCAATTTCAATTTAATTAATTTTTCATACGCTTAATGGTTTTTAATAAAACACTACAAAATTTGACGCCGCCAAATGGCAACTGCATACAGTGCCTAATGGGAGATCCGCCTCTGGTTGTATTGGTATAGCTGTCACTTTTTTCGTTTCGTGATATGGGAAAACAATAATAGATTTAACACGGAACGATATAAATAGTGAGTAAGATTTTGTTGCACTGATATCGTACACTTTGTTCCGTATTGAAATCAAATGATTGCAATAAATTATTAGTAGAAAATATTCTGCGGTATTGTTATCATCAGCTTAACGATCATTTATTTATTCGATTCGAGGTTCGAATCGTTCGGACAGGGTCACATTGCTCGTAACATATGTACAAAAATTACAGTTGTACGGAAAACGTACGCCAAAATCACACGCGTACACGACTACGTACGTCGTTTAACGTTTGTTCCGACGCGGAACAAAAAGATAAGATCTTCGATCGAAATTATCTGTAGAGACGAGTTGCGTTTCGTTTGTTTCATCGGTTCACATTTATTCCGTTCAACAAAAATTTTCTTTTATTTATTCGTTTATCTTTTCGTCATTATTAAATGTTCAACCGCAGTCCGTTGATATTGATCGTTTGAACTTTTTTCCAAATGCGGAACGTAGAAATAGAAAATAAACAAACTGCACGTGGAAGTCCGTCGGATGTCGTCCGCGAAACGCTACACGGTACAGCTGAGAGCGCCAGTTCGGACCGCGTTCAATATTTCGCGCTATTGCGGACGATGCGCCAAAGTCGATCGTAAATCGCATTGCACGGACGCGAGAGACGATCCTCCCCCCCGGTGTCGTACGAGTTCTACGAACGGTGCTCGTGTTGCTGTTCGGCGTCCAGCAGAACGGTGTTACGAGTACAGCGGGGGGTAACGAATACGCGAAATGTAGACAGGTAGTTTCGACTCTATTGACGTGACCGCAACAGCACCGCTCTCGCCGTGAGACGATTCGGTTTACAGAGGAGAAAAAAAAAAAAAATTAAAAAAACCGTGCCTTGCCAATCGACTGTTTTCCCCCCTCGCACCACGTACAAATCAAACCCCGAGCTGGAAACAATGATTTATATTTATTATGTTACACGCACGCGTAATACGATTCCGTCGGGACGAATTCGAATACATTTTGCGCGGTACCGCGTGGGTAAGGACACTTTACAAGGATACGGTTTGTGTTAACCTCTAAAGAAGTGAATAAAAAAAACAAAAAAAAAAATAAACAACAACAATAATGGTGGTAATAAAAAAATAAAATAAGAATAAAAATTTATAATAATAATAAATGAATAAAAAACGGCACGATGAGTCATTATTCGTTTACATGTCTGCCGTTCGTACGGCTTGCATAACTTCATTCGAATGTAACAGTGTCGACTGGAGTTTATTACGTTTTGCGTACGTAAAATATCATGTGCCTACGTACGCGTTACGATTGTTTCGACCGACGACAGTGCTTGTTACGAACGTTCGTATAACGAAAGCTTTTTCGCTCGATTTGGTATTTGCTTTTGCTGCGGTACACGCAAGTTCGGGCGTTCGTTTTCGCTACAACTGCGAACGTGTGTTCGACGACGTCGGTTCGGCAGCCGTTCGTGCATGGTGTTTGTTTCAGAAAAAAAAAAAAAAAGAATAGATAAGCGCGGTATGCGTACCCGTACGAGTTGAAGTAAATACGAACACGACTGCACCGATGTGACACGACGTTAGGTTACACCGTGGTTGACTGTGTTTGAGTTGAACAAGTCCGTTTTCGTTTATTACTGCCGATGAATCGGTTAAATTTTACTTGCAATACGAGTGCCTTAGATTTTCACCATACTCAACGCAGTAAACAATAAATCTTCCCCCGTCCATGTGAATATCGATTGGCGCTTGTTAATTAAACGGAGAATCGACTTCCTTGTCGGTAAATTATCGACGATCGATCGGGAAAAACTATTAGTCATTATTCACTGTTATTACGGATGCGCGTACAATAAGACACAATCTTCATATTTTCGATGGAAAAATAATTAATATTCAATGACAGTTATTTTTTTTATTATTATTTTTTTTTCCCGTACAAAAACGTTTTTTTTTTTCCGTTTCTCAACACAGTTTACCTTGGGTGGTTGTTTCTCGTAAATACGTTAGTACAGTAACATGACATTTACTATGTTCACGATTTTGGCAATGATGGGACCAGCTACTTAAAAAAATACGTATTATTATGAAATTAACAATATTAAATCTTACGCTATTAAATAATTATAATAACTAATAAAAAAAAAAAAAGTGTAATATATAATAATTAATCTTTTTACAATTTCGTAACCGGTTGAAGTACTACTACGCGCGAGTATGAACATTAAATAAAAACGTAATTGAACACGTTAAAAAATCCGCAGGTGATGGTTTAATAATATATCAGTTCAATAATTGCCGATTATTTCCCCGTCGAAATAATCGTTTGTTAAGTATTGTTATTTAACCAGTCGATCGTTTCTTAATCCTAATGGCAACGATGATTTTCGTTTTTTTCTCCCTTTATTACCCAATTATTTTTTCATTACTCTACGCCAAACGGACGCGCGCGTACAAGACAACGTTCACATATTGCCGAAAACAGGCGACGAGAGGTATTCTCGTAATGCGTTAAAGTTCACAACTATTAGCATACCGCGTACGTTCAATTCGTGTCGATTACACTGTAATTAAATAATAATTGCAGTATTGGAAGCGCGGAAATCATTTTCACCTTCTCGCCAACAACACATGCAACCCTAAAGCGGCCGCGTGCCACGCCATCATCGGTGACTTATGTCCGTGAAAACGTTAATTTAAAATTGGATTATGATGTTATATCGTGAGGATTCATGCGTATAAATATTTATAACAAGGTAATCAATAATTATAAGTCTGAAGTTCTAATCCGAAGGTTTTCTATGTCCGATAGCCGGATGATAAAAATGTCTCCCGAGTGAAAAATAATGTTTTACCGCGCTCCGGATAAGGTCGCTCGATTCCAGTTTTGATTGAACATCTACGCAATCGAAAGTACCGATAATAACTTAATAAATTATCCGATAAAATAAAATATATATATATATATATATACAATTACAACAGCCGAAACGCGTTGTTAGAACGCAAGGCAATCTCATGAGGATATATCGTAAGGATTACGTTTGAAACGTTGTATAAATTTGATCGGTACCGCGACGGTCAGAATAATCAGGGACGTTATGTATCCATGGAATAACGCATAAATGGGATACGGCCGGTGTGCGTGTGTGTGTTTTTGCGCAAATAAAAACATTTAACTGTCGAAAAAAGATCTTGTTCTGTCCGCCCGTCGAGAATATATAAATATAATAAACGATGATTTACGTCCTCGGGTATTTCGTTTCATTAAAAATCAAATATAATAAAAACATAATTAATGGTTTTATTACAGTAATATAATGATACTGATCGATGGTAACAGATTGAATAATGCAATATACCTTTTCGGCAATCGAAAGATTATCGTTTAAACCGGAAACAGAATCATTTTTATCCGATGAGGCAATTGACGCGGTCACGTATCGGCTTTTGTTATTCGAACTGAAAAAATTGTTTTTGATTTTATTTTATTTTTTATTTAAACCTTCAGTGCTTCCATATTACATAATGGTTGTTATACGACTCGTGAGTAACCACGTCGAACAGATAGCGAGGCCTGGAATCGGACCCCACGTGCCCCCGGGGACCGGAACAAGATAGTATTTTAATAATCATATATCGTTGAACATAATAATTTATAAGAGCCGATCATCCGGAATTGATATTTGCATATAATTTTATACCATGTACTTTATTTTAATCACTTAATCATTTGCATCCGATTGTCTGGTAATACCGCGAATATCGTGAAAACCCGTTCAGGCGGAGTACATGATAATATTATTGCGGCGTGCGTAAAATACGTTTTCGTTTTATTTTATTGTTTTCAAAAAACATCAGCGACCCGGCTATTAGATTTTGATTCAAAAACCGGATACAAAATGTAGATTTGACAAAAATAATGAAACACGGACATTTTAGTGACTAAATTATATACATTTATATACTTTATACATTATACGATTTAAATTCTGTTGCGTTATCTTACGTTTAGGTTTGCTAAATTGTATAAGTTATGTATATTAGGTAGTAATTCTCAAAAAGGCTATATCATATTTCTGGTTGTTTTGATGCCTAGTCCTTGTGCTTCCTTCGACTTGGGTGGGATGTTGTACTTATCGAGATCATCAGGAATCGATGACATTATGTTATTACATGTACGACTGTTAATGTAACGCCATAGGTTGTACATCGAGGAGGTTTTTCTTTTGCCGTTAAGAACTTATGAGTTAACCTTATTATTGGTTAGTCTACGCGGAGGCGATTAATTGAAATATTTCTCATCTATTTAAATACGGATTTTTCCAATCCTGTATAGATTTTTCGACTTGTCTAAGTTTGGTTTTGCAATCCAATGCAATTGTCATTTTATCTGAATTATTTTATTTTACTATTTATTTTTTTTATTTATTTAATGGTCGAAGCCTTTTTTTCATAATTTATACGATTTTACATTATTTTATGATAGTAAGACGCACGATTATGACATTCAATTGTTACAATTAATTAGAACATGAAAAAAAGAAAAATCCAAATCCCAAAATTACGGTCCACATTATAATTATGATTATATATCTTCGCCTAATGTGTTTTCGGACTTTCAATGATTCTGTACTGTTTGTTCGTATTTCCATGGAGCGATAACCAGGCCCGGCTTAAGGGGTAGATGGCATAGGCGCACGCCTAGGGCGGCATTTTCCTGGGGAAATTTTTGTGTATAAAAAAAAAGTATTTGATGTGTTGTTTACATATAAGGGGTGGCAAAACTAAATGTTGTATATGTTTGTATAAACACTTGAGCCGAGCCTGGTGATAACTGTGTTTTATGGTGTTTGAGTTAAGGTGACATTTGCGTACTTTTCAATCAATTTTGATTGCGTTTGTTTGAAACTAAATATTTGTCGAGTGCAAAATTATTGCAACTGTTTTGAACGCGTTCATTTAAAATCCTATTGCCGAATCGAACAGTTTTGGCACCACGTCAGTCCGAAACCCCTCATCAACAGTGCGGCATATTTTACCACATCCAAATATCTTTTTATTTTTGGATTATCGTTTTGATAATTCAATGTAAACGAATCATCTGACGATGTTGATATGTTGATGGGATTTCAACAGAAGTAACAAGCTTGTACATAAATATGTACATGATGGATGGTTCAAATAAAAGTGTGATGAAAAACATAAATAAATCTCAACTTTTACCCGGTTCCGGTTTAAACTGTTTATGTTTTTTTCGATAATCCGGTTTTTTTTTTTTCGTGATCCGACAGTACAATGGTCCCTCCCGCAAACGTCGGATTATCAAGAGTCTACTGCAGTACCAACATTATTAAAATATATTATGTGCAAGATTTTTATTCGAATATCGTTTCACTCGGATTTTGGTTCGATCGATTGCACAGACAATCCATAGCATACGAACACTGAGTATATTTATTTCTTTTCATCAATCACACGGTCGCGTAGCGGTTCGATAATCGTGAAAAGTTTGAAGAAGAAGAAAAAAAAAAACAAAAACGGATCAAACCGCGGAAACCGTAGAAAATAATATCACACCGAGTTTTCCGATCAGGGTTGCGAGTACCTCGATTTGATAGTAATCGATTTGGATAATACGTCACTTGAAAAAGAAACAAAAAAAAAACACAATAAAAGCTCACGGTAATCGTAAAAAGAGGATCGAACGTTTTGTGCGCGCGTAAATAACGTTCGGTCCGGTTAAAAATAACCGCGAGTTAAACATTGGAGATCGTAAATCAAAAACAAGTATTTTACTTGTTTAATTATTCGATCGGTTTTGGCGGACGGAACAATAGCGAAAACCGAGTTCACGGCAACTCGCCGCGATAAAAATATGTAACTCGATGAGTGCTCAACAGCGCGGTAATGACGGGACAACGCGCAATTAAACGTCGGAATAATAACTTGTCCGCGGTATTCGAGCAACGCCAATCGAATCTCACGGCTGCGCACAAGCACCAAACGTGTGTCGGGTGCTACGTAAGAGACCCCCGTTAAGCGTGTGTATTGCGCTCTGAGCGTATTACGTTTTGAAACGCGCGGCGGAATCCTCTCGTCGTAGGTCTTCTGCAAGGGCACGTTGGCCGCCGGTCGTCCGCTCCCGATAAGGTTATCTTTGTTGTTGCGCGCGCGCAAGCCCATTATTCAAACGTACGTTCACGGCGTTTTTCGATGGAAACGAGAGAGATAGAGAGAGAAAAAAAAAAAAACACGTAACGAAAAATAAACGCACGCGGTACGACGAGAACGTACAAGGTTGTCGGACGTTGTTGCAACAGCAATAATAATAATAATAATAATCGTTGGTCGGCCGGCAGCAGGCACTAAAAGGAAAAAGGATGGAAAAAAAATAAAAGCTAAGATTTCGGACGGATAAACGAAACGTCCGACTGTTCGACGTTCTAACGTGACGTCACGCACGGGCGCAGTACGATCTCCGTCCGGTTCCGTCACCGCGCCCTATCCGTGTGCAGTGACGTACCTGTGGGGGAGGGGCAACAGGGGCATTTGCCCCTCCCGAGAAGTTTTTTGATGCCGTAACGCAAATTCATTGTCCAGCTTAAATAATGTAAATAACAAATATTTTCACTGATTATGATAAAAATAATATAAATAATAATAAAAAATTATTGAAACAAAATTGAGTTATTTTAATGTATAGATGAAGTTGTTCTTACTGATGCATTAATATCTATGGACCAGTGCAATGAAATATTATACCCAAATATTAAAAAACTACTACATATTAATGCTTGTTTGCCTGTTTCTGTAGCTTCTGTTGAGCGTAGTTTCTCAACATTAAGAAGGTTAGTTAGTTATATGCTTTTGCATCATGCATGCTTATATTTTATTTTAATTTGTATTGCTTTGTACTTTTAAATTTAGATTAAAAACTTGGTTAAGGTCAAACATGGGCGAAGAACGCTTGGTTGGGTTAGCTTTGCTTAATATTCATAGACGCAGAACAGCCGGAGTTGACGAAGTTATTGATTTATTTGCTGGCAGTAAAAAAAGAAATTTAGATTTTGTTATATGATTCACGTTTTAAGTATTTAACAATTATTTATATTTTATAATAAAGTTTCAGATTACTTATATTATAACCATAAAAAATTGTGCAAATTAATATATGACCTCCCCCACCCCAAAAATGTTTCACGGGTACGCCACTGTCCGTGTGTCGGCCGTGTTACTTGGCCGTGTCACGGCTCGTCCGTAGCCCATCCGTTTTTAAATAATATTTTTTGGGAGCCAACATACACAAAAGTGATCACCGACAGCTGTAACTCGTCGCGTCATGCCGAGATGTTATGAAAACAAGCGGACATGATCGCGTTACGGACACCGAGCGGAAACATCCGGACACACGTCACGAATCGCTCGACGATCGGTACAGGATTCGAACACCACTCACTCGTTCACCGATCGTCGTGGTGATACACGCGCAGTGGCGGTTATAATTCACTTTTAATGGGGGGGGGGGAAGCTGAAAATTACAAAAAAAAAATAAATTAACCATAGGGTTAATAAAGTTGGACAGCCCGTGCATAATATTTCCTCAACGTTTTGAAATAGTATAAACACTTCAAAAATAACAACAATTTTTTTTAGACCGACACAAATACACTGCACTCACTGTACGGTATACGGAATTTATAATGTTTTCGGATTATCTTGTTTTCGCAATAGGAAACCCGTGCGATAACGGACAATAGCCATGAATAACGACATCCCGTACAATACACGTTTAAAAAACACACGGTAAAAGAACCAAAATAAAATAAGCGTACAGACAACAACGAATTTCTGATTAGGTAAAAATTAAAAATAACCAATAGGTACATGTTTTTCCTTTTCGTTTATGTCCGTACCACGATTAATAGGTACTAAATTAATTGAATAAATAATTAATTATAAATAAATAAATTATAAAGAAAAACGAACCGAGGGGGGGGGGGAGGAGCAATTCACCTATAGTCCCCTCCCCCCCTTATAAACGCCACTGTATACGCGTATAAAACGTTTTATACGTTATACGTACAAAATCCCACGTATAAAACGAATAACAAACACGTTTAAAACTACTAAAAATATGTTTTGTTTTTCAAATTCACTATTAGAAAATTTGAAATCATTTCATATTTCACGTATTAAGATTTTTATTTTTATGCTTGGTAAAAATACATTAGGTAGTTAAAAACGTTCTACGTTAGATAAGTTACGAAAAAAATCTTTTTGTTCTTAATTTTCGTCTCTCATATTTTCCTATCTATCTAAATGGAAAATAGTAAAAAAAAAATTGCTATAGGCGCAGAATATAATACGTATATTATTACATTAATATCAAATAAAATTTAAACGTTGTCAAGATATTTAAAATTTTATAAATATCACAAGTACACTGTGAATACGTTCAAGATATTGATAATTATTGATAATAAATTAATAGTTCTACACTTGTTTATTTATAATTTATATTTCCTTTTTTATAGTTATTGTAAACTATAAATGTGTTTTTATTTCTGTAAGGTATAAAACGTATACAATTATGTGTTACATACTATACGTTGTATACGATTTATACGTACGTATAATACGTGTTTTATACTATAACCGTGTTACACTCGTACGTTACAACCCTGGCATAAGCCGCCGTGTACCAATTCCCTCGACGTTTCGTAGAAACGCACTGATTACCGTGCACGAACAGTGGCGGCGCAACAAGGATCGGTGCTGCTCGGATATGCGGTCTACCGACATTTTTCTGCGCAGATATGCGGTCTACATAATATGTAGACCGTACACTTATATACGCAGTAAATAGTAACAGTAGTATGTAAATAAATAATCAAATTAAAATAATAATCAAATACTTTAATTACTAGTATATTAGTAAAAATCATTAAAAATAATGGTATGTAAATAAATAATACAATACGCGTGGTAACGTTTCGTTGGCAGTGTCCAATAAGCCACGCTCCCTTAAAAATGCATGCATTGGCACAGCAGTGACATTTTCTTCACTACAGGTGACGGTTGAATAGAACTCTATTAATTGCATAATGATATGCACTAATACGTGGTTAGGTTACTGATCGACGGCTGTTCGGTTACTGACAAACTTATCAAATACACTGCCACACTGTGGTACATCAGTGATTTTGTCTTTTAGTATAAATATAGGCGGAAAATACAAAACTATTTCGTAGGTATACATTATATTACAACAAATTATATTTGGATCAATTTTATCTTTTAATGTTTTTTCTTATCGCTGCTCAGATATGCGTTCTACATACATGTTTGTAGACCGCATATCCGAGCAGCACCCAAGGATCTTGGGGCCCTACGACTGTTGAGGTATCGATAAATTAAATTTTTTTTTTCAACAAAGACTACTCACTACTTGCTGGCACCGCATAACGACTTGAAAATCCCCACTACCGACGTACACACAAACAGCATACAGCGAACGGATTCTTTCCCTTATTTGCGAACTGCAACGGAGCTACTCGCTATAACTTAAACGTAAGCCTTCCGAAAATTCGCCGTCTCAAGAAAAGATGACCCCCGCGACCGCAGAGCGACGTCTACCACCAGTCACTGCCCGAATCGCATGCATCGTGCCACGTAATAATGTGCCAGGTTAACATATCATTTAACGACTAAATATTTTATTATTGTTTCACAACCGCGTAAAAAATGAAAAAATAAACGAAAACTGCACGTATCAGTTACTCGTATCACTTGTTTACCGCTAAACGCGCTAAGTATTCAATTATTTCGCGGTTAAAATACTCTCCAAGTTTACTTCTACGGTGAGACCCCTTCGAGTCTTGGGGTCCCGATGTTTGCTATCCACCTCGGTTGTTGCGCCACCGCGCGTAACGTGCACTAGTATGGGATTTTTCAACGTATGAAATACCGCAGTTTTAGAGGTCGTACGCGTTTCGGCATCAGAGCTGGGCGCGTACACTTTATTAAAACACGTTGATCATTTTACCGGTCGAGGTACATTGACATTTGATGTAGCGCAAGTAAATGAAAATAAACATCTTTTCGACCTATTCATTTTACTTATTTCAAAACAGTAATCGCCCCAACATTAGATATATGTATTTAAATATCTCGCGGGCGTTTCGACTGCTATTACAATAATATTTACTGTCAATTCGATAATAAAAATACTATTACGTTTCAATAACAATAATTATATTTGTAAGACCATGTCGGTTGTACGATTTCAAAATCATCTATGCACACGTGCAAATGAGTTCAGGTTTGATTCGATGTGTGTAATACCTACACGTCAAGAACGTTTACCCGCTGTTAAACGCAGTTCAAGATCTTTAAGACATATGCTAATACGACGAATAAATTAAATACGATTTTCAGCACGTAAAATGCGCTGGTCGCTAAAAAAAAAATATATAAAAATAAAATACAATAAACAGAATGCATTTCTAAACGATTCCTGATGCTAAAATACTAAACGCTAATAGCAAGTAAAACTAAATGAGCCGAATGTTCAATACTAACAGATCGTATGGAAAATATTCCGAAAAGTAATGGGAAAAAAAATGCAGACATGTTCAGTACCATTAAAAGTTTAATTCCCACGGTAAAACGCATGCGTTTTAAAAATAATATCCATATCCATTAACATTAACTTTTCATTATTGGTGCGACATACGGTGCAGTAAAATACATTTAAGGGAGCTAAGACCAACTATTCTAATTAGACTATAATAACGAAGATAATAATTCATAATTAGTCAAAATAGCAGTCCGACGTACTGCTCATACAATACCTTTCCAACGGTTTTAGTTTTGTTAGTTCTTTTGTCCGCAAAACAAGCGTTTTAGCTTCGCAGCAGTTAACACATAACATAATTACTATTAACATTATCATTGCGGTTTAGTGATTTTTGGTGGAGCCGCGGCGGAAAATCGTTTGTTTGTGTTTCCGTTCAAATAACAATGGTACAGTGCCGAACATTGAAGAAGAGAAAAAAACGGAAAAGAAAAAGAAAACGCGTTGGATGGCAAATAGTCGTATGAATTTATTTTAAACGTGCGAAAACATCGCTATTAACGGACGTCCGTGTGTCCTAGTTGTCACAGCAGTCCTTGGGATGCAGGACGAAAACCACCCCAGACTCGTAGATGCCATAAAACCACCTTCTACAAGTACCAACCGTGTGCATTTTTGATTGCACCGCACTTTTTCACTTGACTACGTTCAATGAATCTGTACTTTAAATGCATACGTCGTTCGATATGATCAATTAAAACCAAACGCACTACGTAAGCCATTTAATGAGTGGTGTTTTTTTATTTTTTTTTATTTTTGTTTAAGATATAACATGAACTGATATTTTACAAGTAAACGGTTATGCTCACGTAACCGTTACGTTATTATCAACGCTGTAATTACTTAACAAATGAATGAATCGTATTTTTTTTTTTTAATTCCATAACGAACAGCTTTTACGGTCGTACACGTTTTATGATTACTGGCGGTCAAATATCATACGCCTGCCCGACCTGTATTAACGAATGTTCACATTGCGTTCCATACGAATTGTTACCTTTACAAACGATTTTAATGTTATGATCTTTAACATCGAAAAAAATGTCATTACCAAATGGAATTTGTTGATTATTTTTTATTTATTTATATATTTATTAAGATATTATACGGGTTTGGACCCAGTTACATGGATTAATTTAATTAATATAATAGCATTCTAAACATAATAATTATTTTAAAATACTTTATTAATAGAACAAACAAAAACGTAAATAATATTATACGACACATTGTGTAGCAATACAGTAGCAATACAATAGAATGCGAAGAAATATTTTAAAAACAATAAAAATGATAAATTTAATAGTACAAGACATGATTATAAATAATATAATATGCACATCAATTAATATGCATAAATAAATTAGCGAAAACAGGGTTTTCAAATGAGTGAATTGAATTATGACGAAACGGATCAGCGTTAAAATTATTTACAGAGTTCATCATTCTCAAGAGTGGTGTATTATAGAAGCATAGTTTGTAGTTTTCAAATAGAATAGATTTGTGGACCGGATATGAGCTGAGAAAACTTTAAATGATAGACGACTTAAAATTACTTTAATAGACTAACTTAAAAAACTAGGACAGTCTATATAGTTATTGAACAACTCATAAATAAAATATAAATCAAACCTGATTTTTCGCTGTTTCGGGGTTTCAAGATTTAAATAAACAAGTGAAAGGTTGATAAGATGTATGTGGAGCTCTGGGTATATTACACTTGATAGCTAAAAAGCGTAATAACTTATTTTGAACTTTCTGGAGGGCAGTTATTTATCCAATATTATGTGGTGACTAGATAATGGAACCATATTCCAGGATCGAACGTACTAACGAATAATATATTGAATTAAGAGTATTTTTATCTTTGAAATCCACACATCTTTTGAAAACGAATCCGAGCAGTTTTAAGGCTTTATCTTTAATGTAACGAATACTATTATTATCGCTCAATTATGACTAGCATCTATTGGCAAACGATAAGCATCGCGTTATTATGACCATAACGGTTTTAATACACTCAAACATCGCAAATCAATTTTATTCGAATTATTTGATGATTAAAGCGACGTATAACAACATATAACACATAACATACAATCTAAAGTTAGATACCACGCATTTGAATATTAATTACATTTGTTTAATCTCGTAAGGTTCGTGAATAAAAGATAAATGCAAGAGCGGATCTACAATTGGAGAACTGTGGATCCACATTTTTCTTACTAGGACCGAAACTGGATTATAAATGTATATCTTGTAATAGAAAACACAATATGATCGTATAACTGTGTGATTTTAAGTTTATTCATAATTATCATTGAAAGAGTAAAAATGTATCATATTTTTTAATGGATCCTTTCTTACATGGAATCCGACATAGAGATGTTTTTTACTGCATTATACAATGTAACCAGTAGCGTCAACGACGAAAATCATTAATAGTATACGAGTAGGTTAGAGTTTTTTAAGCTGTGTTCCGTGGAACTCCGGAGTTCTGCGGAACTCTTAAGTAATTTCTGCTGAACTCGGTGCTTTTTTCAAAATATTAAAAACAAAAATATTCTTTGAAATAATTTAACTAAAAATAAAATCACGATATAATATCTTCTAAAAATAATGTAATTTAATTTTACCGTGTTCAGCAATGTAGTGTAGCGTTAATGTTAGGTACCGTTTATCACCGTATTTCGTGTATATTCATTTTTCGATGATCATTTTCTCAGAGGTCCCGCACAAAAAAAAAAATAAATAAATAAATAAAAACATTATTGTTTAGTGTTCCGAGAACCCGAACAAGTTTAAGAAACACTGGTGTAAGATGACTTAGTCGGCAATGTGCAAGACGTAAGGGAAATAATTGAATAATTCAGACGCTCTGGGCGAATTACTGCACAAAATGCGGAGCAAGAAGGAAAGCGATATTTTTTTATCCGAAAAATAAACCCGTTTAGAATAACTGTAGCACACGTTTGCATCACGTACACAAATGTATAAAAATAAAATCAAACCCTATTATATAACTTTAGTGCAACGCGAGATTAAAGCGTATATTTGATTCCCAAAGGCGAAAACTAATAAGAAACCGAAGTTCATCAGTAACGTGCCGGTGTATAATAATAATAATAATAATAATAATATATGTTTGTAACACAGAATTCAAAACGAGGACTGCTATAATTCAGTGCGATTCACTGGATACAATTCTCGAAGTATGGAAATTAACATATTATGTATCGCTGTAACTTTATGACAATTCATAAATCGTTCAAACTTCGTATGAACATATTTAAATCTCTCTACGGGTGTGTACACGTGTGTCTTAGTAATTATAACACCGAAAAACATTAAGATGTATGCTATGATAAACAAAGCTGGGTATTTAAATAGTGTATCGTTTAACGGTGAGAATCATTTTAGCACTAATTTATATTCGCGTCAGTATACATTTAGAAACGGTTTATGTATCGAGAGTTTGGAAATTGTTAGTTGACTGTCTTTTAGAACCCTATGTTTTGATAAAGTTTCATGTGTGTATTAACAACTATTTTCTAAGTTTAAAACTGAAATTACTAATGTCAATATTAGCATGTTTCTGTACATCCGTTCTGCTATAAATCATTTCATTTTACGTTGTCCGTTATAAAATTATAATTACGTTTACAAGTTTCGATGTTTTTTTTTTCCACCTTAAAAGTTATTATTGCAAAATTATAAAGCTTTCAAATGCTATTAAAAACGCAAATTATGCACAGAAATTGGATTTTAAACATCCACCGAAGCGTTTCTGAACGGAAGAAATATATAATTTTAAGATTAAAATTTTAACACGGATAAAATAGTACAGTGCAAACTTTTGAAAAACAGAATGAATAAACAGTATTTTTGCTTTTAATTATTTGCTTTAACTATAGAATTATTTTTCGTATCATTTAATGTTCAACAATATTAACAATTTCGTTAAAATATCTAGAAATATGTAAAATTAAATGTCTAGTATACTCTGACACATTCGTATACGTAATATTATTCAGCAACATTAAGCGCATCCAGTACAAACACATATCGTAGCATTAAATTAGTTTGGCACTGATTTCATCGAGAAAAATTGAGTAAAGCAACATTCAATAAAAAATAATCTCAAAAGAATTTTCAGCTACGTCAATCACTTCATTTTCAAACTATGGATAAACAAATTATTTTTCTAATTTTGATTCAAGGCAGAACGAATTTCGGATTGCGTTACTTTCGGATCGCGTTACGTTAACTTAAATATTGTACTTACAGATATTTAGTACACAATTAATTATCTTAACGAATTATATAAAATTTCAATATAAAAAAAATGTATTGAATAATTATGTTTACCTTGACTGCAAAAATTCTAAACACAATTTTGTTTAATAATTTTGTATATAACATTGATTAAAAAAAAAAAAAAAACAATATATTTTGAACTCATGTAGCAAGAACCAGATTGGCAATAAAATGGCAGGGAATGCGAAATGTTGTTAATAATATTGTTAAATTAACACGATTACACTTAAATTGCACATTATTTTATCGTTTTTCTCCGCCGATAAAATGTAAAATGTATGTTTGAATCCATGAAATATATATAAAACTGTTGGTAACTATAATATATATATATGTATAAAAAAGTAATTATTATAATAAAATAATTATTTATTATTGAATTACTTAAGTTCGCCGTTTATAAACTATCGTTAAAGAACAAGATACTAAAAAAAAAAAAAATTAAAATACCGAAGTATTTAAAGTTTTTTTGCGCACGTTATAATATATGCGTATAATTTTATAGATATCCATATTTATGATAAAACAAATTGTATAGGTTAAGGATAAATACAAATAATAAATATTGACTATCGCGTCGCTGCTCACACGACCGCATTACATAATCGGAATTAAACACGGTGTATTTTATGTAATTATGCCATGACTATAAATAATTTTCAACGTTCGTCAAAATCGTATCGGTAACGAACCGATTAAATACATACAAGAACGTAGGAGATAGAAAAAAAAAAAAAACAGATGTTAATCCTGTTCGTCAACAAGGTAGACGGAGAAATGGCCGTCTTCTTGCCGATGTACACAGCGTATAGTGCGAGGTTATACGTACTGGGAAGCCGTCTGGAAGAATAATGAAGGGACAGACGACACCGCGATGTTGAGATCTGTACATAGATATATATATGTATAAATATACACGTACAAGTACACAAATCGCCGTAACCGCTCTACGTGGCGCTCTGGGCGAATTTCGTTTTGGCGCTCGTTTCGTACGAAAAAAAAAAATAAAAATACCCTCGATTTCAATTTACTTCTCGGATTCGCCCCCATACTTTGCTGCGCGCCCTTGGCAACCGCCCATTCCGGCAAACCTCTGCCGGTACGCGCGGCGCAGCCGATCCTTGAAAATCCGTTCCTCGGACACGATTCGACTCGCGCGGGCGTGCGCGATCGGATCCAGCCGGGACTTGAACTTTGCGCGGACCGCTGTCGTTCGGATACCCGCGGTTAATTTGCATGAATGCGAGAGCGACCGATAAACGGTTCAGACGATCCTTGGCCAAGGTCGGACGGACGCGGACGAGGAGCGTTCTCGAAAACTCACGGCGATTGGATTCGTTAACCGCGGGGCAAACGCATCGCGATAGTGTTGACGCGCAGTCGCGTTGTGCCGGGTCGGATTTTCGTATCGTGATCCAATCAACACACGGGCCACGAATGTACGGCGAGAAGCGACTGTACACGGTTTCCGGTACGATACGGAATTCTGCACGCGAAAACGATCGGTTCGGTTTTGTCGCCCGGATCGTTCGCGGAGAAGAAACGCTGCAGTGGCATGCGCGCCCGGAAACCGCACTGCGTTTCCGACGTAATGATCGAAGCGTGCACGTGTTGTTTCGCGAGTATCGTACATTGATCGGTACGCTGTACGCAGTGTTGGGAAATATCTAGATAAATGTATCTAGATAAGTTATCTAGATAAAAATTATTTATATTTTATCTTATCCAGATAAATTTATACTCAGTTATCTTTATCTTCATCTAGATAAAAATCTTGTTATCTATGAGTACCAATCTAGATAATTTATTTAAATAGAATAAAAATAAAATTTGAAAATTTAAAATGTTTTCATATTTTCATTTTTACATTTTTCTGTACATCTAACCTACCTATTGCACAGATAATAACTGGCAAGATGACAATCTTCTTATGAAGTTTATTTTAAAAAAAATAACTCTTAGATTCTGAACGGAGTGATGGGATCTATTGGTTTTGCAATGATGTGTGTTTTTTTTTTTATTTATTAAAAAAAATAACTCTTTATATTATATGTTTATTTTCAAAATGTTTGAAATCTGTTAAAAAAAAGACAGAAATGTATTGTTATTTAATTTTTCAAATCTAAGATTTTTTTATTATTAAGTTAGAGAATGATTTGGCATCTTCTTATGAAGTTTATTTCAAAAAAAAATGATTTTATATTTTATGTTTATTAATATTTGAAATGAGTTGAAAAAATGATATTTATTTTAAAATGTTTTTAATTATGAAATTTTACCTAATATCTGTAGGCTGTAGTGTCCCGAATATTTTCAAAATTAAACATGAAATTATCTCATATTTATCTAGATAAAAATGTACTTATTTTTATCTTTATCTAGATGAAATTTAGTATAACTATCTTTATCTGTATCTAGATAAGAATTAGTATAGTCATCTTTATCTTTATCTAGATGAAATTTAGTATAACTATCTTTATCTGTATCTAGATAAGAATTAGTATAGTCATCTTTATCTTTATCTAGATAAATTTTTAGTTATCTATTCCCAACACTGGTTGTACGACGGTGTACCGCGTCGTTGTTCGTGCAAAATATCGTTACGTTCGATAAACGTTTAAGAACTGCATCGTGTGCTCGAAACGGTTTTCGAATCGGCCGTGAAACGCATTTGTCGAGAAGGGTTTTCTAAATTTTCATCGCACGACCAAGTAGACAACGGTACGGAAATTATGAATAGCAATAAATGTAGTGTCCGAGATGTAGTGCCGTAGCTAGATACTCGTGTGCGCCGCCCCGGTGCAAATCGATCTTGGTGTACCGTTTACAAACACGTGTATTAGAATAAATATATGAAGACAAACAAATGCAGGGGCGGAACTAGCAGATTCATCCCCGGGCGTGAAATTTTAAAGGGTGCAATTTTTTTTTATTATATGTACACAGTTAATATATATGTATTTATCTTTCATGACGATAATATGTTTAAGGCTCAATAAGTATGATTGTATGCTAATTATTAGAGAAAATTATAGGGATGGACATTTGATACTTTGTTTATGACAAGGCGTATTTTAACATTTTTCCCGGGCGTAAAATTCCTAGTTCCGCTTCTGAACAAATGTACACAAGTTTTATACAATTTAATGTAGGTAATATCAAAGAATTTTTCTGTGGGTTTCCGCGAACTCGCAACTCATGCTAACGATACTATAATATAGTTACGCATTATGTAACTATTACCGTCCGCGCGTCTACCTACGTAATAGCTGAAAAGGACATTATTCTATTATTCATTATCTCACAATATTATTTTACTAAATTTTATAACATCATTTTCCTTTGTTGTATTTAAATTTTTGGTCACATTATCAGGTAATCGGTAAGGCCCTTTCAAGATCAAGTGGCCCGGTGCATTGGTGAGATTTGGTTTATTTTCTAAATGTTGCAATATTCAAAAGTCAAAAATATTTTTAAACTCCGGATGAGACGAGGAATGTATTGGTGTTTGATTTTTTCGTGGCTCACGATTGTACACTGTTTCGATTAGGAGTAAGAACTCCGTTAATTACTAAATAAAAAGTAAAGTATAGGAAATGAGCTTTAATAATACTTTGTACTTCAAAGAGATCGTTGTTTTAATATTTTATTTATTTATTTTTACAGTACGATGAGAATCACGAAAGTCCGCTACATTTTTGTGGTCAATTATTCATAAAATGGTCTTTTTTCATTGCTTGACATCAGATGTAAGACTTTTAATAAGACTTTTTTAGAAGCTAAAAAAAAAAAAAAACAATACTGAAATATCGCGAAAACGTTTTATAAGCGTTACGAAAATATAAAATATTTACGAAATTGGATATTTCAACAAATTTCTGTTAAACGATATAAATTATTTAGTTAAGACATTTTATTGTTTCGAATTGTTTCAATGAAATTTGTGCTGTATAAAGACACTTAATGTTTTCGATTTTCCCAATCTTTTTTTAAGCCTTTATTATTTTACGAAATTTAAAACATTAAAAACTCAACATCGAGTGATTTGGTTCTTCCGCAATGTCAATCATCTCTTTACGAATGTTAACCGATCCACTGGACTATTTTCTAAACGAAATTATTTTTTCGAGAGCCGCGATACGTTGGTATTAAGTTTAAAAGACCAATACAGCGTTCTAAGTGAACCAATATCGAACCAGAATTACGTATATTTGAGCGAGGTTCATATACATTTCTGGCAAATGACGTGGCTTTAGACGGAAAGTGAATCCAAATAAACTCCTCTACTCCTACGAAAAGTACATACGACTCGATTCTATAAAAGTATAAGTTTTCAAACAAAATAAGATAATAGTCAACATGGTTATCCGCTGAGTCAACCAATCTCTTTAACTTTTCTCGTCCGCTCAATGCTATATAATTGTAATCATGTTTTCCTCACCTACCATAACTTTTTAATATTATAATATCACGTTCATTTCTGTTCTGAGTGAAACGAATGCATTGGTTTAATCATGTTTTATTTATTTATTTTCAAAGTGATTAAATTTCATTCCAACTTTAAGCTTGAGTAAGAAATCGAATTTTAATTTAACACGAAGAATGAAATATAAGTTATATTCCAGCGCTTTCAAAGTACGATATACAAATTAACTTAATTGTAATAAATACAATTAAATAAACTGGATATTTGGAGTTTTTTGCAGACTGAATTTTGTAATGTTCATGTTACGAAAAAAAAAAAAAAAAAATTATCGCGCTGCAAACAAAAGAAAATTATTTTCTCAATAGGATCTATAATGTTTCGTGATATCGAACGTCTACATATTTGAATTCCTTTAGACTATCGAAAATTGTTCATCGAAAAAATAAAATTTTACATAGTGGTTTTAGAATCACCGAATCTCAATTTTATTAGCCGTTTTCATTTACACTGTATTCTACGATACATCATTGTTGCCTATACAAAACCCCTTAAAACTTAATTTATTTTCAAGCATAATAATAACAATGTATTGCTTTTAATCGAAACGTGTATTTAATTTTAAACTCAATTGTAAATTAAATATTGTTACTAATATTATGTTTAGTTTTATGATTGTTTCATTCTTACGATTATTATTCTTTATCTGTTATTTTCATTATTTAATGTCTAAAATTAGTCATTGTTTTAACAGTAAATTACTTAAATAGTTAACTCGTGCTTATTGTTCTCACAAAACGGTCATTATCCGTTTATCAAACGAGTGCGTAAATAAATCGATAAATAAATACATATTTTAATTATGTATTATAGGCAATATTTTATTCCAACAATTATGAGATGTAAATCATGACAGTAAAAGATTATCTGCCGTATGCGAAACAAAAAAAAAAAAAATAAAAAAAAAAAAACTTCAGTATGTAAGCTACGAAATCAATAAGCTGAAAAGAATAAGCTTCGTGCTAACGACAGTTAAAAAAACATCCATGACGATGCAACAATCTGAAAATCAGTGTTAATAAATGTCTCCAATAATACTCCAAATGAGTTTCGCAGAAATCCTGATAAGGTTGTCTTTTCACTCTAAATATTTACACAATTATAAATTCATTTGTACCAAGTAAATAGTTTTTATTAAATGAACACACAGATGAGGCTCCACCACTACTACGCGTTAAGCATCCGGATGAAAAAAACATAAACCTTACACTTGAAATGAATTTAAATATTTTAGCGATTTCTTTATTTATTTATTTTTAATCTCATTTGTTTTGGAATTTCGAGAACATGACAATATTTGTTCAGACAACGAACATTTTTTTTTCACTTACGTACCAAACCCAGCACGAAAGTTAAATTAAATTTTTTAAACTTTGATAGAAACACTGACGTTCACGTGACGCATGAACTTACACGTATACGTGTTAAAAAAACTTCAGCGACACGAATCGTGTAAAAAACAACAATACTATTCTTGTCGTTCTAAAATGTTATGAATACAATGTTGTAGAATCACCTATACTAACTACTACTTGATACGACATGAAAGTGCAAACAACTCAAAAGCGTCCGTCAAAAATCAAAAAGCGGTTACAGTGTATCTCGATTGTCCGCGGTCTTTAACGTAGTAATCATGTACATAAAGAATTTATGTTGCCGGTTAAAAAATGTTTTCAAAAAAAAAAAAACGACAACTCGTTAAATTCTGTTAAATGTTTTCAAAAAATAAACACTATAAATAATATACGTGGTGTTTTATGGATTTTGAAATAAAAATAAAAGGTGTTCGTATTTGATTTTCAAGCATTACATAGAACTACAAGATTTCACTCTCTTTAATAATATAATTACTTATTCAATTTTAACTCTACGGATTATTAGCGGAATCCGTTTATCTGTGGATGCTACGACCACTGTATTCCGCGGTTAGTCGAAAGTACACTGTATTTATGCCCAAACCCAAATGTCAATCCCATATAAATCTTATAATACGGTTTTAGCATACATTTCCTTTCGATTCTTTCGAAGTTGAGCCGTATTATTTTTTGTCTTTTATAAACCGACCATATCGTATTACCGCTCGCAGTGATCAAACAACGACGAACAATAATATTAAACATCTCGTAAACGGTTTTGAACCCAATGTTTGGAAGTCGAGTCGGACAAAACATTCCGAACGCGCTAACGTCGGTTTTACGGGACGTTGCGAGATCGCTCGGATCGTGCAGTGAACAGCGTAACTAGATCAATAGGAACGTATTTCAACACGTGTCCTGCAGGATCGTGCACGTCTGCGTGCTAAGGGATGAGAAGCAGTGGCTGCACGCCAAGGAACAGCGCGACCCGAACACCCGCACCGAAATTCCTTGTGCGGCAGGGCTACATCTAAACCACGGGCTCTCCGAATAACGGACGATCCCCCCCCCCCGTGCCCCGGGGATCGGAGACATTTTCGTGATTCTTTCGCGTCGAGCTGGTACGAGTCTAGCACACCGTACGGGACGCCTACGGAAACGGAAATGTCTTCGGCCGGAAGGAGCGGAACGGTCGATCATCCGTACGCGGACGGCGGCCGAACGGACGGGGCGCGGGAGGTTAGAAACGTTCCGAAAGCCGTGGAGTGACCGAGTGGGCGCGGGTGGGCGAAACACGTCGACGGGTGTGGACGTCAGGAGCGCGCAGTGTACGTTACCTGTGCGGCACGAGAGGCCCGAGTTCAGCAGCATGACGCGGGCACTGGACGGACGGCGGACGCACAGCGGTCTTCCCGGCAACAGGGACACGGTCGACGGATCGCGTGGATCGCGTGGATCACGTGGATCGCGTGGATCGCCGCTCGGGAACGGAATGCCTCGGGACGTTCGGCGACGCGTGCTTCCGCGGCTCCCCTCCCTCCACGGAGCCGGAGTCCCGGGGACTCGGACGATGTCGAGACCGGACGAGGAGACGAGAGCGCACGGGCCTACGCGGACGCGCGACGACACGTGTGGGCGCGTGGGTGCGGGGCGCGCGTCTTGCGGCGGTCTGTGGCGGTTTCGGACGACGGAGTGACCGCGACGAGCGCCCGACAAGATGCGTTCACCTGCGCGCGACCGGATAGTGCGGCGTGTCGACGTAAAGCGCGGTTTACACGGCGCGCTGGTTCGCGCTATCCGATTGTAGAAAACGCATCGTCTAGTCCAGTGCGCTGGTAAAAACTAACAAACCGTTTTGACGGTAAACTAGTTTGCGAGTGAAGTAGAAACATTTTTTAACTTTACCAGCGAACTTACAAGCGCTGTTTTATGCGATGTCGGAGTGTAAATGGAATCGTGTAATTGGCCCCGCTAGTTGTTCGTCTTGTTTTCGTACATCGTGTTTGCGAAAGATTTTCAAAGTTTTCTTCGTTCGACCGCATTATTGTTCTTACGCGACACACGATCATCAACCGCCAACTCCTTGAGTAAGGCAGAAGAAGTTTTTCATTATTCTCCGTTAGAAATCCGTTACTCTACCCATAATCTCTTTTTGGATTTTTTTTTTTCTTCTCTCGAGTTCAAATTTCAATGCGGTAAAATCATTTACACTCGCTAAAACCAAGTCGTTGTCCACGGTCAAAACACACTTCTATCACAAACCTTTTATGGATAAAAACAAAATAAAAAAACAAATCAAACAGCAGTGGGTACTTCAGGATGTACTTGAACCGCTAGGAACTATTAGTATTTGAATACCGTGTATATGAACTATTTTACCATGCACTAGTGAGATAGTAAGACGGTATGGTATTTCGCCAGTCGCTAGTAAACTTGCACCGTGTAAACCACGCTTAACCCGTTGCTCACCGAAACTGCTTTGAAACGCTGGACATCCTACGGTTTCATTTTTTTTCATTATTCAAATTGTTGTTTCCGTTTTCTGTCGTAGCACACTGTCCGCCGTCGACAGACAGTCCGAACCGGCGGCGCAGCACGCGCATCAGCGATTTCCCAAGCGTGTTCCGACCTCGAGGGTTTCGCGATATTTGCGTGGATAAATGTTTAATGATCGAAGTAATCAATAACCGTGTGGGCACGATCGGTTGAGAACGTTTATCACTTCGGTAAACGCTGGTCTGCACAGCCGCATCGGTTAGTCACCGTTGTTGCGCTCCTCGACGGTTCTCGTCGGCCTTACGCATCCCCGCGCCTTTTACGTCTCGGCGTTGCGATGTTTGACTTTGGCAACATCGGCTCTCGACAACTGATAACGACGCCCGTCCCATGTTTTCCGACATCCGAGTCGCGGGAAACAGTGTGGCGATTTCCCCCCGAAACCGTAAACCATACACCGGAGGGCGCTCAAATATCAAAACGTTTTTCTCGTGGGTTTCGGGTTGACGTCCGAAATTATTTTCATCCTAATATGTTTAAGTATGTTGCGTAGATCAATGAAAACGTAACGATTCGAATTCAATACGAACTCATGGTACATGATTTTACTAAGCTTTGTTTTTCTTCATTGTCAAAAATATCTACAAAATGTTTGACCATTTCTACAAACACAAACAGTTCGAACTCGTAAACGAATAACTGTACGTTTTAACGAAATCGAAACAAGTTTTGTGTGATCCTTACCAATTACAGTTGAAGTATAACGTAGTTAACGTAGTAACTTAGTCAGTCTAGCTTTAATATTTTTTTCAAATATTTTAGAAAACTGAGCCTACTCTGTTTTCCTTTGAATATCCAATCTCTGGTTTTTAATGTACGCGTAAAACGGTTTTATGTTCTTCGAACTATACCGCGATTCTCGTTGCCAGTCTTTACGATAACATTTATCGCTTGGCCGAGAGCTTGGAATTGAGCTGTTAACCATCTGGAATGTTTTTAACTAATCTAGATGTTAGACACGTGGATTCCGGCTAGACCAGATAAACTTTTATTAAAAAGTTATTCGTACACTGTTAACACAATTATTATTCGCAAAACGTACCTGTAAGTGAGTATATCTTAGGGAAAAAAAATTTTAAATCAAGAGAAGTAAATACATGCGGGTTCAAGTTGACGGAACAACATATTCCTTAACGAATAACATTAAACTCATACGTTAAATTATTTAAACCTAAACCACTGGTTACTTCAAGCGAATAATGAAGTATAATTTTCATTCTTAAAAAAATGAATTTCTGTGTCGGTAAAATAACGTTTTAAATCAAGATTCAAGCATGCACAATATAATGTCAACTGAAAAAATGTAAATAAAATTGTGTTCAAGTTTCCATGTACGATAAGATAAAGGAAACAGTCACACGCCTAAATCAATAATTCGCTCTCTAACCGCCACCCAACTAAAACTATATTTATCATTTTTTATTCATACCAACGAATTCGTTTTATAATTATTTCTGGTACAATCTTATCTGTATTCTATTCACGGATATCAACTAGGTATTTCGTATAATTTTTTTGAGATGTGAACACGATTTTAAAGAAACTTTTCGGATAAGATAGCAACGCTCTAATTCTGTCAGGTAATAACTTTTTAACCCCGAAAATCAAAACATTTTTACCAAATATTTTAATCACGCAATTTATGTTTAATTGTAGAACCCAAATTCGTGATAAAAATACAACTACTAAATGTCATTCAATAATTCGACATAGCTCTGCATTTTCTTAACAGTTCAAACCGATTACGTTGTGATTATAAGTAAACCAAATGCAGGGATTAAGCGGACATTCTCAAGCGTCTAAACGCGCCTGCAGAATAAATACTTACCGGGGACGGTGAAGACGGTTTCGTCGGACATTGAGTTTTGTCCATGTAACATTATGTGACTTTTGTAAACGCGAAAATTATAATTATTTGATAAAATGTATTTTATCGGGCATGCTATGTCATTTAGTCATTACTCGACTCGAAACAATAACCGTTGGAATTCTGTTACATTACAAAGTTATTATTATTTGTCAGGTACTGCTGATGAAATAAAATTTTCGCCTAGAAAAACAAACCATTTTTGTTTTTTTTTTTTCATGTACTCGCTACCTCGGAAATTACAAAAAAAATCTCGTATTGAAACCGCGTAAATATATGAATCGCACACGACGCTTTATCTGCCGTTTTAATTAATTCGATAAAATCCGTGTTTTAAGGGGAACGAATTGGTCGTGATCGATTACAGCACCGCGGTAGTGGCCCGCGACTGTTACGACGGACGACCAACGGTAGGATGGATTGCACGATAGAAATTGGACGAAACATCAGCGAATTCCGATTGTCGATCTCGCCGGCACCATCGATGTCTCGGGGGACGGAGGACCGCTGACGCCGCAGCAGCCATCCAAGTGTGTATAACAAACAATATAATTTAACGTTCGATCGGTACACACGAATAATATGAAAACCTATTCTATCCTCCGACGGTAAGACGACGACGCTTGACGACCGATGAAAACTCGCAAAGTGAGTCGACGGATTTGTGCGGTTTTTCGTTGTCAGTTTTCGAAACCGGCCGCCGTTTTAATCACATTATTACACGAGTTCATAACGCCATTATTTCGCTCCAATTGTTCAACGAGTCTCGCAGCCCCGTCGGATCCGAACGTCGTGTACAACACTGGCCGAAGTGGCTGAAGATACGAAACAGTGCAGTGTTGACGAATTAAAAAAGTTGAAATCGTATTACTTCCAACTAATTGGTTAATTCAAGTTACGTAACGAGTTTTTCCCTCTCTCTCTCTCTCTCTCTCCTCGGTACCCTTGTGACTTATCGAATACAATTTTGTTTAGAATTACGTGGATTTTGTTCGATTAAACTAGTCTTCCAGTCGCGTTAAAGCCCTTCTCGTCTACGGCATTGTTTTACATAATACGCATGCGTTCGCCTAATAGCTCACCCATATGTATCTAT
Source organism: Sipha maydis (assembly GCA_034509805.1). Taxonomy (NCBI): domain Eukaryota; kingdom Metazoa; phylum Arthropoda; class Insecta; order Hemiptera; family Aphididae; genus Sipha; species Sipha maydis. The sequence continues at coordinate 310,311 of JASXSY010002904.1, forward strand.
TTCTCGCGCACTCGGTCTTCGTCAAACTCGCATTTCGTACCGCGACGGTTTTATCGAAGTGAAAACGAATCGAAAACAACATCGTCGTAGGCACTTGTTATTAATGCGGATTGGTACAATTTATAAAACTGATAAATAATTACTCGCGTGCACGACGTTTACACGTGAATAGTTATGCGTCGTACACTTTACACACGTGTGTCTACTGTTGTGTTTAAAATCGAAGAATACGTTCAACGGTCCGTAATAGTTCTATATTTTTACAAACCGAATCGATAAATATTATTCATTCATCGAATATGCGTAGGTACGTGTTACAATTGTACCTGAATAAATTATGTACAATAGCACTAACAAGAGGTACGAATGCGTAATGAGTCAAAAAAAAAAACAAAAAAAAACATCGTTGTAAAATCAATATTAGTGTGTTCCTTGTATTATAAAAAAATAAAACACAACCGATACTTGACCGTTGACCGATTTCAGTTACTTTTTTCCGTTTCACTTAAAACATTTTCGTTTTAATTAAAACAAAAGTAACCAAGAATCGTTTGGATTCCATATTCTTAGTTGGTTGGTTAACGATTAAACAACAAACTATTGGTATTATAAATTTTAATATTCTATTCAGAACAACACGATTATCAATGTTCGAATTAATCGTTTTCAGTTATTATCAGAGGGTTGAGTTTCGCGAAATCAGTTCGCATTTTAATTTTATTTATTATAATTATTATTATATATTTTATCTAATTCGATCATTTGCCACTGGATTATCTATTTTTATTTTTCGTTCATGAAGCATATTCCAAACTAATAGATAGAATTATAGAATAATAGAACTATAGAATTATAGAATTATCGATTTTGAGACCACTAATTTTCTCACAAAAGACTTGACGATTATTTATAGTTGATTTAATAAGCTTTGAAAGGGAGATAACAAAAGTATTTTCTTTCTCCGTGACTATTTTCATACGGTACCGAATTTTTCAACGATCTGAATAAAAAATAATGTTTATTTAATACTTTTTACTAAACCCAAACAACCTTACGGTACTTTACGGTTACTTTTATAAAACTTTACATGAGACGGGTATGAACTTTTTAGCTTTTAGATAATACTCTAAATCGATCTCTGATAATGTACGTACTGTGAATAAATGTAACACCTCAAATTTTTCTTTCGGACCACACACTCGATGTTGTTTTATATTTTTCACTTGTTAAAATATTCATAAATTATTTTTTCAACGTTGATGTTCAGATTGTTAAGAGTAGTAAATTACTAAGACTAGATTTAACTAACGATGAATACAGTAAACAATAGGAAAGTTACCCATAGAGGACTAGGTATATTATTTTCATAAACTCGCAATTTTCATAAAGCTTAAGAAAAAAACACACTACGTTAGCCAGAACTAAGTTATCGGAAGTATTGTTTCTGAAGCGTTAAAACTAATAATATTTTATGAACATCAAAAACCAAATTTGAAAAATTAGTTAGCTTTGAAGATAGCTTGAGAGTTTTTAACTACTACCCTTGGAAACTTTCTCTTAAACGGTGTATATTGATTAAACAGAATTTAACATGTACCTAACAAGCATCACCTAGTCTTCTGGAGATGTACTTGTCACATCATGTAGACTGTTTAGAAATTAACAACCTGATGAATGCACATGATTTATCGGTCTATCAAGCCACGCACTATCATGCTTTTTTTTTTTGTATCTGATAGTAGGATTCGACCGAACAGCTTTCCCACTTTTAAAGGTCTAGAAATATTACCAAACGAAATAAAACCTGTAGTTTTATTTAGCGAAATTAGTTGAAATTACTGCACTTGATGGAAATCTGATCTCTTTTGATGCGTATAACCAACACAGGACACAAAACCGTAACATTAAAGGAAATAAATAACTGGACGAGGCACGAAATAAGTTGCGCAACCGTATCGTCCGACGTACCGCGTTGCACTTAAAATGTAATACAACTAAGATTTATATACTTAAGTGTAACTTTAGTACACTCTCACCATACCAAATGATGTCACCTTTGACGTGTCATCGTATGTGACATTCACGTTGGGATTGCTCAGTAAGTCTGTGTGTTATAGCCGTTTTTTCGTTCGAACACTTAGTCTATTCGCCATGATCTTATTTTAGGTTCCGGCTATCTTTGTTTTTATTGCAACATGTTCAACAACATTAACTGCGAAGATGACTACGTATACCGCGATTTAAGTTTTCCGTTAAACAAATAAATTTACCAACAAACCAATTAATTTTAACACATATTATAATAATATAATAAATAACTATTAGTGTTGCGGTCATGTTTGTTATTGCTGTGGCTGTTATTTTAATTATTAACGGTGTGATTGTATTTATATCGTCGTTGTAATTGTTGAACCATAACGGTCTACACAACGGTTCGAACGGTGTACACTCATAAATAGGTAGGTGTACTTAAACAACGAAAAACTCAATAAATTATACGATTGGTATCGCGTACGATAGCCGGAACGTTTTACCGGAATCCAATGCGTTTCGGTGTAAGGAAAACCGATCGTAAACAAAGTCCTGTACACGAACGATATACATCGTTAATAACGTGTACGTCGTGCACGCTTGCCGGTTTCGAATAGCCTGAAATATTGCGAGTGTCGATTATTGCAGATAAGTTTAGCGCGAAGGGACTGGGGAGGGGGGGGCTTGAACGGCTAGCTTAGGCTTTGGCCACGAGAAACGAAAAAAAAAAAAAAAAAACCAACTTCATTCTTTTGAAAACGTGTTAAAACTTTACATCACGTTTAGATGTGTATGAAATAATTCTCTCGTTAAAATTACGTTATTCGTTGTTTTGTTAACAGCTCACGCACGACGCGTGACTGGTAAACATTTCGATAACAATACAATTATTTAAATAAGCCTTTTCGGAACGTGTTTTTGTTCAAACGTTCCATTCTGTTTCAATAGGTCGAAGAATGAAAAACGTGCAAAAGTATGCCGTACCTTGTTCAAGTGTAACCAGGGGCGGATCTTAAGCTTAGTTAAAGTGGGGGAGGGGCGAATTCTGAATAGGAATATCCATGAACTATATACAAGTACAATGAGCAAGGTCAAACCTAGTGGGTGTAGGGGGTCACCGCCCCCAGAAATCCGTATATCAAATTCGGATCAAATTGTTATAATCCGTATACTATAAAATGATCACAGTATACATTTTTCAACCTCCTCCCCCCGCTAAAAATAAACATTTCCTGCTTTCGCACCTGCAATGAAGACTTGATGTAGTTTAAGTAATTTATGGAAAAAGAAGTACAACACTTAAAGATAATAATAATTAATAATTATTAATTTTTAAAAATGTATTGTGTAAATGGTAAATCTATGTATCAAATATATAAAAAAAAAGGCCCGAGGGCCCAAGGGGGGGGGGCGATCGCCACGTCGCCCCATCCCCCATAGATCCGCCACTGAGTGTAACGTCCCTTCGGGTTCCCGCGTCAACTGCTACAGTACAATAAGTACAAGAGAAATACAAATGCTCAAAGTATCCCATCCGCGGTGTTTTGTCAATATTTTTAAAAATTGTTCTTCCTCTTGGTTCCGCTTGGTGCTGTCGACAAACCATCGGGAACACGGAATTATTTTCGAAATTATCGTCACAACTGCGGTTATTAGGCACTGCAATAATAGCGTATCGGCGGGGAAAAATTATTACGCGAATCGAACGTCACAAACCGTTCGTTTTATGGCCAAAAAGATAAAATCCCTTGGCGTATTTCAACGTCTCCGTTTGCACCATACATCCGCCACGAGAAAACGATCGAACGTATTATGTTTTATGATGTGTGCGCACAGTCATAAAATACATTTTCAATCCGTGAATTACGATTTTTTTACGAATAACGTTTTCCGAACTACAAAAGAAAAAATATATATATTTATATACGTAAATAAATAAAAAAGAAAAAAAAAAAATTGAAAAACGGAAAATAACAATGCCCGGAGGAACACGATCATTCGTGGTATCATCAATTTTTCAGTGAACTTTACAGACTATTTATTTATTTATTGATCATACTTTATTTTTATTTTTGTTTTATGCCCGTCCGGAAAAAATATTGAAATGATGCGGACTTTTATTTCAACACGTATCGAGTGCGAAACCGGCGTTACGGAAACCTGCGTATACTGTTCGAAATGAGTTACGTACAGCCAATCTTCAAAACGCGATTGCCAAACGACAGCCTTTACGTGCTATGCGTGGAACCATCACGTCGTATCATGTGCACCTGATACGGACTTCGAAGAAGAGTAGAAAACGAATTAAACGTTGCAACTCGATCGACAAAACGTCGCAAAACGTTCTAGCACACGATGAATTTCACGGGATAGGTACTTTGCGTTACGAAATACCAGTGAATTTTTTAAGAGATTTTCACTGGGCGACGAAAAAATGTCAAAACTCAAACCATTCAACGTACAACACCTCAGTATGATGATAGTACGATATATATGATGATATTTCGCATAATTTCGGCCGATCTTTCAAAACACTATCGACAGAATATAATCACTGGGCGACGATTGTGTCGCCTAGTTGGCTGGTTAAAATGTGCATTGCGTTATACGAGTAAGTTTTTTTTTCGTTCATAAACATTTAACATGGATAAATGAGACCTATGTTTTTTCACGTCGAATCACATTTTTATAATACGTACGGCTTAACAAATCAACGTTACAGCAAATCTAAGCGTTTTTAACGAAGAAAAAAAAAGAATTAAAAAAATTAAATCAAACTGAAATTGAATATAATATTATTTAACGTAGCGTGAACAGTTTACAGGTGCACGTCCAGTGCCCTTATCCACTTTACTGCTTCCGGTGTTATCGCGTGGATTCCTTCGACACCCCGGTTGAATTTCCTTCTTAATTGACATTCCGTTGTAATGTGATTTACGGTTTGTCTATCGTTGCCGCAATCGCACGTTGGGCTGACTTGGAGTCGCCATTCAAACATCATATACGTATATACCATGTAATCACATCAAAGAACAATCGACAAAACACCGATGAGCTCGGCACTTTATTTACGATTGATGATGACAATAATCGTCGATAGAACAATTGCGTTGCGTGGAAAGCGATTTACGCCGAAACGCGCGGAAGAATAAAAAACGAAAGGCTCGAAACCCGTACAATTAACGTGACCGTTATAATTATTTGCTCGTGCGGGGGAAAATCGAAGAGATGTGCGGAGTCCGCAACATTTTCCTCGCCGAACCAGGATTAAGTTCGCAACGATCGTAAACGATTACGACGAGCAGAGCCGTGTTTAGGGGGAGCAATAGGAACATTTGCCCCGGATGGCCAAATATTGATCTATCTAGGGGGGCGGCCGGGCACCGCAGTTGTCCGGTGTAATATACTAATGTCGTAACACAACACTCAATAAAGAATCAGAAATCGCAAAAGAATTAGACTGAAAACATATCATTGAAGATTTTTGCCAATAAACAATCTAGAAAAAATTATAACCATTGTATTCGTTTTTGTAGATATATTTATTTATTTTTGCAACGCATAATCGTTAAGCCTATATTTTAATAATAGCAATTAAAACATGACAGATTAAAGCGAATAAAGAATCCATAACCAATCATTTCTTAAGAGAAATCGAAAAGGTGGATCTATTTTTTAGTGGGATTGGACAGGGCGTAAGAATATGGTTGACCCAGGGCGCAAAAATTGTGAATTCGTCCCTGACGACGAGACAAAAGTTTCGCCGATAACGGCCAGTGTTTGGCTACCTGTCCGCGTTTACTTTTACCGATCCGACGCAAATGGAACGTATTAAATACAGGTGTGCTAACCAGTTCGTAATGCGTGAACCGATGTGAACCGATGTGTTCGCGTCGGGAACAATGTGCAGTACAGTTCAACAACACGTGATACGAACGTATTGCGTTGTAACCGATTTATAATTTTCCCTGTGTGTGTGTGTGTGGGGGGGGGGGGAGATTGATTCTCGAAGTCTTTTGGTTATCCAGTTGTTCATCGTTCCATCGGTAACACTGTTGAACACGAAAAGTAACAAAACGCTCTGCGTCTGTCGTTTGATTTAGGAAAGCAACGGGAAAAAAATGTGAACAAGTGGTACTGATTATGTACCTATAAATGTTATAGGTAGGTCGCGTGCCGATTTCAGACGAACCGCGTTTCGTAAAACATATAAACGCACTTTTGAGTGCCGCCGCGCTATTGGCTCCGATAGAATTTTAACAATACCGACGTCCCGGGTAAACGCTAGTGGATCTGTACAGCGATTTGTTGGCCGCGAGTAACCGTGGTGTGACTTGTAAGCACGGAGTATCGATGAACTTTCGCGAGACGTTTGTTTCGGTCCGAAGAAAATTCTACGCGACGAAACTTCGTCCTTGCGCGCGCCTCACGGTAATGCATTATCATAAACATGTGTAAAGAGTCACGGGAGAGCGGTTCGTTTCGGTCTCCGTACAGGGTTCATTGGATTTTATCCCGGAAAACGTACTACGATCAATATATGAAATCACTACGACCTTACGGCCTTTGCTCGTGACACCGATGGTTTATTAGAAAAACGTTCGTCGGTTTGCAACTAAAAATTGATGGTATCCTCTGACGCAGCGGTTTCCAAACGTTTACGACCACGGAACTCTTAGGGTAGTAGTTTGCGTTTCGTGGACGTGTGCGAGTCCAATAGACCTCGAAATTTTCAATTATTTATCGTAAAACTAATAAGTTCTCCGAGAGTAATGTATTTAAGATTATTAATATAATATAGCGTGATAATTTATTACGATTACTTCACTCGATATTCACCTTGCGATATCACCTTGCGGAACCCTTGAGATTGTCCTATGGAACCCTTAGGTTCCGCGGGACACACTTCGGGAAACGCTGCTCAAACGTTTTCAATTTCAACGTTCGCCCGGACAGATAAACGCGGTTGAATCGCATTATATTTCCTTTCCGTCGGGACAGTTGGTATTGCGCGGTATAAATTACAGCATTACTATCAATTAGCCCAGAAAAACCACCCTAAACAACTTGTCCGGTGCATTGGATACGGAACACGGATTACTATGATAAAATAAATTAACAGATTAAACGGTACGACGCAGGTACACGATAAAATAAATTGAAACTTCGATTCGCTGTTTTTTCAATTATTTTTATTTTTAATTAAATTTACAAACGACATATACATGTACGCGGTACGTTCCGACGCGTATTGCACATTTATTCTTGTACGGATACACAGACATGTCCGCGCTCATCAAAATGCGCGCATGGCTACTATATTTATTCGTAAATTAATACACATTCAAATACAACACTTCGATTTCCTCGTTATAATTAATAATGTGTGTTTAAACACGTAATACGATGTGGAACGTATGATGTAAACAAAACAATATAAGCGATTATCGTTTAGAAAATTAAAAATAGTTCGTTTTAACAACCAAAAGGTAAACAAATTAATATCTACTTTAAGACATGATATTATACAACCTGCACATAGCGCATTTAAAAATATAACATAAAACATAACAGTGGTTTTTTTTTAAACATTTTGTTACATGCATCGGACCGTCGACCACACGAGAAATGATATTTTTTAATTAATATACATACCCAAAGTACCTATGATCAGTGGCGTATTTTTTTGGAGGATCTCGACCCCCCACAGAGGAAAAAAAAAGATTTAAAATTCATAAATGACTCCGCTATCAAGGCACAGAGAAAGAGAAAATTAATTTGTATCGTATGGTTGTAATGTTTGTAGAAAAATATTTATATATTTATTAATTTATACTTAATACGTATTTTTTTATTGCATTTTTTTTAATAATGTGTAATAATAATTATAATAATTATATGTATTATATTATTGCATAAATTGATTTCAGTACAGGTATAATGAAATATTAGATATTGGTTATTTCGATGGCTATCGTGTTTTGAACTTGTTATGTTTCTTAATTATTTTCACAACTGTTATATAATAAATATTTTTCTGCATCAAAATTTACATATTAAATGATTTATGTTCGAAAATAATTCAAGTTCATCTACTGAAACGAAGAATTTTTTCCACACTATGTCGATTAATTATTTTCATTACCACGGCATTACGTTTACAGCACGCGTATTTTTGGTAAATTTTTACTTTTGCAAGTAAAATTAATGATACTATTAAATTAATTTCAAAGTGGTCTGCAACAACCGAACACCGATCATATGGTAATAGATAAACCCTAAGTTATGAAAATGGCATTTCGAGCGAATATTGCCGATGTCCGATCATCGTTTCAATGGTCACGATTTATTAAATAAACGAATTTTATGACACGGGGATTTTTTTATTTTATTTTTTTATTTATTTTTTTTTTTATTTGTATTATTTGATTTTTTTTTTCATATGAGATTTAATTCAGTTGTGATATTACACTCTAAATGTTCTTCTTTCCGATGGGAAGTACAAAATGATAAATGAGCCGCGACGAGTGCCCTAGAAATTAAATATTAATAAACGTAATTTATCGTGATTTATAGTCAATCTTAAATGTCCTGCTGTACTTCCCGTCCGTTCGAAATTCCCTAAACGAACAATTGGATGTTAATCGGATCGTGTTTGAATTTTATTTTCACAACATGTGCAACAACGTTACGACCCTTTTGACAAGGAATATTGTTGTGCAGTACATGAAGTATTCGACTAAGTCCAAAATCCAAAACAAGGCCGTTCCGTCGTTATCCATGTAAGTAGGTATCAGTCTGAAACAGAGAAAATAAACAATAATCAAACAGACATCGAGCTAAACTTTTGACGATAATTGTCCGAAAACAATTTTACACCGATATTGGTCGAAACGGTTTTGTCCGCGGTCAATACAACAAGAAATTTAACTGTTCGAAAACAGGCCAACGGTTTTGCAGAAACGGTCGTTTTTATAATAATTACATTTACAATATTATTGACGCGGTAATTTTTACGTATTGTAACATAGCAGGTCTAGCAGGTGTACCGAACGGCTATCGATAGTTTTATGATTCAATGACGATTCAGCGAAGTATTATAATTAAACACGCATGTATTTCACTGACATTCTCATAATCGGATATTAATCATCCGCTGTACTTGAGTAACGTTTCTTGGATTTCGGTTTTTTTTTTTTTAAAAAAAAAAAAACCGTCGCGCAATAAATATATTATTAAATTTTTATTATCTTTTCATCAGCTTCGGCGACGAGGTTATTAACTCAAAAAGTTATGTTTACGAATTGTTTGTACGTTTGCATTTCATATGGGTTAAAAATGTTTTATTTTTTTTAATATATGTTTATCTCAGCACATTTTGTCACTGAATTATTGCATTTATTATACATAAATTATGACAGAAAACGACTACACAAATGTTGTCTAACATTTATTACATTTATAACCGTCATTACACTCGTCCCATGGATAGTCATTATCATCACAAACGAAAACACACATAATTATTAAGGTAAAAAATTATGCGCATTATTTTTATTTATACTGCAGTTCAACGAATTTATGATTTTTCTCGATCATAACTATTAAAAAAATTCATCAAGTTTACATCGCATGTGTAATCATTCGACATCGTTTTGTTCGCTTTTAAGCGCATTTAATAACGAAAACTAGTTTTGAACAAAATATTCTTGTCAAACGTACTGGATGACAATGAATAACCTAAGCGTGCAACGATATTTCGTTTTTCCGATTGTTTAATTTATATAAAGGTTAAAACTTTAGTTAACTATCTGGTTACCTAACTAGCGTAACTATTACTAATGACAATAGCGATGTGTGGTTTAATCGTTAAAAGCGGTACCTTTTAACGCGAAAGCCGAAGCTGATGGCAATGTATCGCCAAGTGATTTAAAAAAAACTATTTTAAGTCCTGGCGGCCAAGAAATTTCATAAAAAAACTTCTATCGACCGAATACGTATTAAACAAATTAAATTTTATAATCTAACAAAGTTTTTAGTTACTGTAAGAACAGTCATTTTTACAGAAAAAAGAAACCCCCAATGGCGATGATTTCGAGCAAGAAATATGTTGCGATGTCGAAATAAAGCACATTTTTCACGAGACAAATACATTATGTTAAGTTCTATTTTTTTTTTTTTTTTTTACAGTGTTTGGTTAAAAGTAATAATAAGAGATAGTTTTGTTTGTTGCGGACTATCAATTTGAACAGGGTTACTCTTTTTTTTTCTTTTTCCATCCCGTTACGGATATAAAAATACACGGTTTTGACGAATTTCGTAATGCCCATCCATTGCGTTTATCGTCCGCCTGTGCGTAAAACGAAATCGTCCTTCTTTGCTACTCACCAGAACATAAATACCAGACTTGAGACCAAGGTTATTCGGTTGAAATGTTTGGTGTTTTTCCTTTATCCGTTAGCGGTCGGTATAAAAAAATCCGTCTCGTTAACATTTCCCCGGCAATAAAACGTGTATTTAATCGAATATCATAGCAATCGTTTTTCTTATCAACGTTAGTTATGAGTAGGGTTCGGTTCGGTTTATGAAATTGCATATTTTTTCTGCTGATCCAATTTAATGCGGACCTGGATATAAATTTGATTTCATGTTCCACTCAATCAAATAATGCTATTTTTACTTTGCATATTTTTACATACTTTATGGTTTTATATTTTAAATGCATATTTCAGTACATTTTCGAACTTTTTTAAAAGCAATTTAAATTAACGGGTATATAAATGATGAACTGTCGACCCGTATACGGGTTTGTCGCGAATATTTTTAAATTGTTTGATCAAACTAAAATTAAAATAAAAAATAAATGCATTGCATTACTGTGTAACGCTCATATTGTTAAGCAGTGTATAATATTTAAAAAATATAAAATATAAAAATGACGACTAAAAATAATAAAAAGTTTATAAAATATATAATACATATTTTATTTTTAATAAAATAGGTAAAATACATTTTACTTTGCGTATTTCCGTGTTCTTTTTATTGATTAAAATTCATATTTTATGTTTTTGGTGCGTATTTTGAATAAAGTTTTGTGCATAAATGCGTACATACTACAGTCATGTTAAGTGCATATACGTCCTCGCATAAACATCAGACCCATAAGTAAAAAACTCATAACTTATGAGGTTTCTGACTTACAATTCATTTGTGTGGTAAAAAGGTACATGTCAATTTTTTTCTTCTTGAATATATCGTGTGTGTTATGAAAATAAAGCAATAATATTTTGTATCCCTTTTTTCCGTCATTGAAGTTTCATACACAAGAATACAATATAGTATAGTTATAATATTATTTAATACACGAACTGTAATACAATTTAACATACAAACTAGAATTCATTTTTAACGGTTAAAGTGGAAAATGATGAAAATAACCAGTTAATATCGGAAAAGGGTTTGAAGAAATATTATTTTTATAATTTTAATCAATATAATTTTATGGTATGGATTATTATCGTCGGAATGGTATCAGAAATATTTCAGAAACCATCAGAGTGTCCGTTTAAAATGTATTATAAAAATGTTATCTGCAACACCCTCTGAGGTTGATTACATAACATTTAGATCATTCCCGTTGAATGTTAAACGTAAAAACGAAATTATATCACATCCGAACAGCATTTCTTATAAAAAATATATGACATGTATTAATTAAAATAATGTTCGTACTTGAATGTTTAATATTACATTAGCATGTACGCGAATTCTCGAAAAATCATAAATCACTTCTTACTACTTGTCAGGTGTCAATTCAATGAAACCGTATAATTATACAAAACGCTTTTCCTTATTATTATTAATATTTTTTTTATTACGATTTCTGCATAATTATAAATTATAATTGATACCGGTATACCCGCTGGTCGTAAATCATCATAAATTACGGCGTGCAAGAACGCACGAAATGTGTTGTTCACAGAGTAACATGTTTATCGTACATTTATAGGTGTGACGGTGTGCGAATTCGATAGGTAATGATAAATAAAACGTAACGTACGTTAAAATTTCAATTTCAGACGTATTAGCACAAATCGCATGGATACTACCCGGTTCGCGTGACGCACCGAATTTTCAACGGCGAAATCGTTACCGTTTCCGCCTCGTTTGGTAAGTATTGAAGTGACAGCACTCGCGCACGTACCGTAACGGACAACTACGGACAACTGTTTCGATCTGTTTGAGACAGTCCATCCGTTGGCGATCGATTTCGCGACGGACACGCAGTTCGTTTATCGTATTACGATTTGATCGGAGAGATCAACCGGGTTAATGGTTTTTTATCGTTAGGGCGGCTGAAGCGGGTGTCGCCTTCGTCCATCGCGCGGTGTGCGACGTAACGAAAGCTGCCTGCGTTTCGTCCGTCAGCAACGGTGCGTCATTTACGCGTGCCCGGCTCCAGGGATATGCGACGTAGGTCCGCGCCAAGGGTGGCGTTTAACATTTCTTTACAGGAGACAATTTTCAGAAAAAGATACGATTGCCAGTACCTACCGTATAAAACTACGCGTGGTAAGAAATAAAGCTCTATACGTTGTTTTTGTTTGAACCCGATAGTGTTGTTTGCGCATTGTCCACGATTTATTGGTCCAATCGACTGTTGACTTTACAAATACGATGAACTCGGAATCAAGTTTGCATTAGCATTGCTTGTGTACATACAGAAAAAAATAAAATACATTCGATGTAGTGTTTACGTTTAAGTGGCGGCAAAACTCGAGTTAAACCGAAGCAAAACTTAAGCAAGTTCGTCTAGCTGTGCGATTAAACATTTGAGCCGGACCTGCCTCTTTACGTGCACGATTCGAATTCGAACACCGTCGATTATCGTCACGAGTGTTCTGTTCGTTGTTCGTTTGACGAATACGATTTGTCATGCTGAAAAATTGTCCCCGGCGCGCCTAGCGAGCACACCTACAAGCATCGATTCAACGTTCGTAAATTCTCATCGTGCACCGATCGTTCACCGGTCAGTATTGACACGGTAGTTGTGCGATAGACGAAGACAACAACGTGCTTGGCTCCGGCGTCTCCCTTAACCGCGGCACGGGATAAAATGTTGGACGCGCGCGAGTAAACACGGTTTCGGCCCAATCCGATCGATCGAAAAACGATCGACAGCGGTCTTGTCCACGAACCGCGTACGCGAACGGTCACAACACGGATACCTACACGTAACGGTACGACTACTTGCGGGTGCAATAAGTTTTGCGCGTGACGTGACCGATCCTCGTGATCGGAAACCTTAATCAGTCGAACGGGCGTTGCGAACGGATTAAGGGGTGCGGCAGCACACTAGATCGGAACGGAACGGAAACGAATTTCGTCCGCACACTGTGTCGGAACCGGTCGGAATTCCGCGGCCATACATGCTTGGTCATTTGGATCTCGTCGCTCAAGCTCGACGGTCGAACTAAAGCTTATTGCTAAATTATTTATTTTGAATATTTTCGAGCGTTTATAAAATATAATATTATAATGAGTGATACAAATGGTGACGAAGAAGACATGATATTCGCACTAGATCTTTTGTCAGAAGCTGAAGAAAACGAAAAATATACGACAAAAAGACAGTGGGTTCATAGCATACATTTGGCAAGGGAAAAAGAAGGAGAGTTCTATACACTGTTCCCGCATTTAAAAAAGGACAATAAAAAACGAATGAAAAACGAAGAATGCTTTTGGTATTTTAGCTAAAAAATTTTGAATATATAGTCACAAGCTTCAAATTTCTCCGGAACATCTTGACAAAGTAATATTGGCAACAGTTTGTTAACATAATTTTCTCAGAGGAGATGATGACAATTTGTCATTAAAAGTTTATTGTTGTAGACTTTCAGTTGTCGTTGTGTTCACAACTACAAAGTACAAAACGATGATGACCTTAGGCGACCGTGTCAGTGCGCATGCGTTTGCGATCGGAATGCCTCGGAATCCGTCAAAATATTGTCGACAAACAATTTGGTCGCGTTCCGATCCGATCCGACGCGACGTTTCCGATCAGATCCGATCTAGTTTGCGGGACCTCATTTAAAATTATTTTTATTAATTTTTTCCGTCCCGATCCGATCGGACGGTTCCGTTGCGTTCCGAACTAATGTGCGGCAACCTTTACCGTACTACTACTGCGTGTTCCGCGGGGCGAAAAAAAAAAAAACAGAAAATCGATCCGTCATCTCGCCAAGTGCTTTATCATTTACCTTAAAACCGGGTGGGGGGGAAGCAATATTTTTTGCTAGCCTGTGTGCGCGCTTAAACTGCGATGAAGTCGCTCAACGTTGTACACGTTACACATTACGTGCGTACGAATCATACAAATCACGTACACGGTTACGTCGACGAGAATATTTATCACAATAAAGATCGTGATGTCCCCGGTTGGAGGGGGGGGAGAGAAGTTGCCCTTCCCTAAAAGCGACCGCTGCGTCCGGTGCAGTGTGTCGATCTAAAAACGATCGCAGCGAAGTGCTAAAGCTTTGGTTTCCTGCAGTCACGGCGTATCTTCGAATAAGTTTCGATCACTCAACAGTAGAATTTCCGGAAAACAATATTTGTTTACAATTCACGCGCATATGGATATTATCACTGCACGTTTTTTTTTTTTTTTCACGCGCGTCAATTACGTCGCGGTTGCCGGTTGAACGATATTCGCACAACACGGACGACCGATTTAAAAATTTGTGTTTTTCGTTTTTTCTTTTCATCTATAATTTTATCATCTTCTCGCAACGGAATCCAGATTTTATTCACAACCGTAAACTATGGAAAAAAAAAATAACTAATTGAAATGGTCCGATATAACCCTGTTCCGTACGAATCGAGTGATAGAAATTACAAGGATAATGTAGTAATGAATACAATTCACGGATTAATGTTTAAACAAATTTCTAAATAAACGATAAAACTCTCTGAATAAACGGACCGAAAAGTTCATCGACTTCCATCAAATTACACATGCAGTAAATCACACGCACTTTTTGTGTTACCGACGAACTGACGTCAATTTTCAGATCGCCGCAGTCGTAACAGCGTAAAGCGTGCACAAAACACTTCCATCACGTATCACGTTTGCGCTTAGGCGTAGTGCGCATGGGGCTGTAGGGGCTACGGCCGACGCAGAAAATGTCGAGGCCTTCTCACGGTGTTTTTAATTATGAACGTTTCGAATCCGAATTTGTGTCGATAAAAATATTGGTATTGATTTTTTACTTTGCACGTGTTGCGCTGCTGCTATAAATGATCTGTGGACGTTTTTACTATAATTCTGTTGTCGAGCTTGGGTTATGCACGGTGAGGCGCGTACAAGAAATAATATTTCGGTAGGTTTTATGTCGCGCGTTTTCGTACTTATGTATAGTCTATAAACCACTTTTACCCTACGATAAACACGTTTAATGATTTTTCTGAATTTCGGTACGGGTTGAACCTCAAATCCTCCATCCCCATTGTGCACGGTTAAATGTCAACTAATAAAACACTTACGTCATTAGCTCGACTGGACCGCATTTGATTTTAGTCGTTTTTACATCGCGTTGTAAAGACGCTTTAATCAGCTCAACTAAAAATAGTTTTAAATTTTTTACGATACGATTTGTTTGCCGTCAAAATATCGATGGCAGTAAAACTCGGTGAAATGTTCCGTTTCGAATGGGCCTACAAAACGTTCACACCCGTTTGATGAAATCCCGAGTGACGCGCGGCGAAAAAGGTTTCGCGCAGCCTCGGACCCACGGTGATGAACGTAACTTGTTCGAACGGCGGCGGAGAACGATGATAAACGGTAATCAAAACGCCGTCGTGGCGACCCGTCCGGGCCGAGGACGTACCGTCGGGGAGAGTAATTGAAGGCGTCAGTGCAATAACAAGACAGCTCCTCTTTTTTTCAAAAACGACTTTAGTATATTTTCTGATAAAGAAAAATTAGGCCGACATTTCTGTGTAAGAACCAGATTGCTCCGATCATTATTATATCCAATACAATGCAAAAGGAGCTGTCTGGTTATTTATATTCCGTTCAAAAACCAGACAGCTCCGGAGCTGTCTTGTTTTTGCCCTGAACGTTGGTTGCTTTGAACATCTCATGATTACCGCCGCGCAATATTATTTCTTATCAACACTAATATCTAAGCTAATGTTTTACACGAGCGTAAATCGTAATCGATAATATGTTATTTTAAAAATGATTTATCATTATTCATTACGTTTATACGTTTACTTATTATTCTTATTATGTGATTTCAACATTATAATACTGTTATATATTTTTTTATTAAATATTGTTGGGACATTTTTGTTGAAAAACAATTTTTTTCAACTCATTAACATCTACACTACACAATCTGCTCATTTTTTTTATGTTTTTGGAATATAATATGTGCAATTAATATATTTAAATAATAATAAAAAAAAAATGTTCAATATTTCAAGGCAAAAAACCAGACAGCTCCATATTTTGAGACTTTAAAACACAATAAAGTACAACTTTAAAATTTAATTTTTTTTTTCTTTCTTACCAATTTTTCGATTTCAATGTGATATACAACTTAAAATATTTTTAAAAAAAAAAGGTCACTGTGAATTTTAAAATTAAGTTTTATGTGTCTCCTGAAAGGTTTCAGAAAATGGAGATGTCTTGTTATTGCACTGACGCCTTCAATTGTCGCCGGTAACTGGTAAACATTAGCCGTTCGATAATTACTGTTCATAAAATGTATTTTATTTTTTTTTTTTTATATATTTTAATTTAATTAATAAATAAATAAATAGATACACAAATAAACACTTAGCCTAGAGTATTATCGTACTATTGTGAAGCACGACCGGTTCGGAATTAAAAAACCCATCGTCAAGCGTGTGCGAAGTCGATAAAATCGTGACTCTCTACGTATCCGATGATGAATTCCAAACCGGTCGTACTTTACAAGCATAATAACACTACAGGCTAAGCATTTATTTATTTCTGTGCATAGACAATTTGTTTGTTTGATCGTACACTGATTTACGGCTCTATTATCCATTAACTCGTTTTTAATCTTAATTTTATTTTTTATTATTTTATTGAACAACTGTCGGTAAACGCCGTTTCACTGCGATTACCGTCGTGGAATTATCGTCCGTCTGAAGTACGGAGATCATCGTACGATTTTCGCGGACGCGATTCGTGCGCTTCGGGGCACCATACCCACGTCGATTGTTTTATTTAGTTTTAATTCGAACAAAGTGTGAAGGAAATAAAAAAAAACAATAAAACGAACGATTTGTGCACTATGTAAGACGAAGATGAAAAAACGAACGGCGCTGTTTTGCGCATTTAATTGATTGTACAGAGGAGTACGGGCATCTCGGACCCATGCGTACAGTTACGTATGTGATTAATATATATATATATATATATATATTATGCCTACGCATTCTGGGCGTGTACAGACAACTATTTGCAAACTAGTGTTCGTCGCATATTCACATGAATACGATGTACAAAATATATAAAAGGTACAAAATAATGTAAACGTAATAATTATTGATACGACCTGAGGAATCTGACCGTCCTGCGGTCGCTGTATTAGAAGACGACAGACGGAGTTGAGCAACAACGACGACCGACGATGCGGACGTACGGTAAAAGAGCTTGACGCGAAAGAAAATCGTCGATGTGGACGCGCAGGAACAGGAAAAATCACAGCGACGGTCGACGATCAGGTACCAGGAGAGGTGGGTTTGACATCCAGCGGTGGCGGTTGGACTAAGGCTTTGAAAACGCTCGCGGTCAACAAAGGAGTGACGGCTACGACCGATGTGTCGATCCGACCTGGCGATCGTTTACGACGCATACGAGTACCCGACACGATTCAAATGTCGTACTGCACTGACGGCAGAACGGGTTACATGCGAAAACGAGTTGTGCACGCGGGACGAGAGCGAAGTACAATCGTGTGATGATGCGGCGAAAACATTGTACTGCTATCGCGTTTCCTAACCGGGCTAGGACTTGGCTTCGGCTGGTCTGCCTCGGGTGCGGTGGTTCCAGCGATTAGGACGGGTCCGCAGTTGTGGATAACGGTATTTAAACACTCCCCTGTGGGGGGGAAGGGACGAATATATAGTGAAAACGTCCCCCCGAACAACAAACCTGCGTCGTTAAGTCGAAATAGGGTGGCGACTTCCACCAATGAATTTCGATGACGTAAAATGTTGATTGTGTTCCGAGCCGCGGGACTGGTCGATGACAACAATTTACTCCGAAACCATCGTCGAAGCCAACGGAGGTGGTGGCTGGTGGGTCCGAGGCGTGACCGTCCCTCGAGCTTGGGTTCTCGTCTCTATGAAATCCGGACGGTCTGTCGCGTCTCACGTCAGTCTCGGTAACCCTTCTAATCCCGTGGCCAAATGCGGTAAGATAAGGGGACTCGAACTGTGATGGTCGCGCACAGTGTTCCAGAAAGTTGATTTAGGAAGTTAAAATTAGAATCAGTATTCATAATCAGTAATCGAACATAAAACTGAATTTAATTTGTTAATAATCAGTGACTGTGTAATATAGGTTTTTAAATCGATACGCTTTTTTATGTGGTTGAATCGATGATTGCAGAAACGACAATAATCAATTCTTGAAAAATTTTTGGATAATGACTGTATGATATAAATAATATTGAAAAATAAATTAACTCAAGAATGAATACTTATTAAGACACATCATACACAAAATACAAATTTACAAGTTATACACTTGGTGCATAGAAGCACACAACATAAGTTTGAGATAAAGTTTTCAATAATAAGCTTAATTGTTTGAGCGTATAGTTATTATATGATAAGCACCTTCCGTTGAATGAAGTTAGTTTATTTTTCTTCAATATCATGGATACACTAGTGGAAGATATATATATATATTTTTTTTAGATTTTTTTTTTTAATAAGTTTTGCACTACGATTCAAGTTATAAATATAGAAATATTTAAAAATGTAAAACTATACTTTTTTTAAATCATCAAGGATAAGGAAAAAAAAAAGTAGTGGATAGTAGAGAATTGAACTTCATGTTTTCTGTAAGCTTAACTTGTTCTCAAATCAATATTACATAATTTGACGGCGACTAATGTAGAAATAGGACTAGTCGGGCAGCGAAACTCGAGTTTCGAGCGCCGTACAGGATTAGTGCTCCCGCCCGGTCAGTCGACTCGGGGATCTCTGAGGACCTACGACAACGTCGCCGTCTTAAGGGAGATCTGAACACTACTCGGCGAGTGGTGTTAGGGTTCCCTGGGCTGTCCGTTCGCGATCGGTTGAATGGACTGAACTGCCTAACAACTTGCCTTCGTGCTAGCTGAGTTGCGGGGGTAATGACTCGGTCAACACGGATCGGTCCTGGTGATCTGACGCTTCGGATCGCCAGGCGAGCGCTGTAGTCACGACAGGGACTGTCGGGAGGTCGTACGTACCTTAGTTCAGCGGCACAGAGTCGTCAAGCATATTAGGTCCGTCTGGATTTAACTAGCCGGGACTCGGTTACAACGGCGTCCGACACATAGAAGCCGGAACATTCTGTCGGACGTCGAACTTCAGTGGAGGAAGTGAGCCCGGAACCATCAATCGCGAAAAACTATGTCGGAAAACCGAAACCGGGTAGGTGCCCTCCGGCAGCTGATGACAGCTGGCCCTAATATTAACGACCGATCTACGGACGAACCCCTGTCCTCGAGATATCCCACCAAGGCGGATCGAGGCAGCGGTGCGTAGCCTATGCCAATATTGCACGGGTACAAATAGGGGTGAGAGCCGTCCCTTGACCCCTAAGCACGCAGATAGCTACGCGAAACCGTTCGGCTGGACCGCAGTGGCTGATCAATGACAGAAGCGATTGCCAGGGAAACATGTGCCGCGCAAACCGTGGCGTTTAAGGCCGTCGATTGTGACTTCGTGCGCTCGACCGACGGATACAAATCCCGGGTTGAAACGGTAGCGGCATCACGAGTTGTCGCACGGTCGAGTGGGTGCCGGCGCTGTTGAAAAACCGATACGCGAAACCCATACCGCGGGATGTCAGAGGTGCCCCGTTCTCCTTAATTGGACGGTGCTCGAGTAAGTGTAAGTCCTTCGGACTCGTGGTGGCACCAGTTTCTCGGTGGGAGATAGGAGTCCAAATATGGTGACCGCACCAGTGCCTTGTCACGTCTGAACCTTACGACCGGGCTTGACTTGACTAAGTTCGACGACGACAACACAAACGAGCGCTCTCCCCTTTGGGGATGCAGACCCGTTAGATGTAACATCACTGCTATCGCGTTGATCGGAAGTCGCTGACAGTATCGTTTTAACCGATTGAAAGGCTATACCTTCGAGTCGGAATCTACAATTCGTAAATACGGATACGAATCCATTGGTTTTGACGAATATTTTTTTATTGCAACGTCTGTCTCCTAACTCCTAATAACAATCGTCAAATGACACCGTTTGAATTTATTTTTTAACTTCGAAACATCTAAAATTAAATATTATAAATAACATCGAGGGAAAACATTGCCTAATATATAAAAATATAAAATAAAAGAAACGTTTATTCCATATAAATTGAAATGATTTTTTTTTTTTTTCTTAGTTTGTAAGATTTCAAGACTTGGAATCTCGATTAGTTGTTCAGCACATAAAATATTCAATTAAT
Organism: Sipha maydis; assembly: GCA_034509805.1. Taxonomy (NCBI): domain Eukaryota; kingdom Metazoa; phylum Arthropoda; class Insecta; order Hemiptera; family Aphididae; genus Sipha; species Sipha maydis. The sequence goes on from JASXSY010002904.1 coordinate 331,060, forward strand.
GTACAATACAATTTTCTAAAAAAATGTAAGTTCTTTTATACTGTTTTAAATTATGAAACTTTGATGATGTATTTTTATATTCGAGCTTTATGTATTATGCAAAATTAAGAGTACCTCATTTATTTTTTTTTACAGCATCAACTAGCCCGTTATTGTGACCACTGTTACGATTATTATTAAAATATTACATGATCATCAGTTGCCTGAATAATGTTTATTTTCGTTTTTTAAATATTTGTTAAGATAAATCATTTAAATTTATCATTAAATAATATTTTATTCTATTGATATATAAATATAAAATATGAAAAAATGTATATTAATTCTGTATATCAGCTGAAACCTGAATATTATGTTCGTTAAACAGTAAGATTCATTATCGCTTGTTATTTATGTATTTGAACTAAACTCATAAATTAAGAAAACCAATCAGAAATTTATCGCGCTCAAGTACACTTTTCCTCCGTTGTATATTTAATAACATTTTCATTTCAATATTTAATAGGAATAAAATATTAATCAAATTCGACGCTCGCACAGTGATTATGTTTCAAAAATTGACTTGGCTCGCTTCGTGTTTGAAGTTTCATTAAATGCACAATAGTTCAAAAGTTCTTCGAGTCGAATGCCGAAAAACTGTTAGGCTTTACATTTTCCCATACGTCTGGTACTATTAACTCGGAACATACATTTCTAACATCTGTACGTTTTATCAAAATGAATACAATAAGAGTAAATTGTTACGTATTTATGTTTAATAGTATCCTACTTCAGATCACAGTAGAAGTATCCAAACCTTAGGTCGGTGTATCCGAACTACTTCTGCTTGAAATCATAATATGTGCGTATATTTCTATTTCAATTACAAAATTAACATTTCGAACGGAAAGATGTTTTTTCGTGATAAACCGTATGTACACACATATGCATATATTTTTATTATATAAGTGTGTGCATAATAGGATACATATTAAATATTTTTTTAATATAACTTGTATACGTTAAAAAAAAAATCCTGTATCCCAACTAGGAGTGGCCTCAACTGATTAATTGGTCAGTTTTGCTGTAAGTACCGCTTTTCGCGAACGAAATTAAAATTAAATACACGCCAAGCTGGCAATCAATTTAGAAATATCGTTATCGGATAGATATGATTATTATGCGCACAAAGATGAAAGGCCGCGCACGCGATATCCAATATATTTATACACATCGATGCCGATACGCTGTATATATATACATGTATATTACTGATAATTTATGAACTAAATAATTTGCATAACTATTCCTGTAGAGTTTGCGGTATAAATAATCTCTGCGAAATACGATGATATATATCCAGTACGAAATACATAATACATCAAAGTGTTATTTTACATCGAGTAGGAGTTACGGTAATTCCATAAGCTCCATCGATGAATTGAGATTTAAGTGATCGGTTTCTTCAAAATGGGTTGTTTTTTCTTTGAAAAAAATAGCTTTTGCATTTAAACCGTGATTTATGTACCTAAGAAATTGTAACGATTAGGTGTACAGATTAATTGCACGTAACGTTTGACTTATTGTACTGCATTTGGAATTAAGCTAGAAATCAATTTATCTAGCAACGATTTTCGTTCATAGTATTTATATTTATATTACGATTGAAAACAATACATAAATATATATGTCCGTGAGATGATAATGTACTATGAATAATGCTCATAAATCTATAGAATAACGTAACAACGGTTCCGTACAGAACAGAAGGGAACGAACATCAAACAACGGTATTATAAAAAGTATTAGTTAAATAAATATATGCGTATGTATACCTGGAAGAGGAGAAGAAAAATCTAATAAAACGGAAAGCATTGGTAAATTTATTAGTAAAAGGTTTTAGTGTAATAACTTGATTTTCTTAAAATAAATGGTATTTTGTTAATGCAATAATAAAAGTATATTCATTTTATCAAATTTATATTAAAATTAATAAAGACCTTAGTTATATCAACAAAGTTCTATTTTAATCGGTTTATAATTTTATACGGTAAGTTGATAAAAAATTTTGTTACATTTACCATGTTCCTTATCAAAGTGTGCATTCAACAAAATTCACATTCTCATGTCAATAATCATTTTATGGAACGTATATTAATAATAATTTTATTGGATCGACCTATATTATCATTGAAATTACAGGTATTTTTCGTTCAGTGTGAGAATCCAGCCGATTTCCACCATAAGTTCCAATATTCGTCAGCAGGCACCGACCACGCAGACTAAACATGTTGAGTAGCCATTCTTCGTGCCTTCGTATTCCTTCCATCCACGTTCTTGGCACCACCTGTTTTATTAAAGCTGGGCCAGTGCCATTCTCGTTGACCCGGAATATGAAGGGTCTCGGTCTTCGGGTGAAGTGGATGACATATCACCGATCCTCTAGAACCGTGCAATCCCTATATAGATCATGAGATGCACTCCGTTTGGTGGTTTTTCTTCGCCGCCGTGCGACGACAATAATGATTTCACCGCTATTGTACGCGGCGATCCGACGACGATCCGGTGAATATCGTTGAAATTGTTGCGAACCGCGCGCGCGCAGGCATGTCAGCAAAAAGCGAATCCCGAGCGTCGCGCCCGAGGAAACTCAGTTTATGGTATTATTCGTTTAACGGGGCGTAAAAATAAAAAATAAAAAACCGAACGGACGGTGTACGCGTGTGCGCGATATTTAATTATCGGCGAATTGTGATTATTGGAAGTTGTGCTCTAGTATTTTACGAGAGGGATGTTAAACACCCAACCAACGTTATTTTCTCACCGTAACACGGACCTGTATCGACTCGTCGTCGTCTTCATGTAACGTTCTACTTTGCATGTTCTTGTTTCGAAGTAAAACGCGGTTTTATTATCCAGTATCATCTGTAACGTTTCTGTACCGTTAGCAACAGAATAGTTATTACTTCTATAACTTAAACGAATTGCAACTGCTTTGATTTGCCTCGTAGGTCAAAAAATTACGTCCATTTAAAGTGTTTGCATTTCTTGGATCGATTGAGCCATGTTTTTTTATGCGTGTTTTAATTATTTAGTGTTCGAAATCATTAATTTGCTTATTAATACTTAGTTTTTTTTTTAAAGTTTTACGAACCATACTGAAACACGTATAATATACATTTTTTTCTCGAAATATTCGAGTACAGGGAAAAAATAATACCCAATATGGTACGAGTACAGTGGCGGCACCAGGAACGGGTTAGGTAAGTTCGTGGCCCTACCTGGAAATATATGGACCCGCCAGTGGCCTCACCATTGATCTGACCTTAGACGTATTATAATACGGTCATTTTTCACGAGCAGAGTCGTTTTGAACTAGTCTTGTCACCAGGAGCGGATTTAAGGCACTGCGAACTATGCGGCCATGTGGGGCGGCAAATTTTGGAGGGCGGCAAAATTATGTTAAAAATTTAGATTTTGTAAAATTAGGTACATAATTTTTAAAATTGTATTTATCACTTCAAAATCTTGAAATTGTGGATTTTGTATTTGTTTATTTTTAGCATAATAATATTTATATTTTCCCAGGAACTCGTCTACGACAACGACGATAATATTGTATTATAGCTTATCTTATTGTTTAAGAAATGTCTTGTAATACTATAATAAACAAAAATTGCATATTAGGTAGGTATTGAAAAAATTAATTTATTTAAGGATATTTTATTAAAGAGGTAGTAAGTTTTTTTTAGATAGGGGTGGCAAAGTTAATTTGGCATAGGGGCGGAAAATTGTTAAATCCGCCCCTGCTTGTCACACAGCGTTGTAATCATTTAGAATTCTAAAATATATTAATGAGATGTTCATATCGATTATTGTTATTTTATTTTATTTTTTCGCTGAAATCTCATTTTTTGTGGCCCCAACTCATAAACGTTGACCTCCCATGGGCCCTACTTGAAAATAAATCCAGGAGCGACCACTGTACGAGTAATTAAAAGTCAAAACCTAATGGTTTTTCAATGGCACGTGAACTAAAGTTAACAATCGCGAAAAACGTATTAAACGACAGCATTAAACACCATCCTTGGTGCATAAGAAACAGCCATAAAATGTCGAACGGCTAATGATACGAATGGTAGTATCAATGTACTTGTCCGTCCAGGTTTTTCAAACCGCTCCGATGACGGTACGTAGTTCAATGATTTCATGTACAGCGCATAATATCTGTGTACGAACAGAGATTATTATTATTATTATTTTTTCGCCTCCGTTATACAGTACGCGACGGTACGGGAAATACGATAATACGAACGGTACGGGTACCTACTTGAATCGCAATATTTTTGTCGGTGCGCGGCGGTAAATTTAAAACGTCACCGTCTCCGACGAACGTAACAATGCGTATTTCATTTCGTGAACCGATTACATATTGGCAGTAAATTGCTGAAATTTCTTTCTCGTTGCATTGTAATTTGTTTTCCACCGCTTTACGCTCGTACAATTGGAACAGTTTTGGTTTGGAACGAAGTAACGTTTATTGTTTTTAATTTTTTTTTCTATCTCTGTTTTAACGCGTATCTAATGTCAAATGTTCGAACGGACGAAAAATCGAACGTTACGCCTGCCCGTTAAACATAATACGTTGTATGTATTGCGATCGAAAAATGAATAAATGGATAAACTGACCGTACATCGATTGTTTGTAAATAGTTCGGCCGGAAAAATTAAATGAAAATAAACGTGTTAAATTTCTAGCGCGATTATAATGTAAATGTTGACAGTCGGTGTATAAATAAATTGCTTATAAAGTCGACACGCACAAACATTGCGCACCCGAGGCTCTTTTATAAGATATACGTGAATTCTCGTGCAGGAAAAATGAGTAAACCTATCAAACACCGTTTTCGCCTTACATTCTCACGAATTTTAATGTATTTTACTGTTTTTTTTTTTTTTCGATGTACATATATACACAAGCGAAAAGAGCAAATCGTTTTAAAGTAAGAATAACATTGCTAACCGAGTTAAATTCTTTGAAGTCGAATTTCTTAGAGCGAGAATTACGCATTGCCTTAGGATTGTATCATATATATAGGTACAAAAAAAAAAAAAAAAACTCAACAAAAAGCGACACAACAATTATTTTGTAAATAAATCAACGTATTGGATTATTGAATTAACAAAAAAATGAAATAATATTATACGATTTTAATTGATAGCTAACGATAAATTGTTAAAAAGTAAAAATGAAATTGTATTGGGATTAATACTATTTTATGTATGATTTAACGTATCGAAAATAATAACTAAATATTATAAACTATATTATTTTTTGTATTTTATACACATGTATAGTTAATTTATTAAAAATGTTTCCGCAACGAAACTTTTTGTTTGAATATATATTTTTTGAATGTATAAATACACTCATGAAAAAGAAAATCAATGTTTTGAATCCAGAGTACGTTTCCATCCTATAATTTAAAATCGATAATATTTTTTTAAACTATTTAACAGTCCAAGTATTATACATATGAAATGATTATTTATTTCCTTTGGTGCTTGGAAAATGTCGTGAATAAATTAATGAACGGCTGAGTACTTAACAGTGATTATTTTTCCACAAACATGCGTTATGTAATACAGTCTGGCGGTAAAAATACAAAGCTTAGAACAAAACAAGACGGATACGAACGTGAGCGACTAACATAATTATTACAAATCATAGCTGTTCGTATGGATAAGCACACAGGACTGGTGTCCCACCCTCTAGGAGCTCTAGATGATTGACCTTATACAGTTATTCGCGTGTTCCACGTTATTATTTGGCATTGGCACTATTCTTTCGTCCGTTTAAGGTTATATCCTCGTCCGACGAATTATTATTTTATGCTTCACATCGTTTCACGTGAATTTATCGAGTCATTAAAATTACTACTACGTGAAACATAATAAAGTGGATATCCATCGTGTTCGTGGAAAAAAACATAGTACAAAAATTGACGTATGCGTTCCGTACGCGGGATTATTCATGTACGTTAAATACAAATCGCATCATTTCGCTAGCCGTCAACGTCTTGATATTTACCATATTACGGACGCGTTTTCGTACGAAGTTCGTTGCAAACGATTACACGTTGCGTGCAGACGTCGGGGTTATCGTTCAACGAGTCCGATTCCTTGAAATCTAGACCAATGCGAACGGTCCCCCTTCGTTTTGAAATAATTTTCACTTAATCGGTGTACGACGTTTAATGCTTAAACGGTTTCCATTCTCGCACGGGTGAGTGGGCGCGTACCCGCAATGACGCATTTAGAATAAGTGCGCCCCCGGGCGAAATTATTTTATTTCCACCCCTCCTCCCCACCCACTTGTCTCTGCTCTTTTCGCCCTCAGACCTACCCTTTCCGCGCTCGATTAATAAAAAAAATATGCTCCTAGCTCGTTTTGAATAACATATTAAAATCGATATCCTAGGGTTAATCAATGTTGTACATTTTGCGGCAGTAAAAAAAAAAAATTCACTCGGGGCATCCACCCCTTCGTTCTCCCCCCCCCCATTCCCTGAATGCGCCATTGCGTACACGTACGACGCCGGCATTCAACAACACACATCTCGAGTACTCGCTACGCACGAAAATTGTATAAAAATCGCTTTTTTATTCGTCGGTTACAGTCTTACAGTTTACCGCGTTGTTTCAGTCGTTGCGAAATGCGTTCTCTCAAATTTATGGTCTCCGTATAAAAGTGTGCGCAACGACGGGCGACGGTGTTAACAGCGGAAAGGCAATTTGGCGTCTCCTCGTGAACGACATGATACATTATATTATTACCGACCGTTAACGCCGTTAAAGCGAACGGAAATCAAACCGTCGCCACAGTTCCTTTCTGCATTTTAATAAAGACGTACAATTTCTCTGCGTTCGGCGCGCGCGCGCGTAGTTTATGATCATTTTCTCCTCGTCGGTAAAAGATTCACCACGCATTTGATCTCGCGGTTTTGTTATTTCTTACACGGACACCCACCGGCGGTGTATTACTCGCGTTGCGCATACCGTCACGTATAGCAGTTACTTATTCTTTTTCGAAATCCATTTGACGCGCAAGCACTGCACGGTGTAACCCGTGTAACAGCCAGGTACCTATAAAGCGATAAATGTCACATAAAGGAAAAATACGTTTACTCGTTAACGCCAAACGGTTATTTATCGTGTCGTAAATTAATAACTACACGCCTATTTATGGAATTAATAACTGTTTTTAAATGGTTCATTGTTCCGACGGACTAAAAAATCAATAGCGCCCAATTAAAGTTATTGCCGTGCACCGCAGTGGTTCACGTGACGCGTAACATTTCGCCCTCCGTCTGATTTTCCGTTCGAAAATAATTGTGAAGTTGATCATGAAGTGTTTTACGATTGTTTTTAATTCGACCGTTTTTTATTCGTTTTCTTATTCGCAATGTTCACTCTCGTACGAACTGCGAACCGGAAAAGTCGAAAACGAGATGAATGTTGTTCCGAAGTGCAGTGTTGTACATTGCATTTCATTCTACGTGTTCGTCATTCAATCTTTAAACGCACACCTACGTAATTCATTATTAGTTCACCAATTTATATTTTTGCGCGATCACTTCGAGAACAATTATTCGTTTTAAAATATGATACTCGAACTAGAAATTGTCTTTGGAAAAACTGTTCGGAGCAGAATTCTCTTTTCTTTTCCCGTGCGGCCTTTTATCCGTCATAAAATATTATTTATTAACGGTTTCTTTCGTTTTTGTCATTCGAAATCTGTCTTATACGAATTCTTACGTTTTGCTTATTCTATGAAAATATTTTCCTGTTATATGAATTATTAAAATCAAATGTAAAACCATTTTAAATGTTCAAAGCAAGGCTGGGCATTAACGAGTTAAAATGATAACTTTACATTTGGATTTTCATAACTTAACTATTAACTTACTAAAATCATTTTTAACTAACGTGAAATTAACGAATTTATTTATTTCATTTTAAAATATAAGTTAAGTTAATATTTTTTACATTTCACTATTTCAGTCGCTTTCATGTCAATAAATATTTTTTATTGTAAATTTATTAGAGTTAAAAATGTTATTTTTCCAATCACTTTGTATTCTAAAGGAACAACGTGACTGATTTTCAGTACTTAATACTTTGTATCAATTTTGTAAAATATTTTGTGATATCTTTTAGAAATGAAAAACTAATAAAATAGTTACTATATAGAAATACTTTATGTCGTATGAAATATAAGCATTATAATCTGTAATTTAGTTTTGCGTTGATAAGAAATAAAGTACGCTAACGTACAAAAAAATATCAACTTTTTTAAAACTTGTTATTTTTCCATACATTAACTTTTTACTAACTTTATTTTTAATTTGGTAAAAAGTTAAAAAAAAAAAATGTGCATTAACTTTGAACTTAACTGAGTTAACCAAAAATTGAATTAACTTGTTCTTATTGATGCATATTAACTTAACTGAGTTAGAAAAAACCATTTACTTGCCCGGCCTTGGTTCAAAGGCAAACTGTTTGACGTTTTTGTCGAACAACGTTTTCGTGACATTGAAATGCATCACTGTACAGTGTTACAGTACGACAATGATCATTATTATGTCACACGTAAGTAAAACGAATACAAAATCGTGAGTTCTGTACAAATCGTACAACATCAAACGTATATTCCGTATAGATCACCACCGAGTCCTCCTCTTTGTCACCCACGAAACGATTCCCTTTTACTTTCGTTCTTATGCCGTAAGAACTAACACACTCCAATTAACGTATGTAACATAAACAATTATCGTACCGTTCACATAATACGAAAATAATGATCGTAATCGTAACGCGTTCGTACTGTAGTAAATAACTGTTGTAGTAGCTACGTGCAGTTTACGTGTTTACAAAAAAATTGTTCTATTTTAAGAACGTCGACCATAAAATCGTGTGTCATACGTAATTTTACGACCATTTGGTGATTAATTAACCATTTAATGATATGTGTAATGCACATGGTTTGTACGAATACATAGTGATAGGTAGATGCGGATAGGCGGTCGAAAAGCAGCGCAATGAATCATACAATGTACAACCTATTATTTGGCCTCTCGCGCACGTTTCGTTTTTCACATTTTTCCGTTCAACTGACATAAGGAAATAGTATAGTACATTGTTTGTTTAACTTCGTAGTTTCCACAAGACATTCAACCCCGAGACCGGTGGGTGATACGTCGTGGCAAATAGTGAAGAAAAAACTCCCTTGTATAATTCATTTATTTTGCGCTCAGAGTGTAAGGTTATGCGATTGCCGTAAAGTCTCGCAGTGTTATAAATATCGATCTATTATCGATAGTATAAACATTTTTTAGTGTACATCTCTAAACGCATTGTTTTCAAAATCACTTTGTGCGCAAGTGCCTGCGCAATATTTTTTAAAATATTAGATCACATTCAAATTCATTTGACTGCACTATAATAATTAATCGATGAAGATTATTGTGATCCGTAAAACGGTTCTGTTAAAATATAGTTTTAAAACGTATTGACTGATCAAATCAAATCGTAAGCCAAATCGCAGTTGTTCGTTGTACAGTTATTAAATTCAAGAATAATAGACGATATTACAGGCGGTGTATTAAAAATATTTCTTGAACGAATTTATTCGTAAGAATATGCAGATGTGCACCGACAATTCAAAATAGCATTGCGAACTAGAAAATCGAGTCTAAGATTTCGGATGAGCTCCGCGTAACCACGTGCAAATTTTATAAACTTATAATCTTTGCCCAAAATACTAGCAATATATTTCTACGTAATCTTATTATCGCGGTAGGTTTTTCCTTTGTGAATAAATATTTCTACTTTCCCGTTTACGTTGGTCAACAATATTATCGTCCATAATCCGTATGTAAGCTAGTATTTATCATTTACCGTACGGAGTGGTCTTGTAAGTATATATATTTTCTTTTAATTATAAGACTAGTTACGACCATAATTATCAGATTAACGTACGTTTTAACTAGAGCAAGGTTTAACGTTTTGTTCGAGTAATATTTTTAGCAAATATTTTACGCTAAGAAGGCATAAAATATGATTTTTGTCTAACTCGTAGAATATAAAATATTTTTAATACATTTCTAGTACTTTTAGTTATAATAGAACGTAAACGGAAAACGATATTTTTGTACATCAAATGTATATGTTTGTTTTCTCGATGAAAACTTCTGTTTTTTTTTTTTTTTTTTTGTTAATAATAAATCGCTACTGTCAACGTATAATGATATTATTTAATGGTCACTCATAAAATCTGTCACGATATTTTACTGTGCAGTTCGCATTACAGACTGTTATGCAAAGTGAAAAAAATAAATGCAATGCTAAATATTAAATACAATCAAAATACTATAAACACTTTTTACTTAAATCGTTCAGATTCTAATATTTAACAAGTTGCAACGAACGAATAACTCAGTTGTTCAAATATCTAATTGAAAACTTTTAGACAAATAAAATACACAAGTTGTAAGTATTTCAGCTAAAATATTGTTTGTTAATATTTTGTCAAGGGTTTTGCTTTTTAGAAACAAACTATTCAAGTATTTTGTTATAGTACATGTATATTACGACTTTTATTACGTCTATAGGTTAACATACTGGTTAACATTAAATCACCTAGTCTAGTTTCAAATATACTTTAGTTCTAAGTATTAATTTAATAATTTTCAATTTAGAAAAAGATTCTATTTGTCAAAGCATAAGTAAGTATACCGCAGGCAGACCAATGCATGTAAGCCATTTTTAAAGTAACGAGCACAATAAGAAAACATTTAACTGATTTGTTATTTTAGAAGATGGTTAAAACCTCTTTCGCACTATAAACATTGGTTATACTTAAGGAACACATCAAGTTAAATGTTTTATTTCCACCTCAGTCTTCCGAACTACGTGTTTCGAAATCTAAGTAATTGGAGTGAAGAAATAATAGAAAGTTTGGCATACCTTCAACATAACAACAAACCTTCGATAGATATAGGTATTCTTTACTTTAGTAAAACCATTAAGTAATTATTATTAACAAATTGATTAACAAACCAGATAATTATTTTTAATTTTATAAGTATATTCTTTTTTTTTCTTTTTTACTAAACACAGTCATGCCATTGTAAGTCGTTAGGGTTTTAAAAGTATTGATTTGTGGAATAATCTAATTTAGAATCTAAAAAAAAAATAACAATAATAATACTAATGAAATAGTTTTATCATTGATTTTCTGATGCTCCATCAGACAAAATTTCAATATTTTTGCTAATGCATGGTTATTAACAAAGGTAATGAAAGACCAAAAATTACTTCCGTAGTGTAAACAATTATCTATCGCTGTTTCATCTAACTACCTAGCAGTATTATTTTGTCTCGACGTAGCATATGTTATACGCTGTGTTTGCATAACACGCATCACTTAAACGCACGTTGCTATACCTATTACGCGCAAAACAACATTAGTTGTCTAATTAGTGTGTTGGTTCTACAATTACTTAAACGTCTGTTCAAAATGATTCTCTATCGAAATAAACGTATGAATTACATATTTTATTGAGCTATTCACGTCCGAAGAGTGTTTCTCGACAGTCGAAATCTCTAATTTTGTATTCAACCATCCATCGACCGTTACAGTTATGATTGTTATTAGATGTAACGTCTGAGAACATATTTTCTCGTTTTAACACGTGGTAGACTATCCCTGTACTGCGTATGTTCACTGTGAGCATTAGCAACGAATCAATTCTAAAACCACGCGATACTTTAGCGTGTCGCGTAATCGCAACTGTCGTGATCATTTCGACACGACCAGTGTTGGGAATAGATAACTAATAATTTATCTAGATAAAGATAAAAATAAGTACATTTTTATCTAGATAAATATGAGATAATTTCATGTTTAATTTTGAAAATATTCGGGATACTACAGCCTACAGATATCAGGTAAAAAATTCATAATTAAAAACATTTTAAAATAAATATCATTTTTTCAACTCATTTCAAATATTAATAAACATAATATATAAAATAATTTTTTTTTGAAATAAACTTCATAAGAAGTAAATCATTCTATAACTTAATATTAAAAAAATCTTAGATTTGAAAAATAAAATAACAATACATTTCTGTCTTTTTTTTTAACAAATTTCAAACATTTTGAAAATAAACATATAATATAAAGAGTTATTTTTTTTTAAAATAAACTTCATAAGAAGATTGTCATCTTGCCAGTTATTATCTGTGTAATAGGTATATAGATGTACAGAAAAATGTAAAAATGAAAATATAAAAACATTTTAAATTTTCAAATTTTATTTTTATTCTATTTAAATAAATTATCTAGATTGGTACTCATAGATAACAAGATTTTTATCTAGATGAAGATAAAGATAACTGAGTATACATTTATCTAGATAAGATAAAATATAAATAATTTTTATCTAGATAACTTATCTAGATATTTCCCAACACTGGACACGACCGACGAGCTCGAAGGGTCTACGATTTTATTTCTTCTTACATCATTCTTTTCGTCATCGCCGATAGTCGACGAAGACGCTGACGGTCGAGGAGTGAAAGAATCCCGTGGACCCCGATGGCAGTGCGTCACTGGGCGCATCACATCGCACGCCCGTTTTCGTTTCGACCAAAGAAATGTTGTCGTGCGCAAGCTCTCTCTCGTCCGTGGCGTTTGGTCTTCCGAGCCCGAACGTTAATATTACCGCGGTAACAAACACTAATCAGCGTCTCGCGGTGCACATCGGTCCGATGCGTTTGAAGTCGACTTGTTCGAGCCGTCCGACCGAGTGGAATGGCTCGGGACACCGACACGTAGGAGAGAGAGCCGCGTCCCGACGGGCAGGCCGTGACCGCGACCGCGGTCGCAACGGAATGGTTTTACTTACATTTGAAAAGTCAAAGGCATCAGCAGTTGAGCGGCAACGTCTTGGAAACACCTGTAATGCACAACAGACTATACTTCAATGATGTGCAATCCGTGTCGCGCGTTTGACGGAAAAGCGTGCGCGCGAACGACCGCGGGGGCAGCAGTCGACCGACCGATCACCGACCCGGATCCCGATGAGCCGCGGTGTTTGCTTTTCACTACTCGTGTTTGACGCAACAACGTTCAACGTCGACAATCGACGGCGCAAACGGTGACGACGGCTCGCGGACGAAAAAAGTCCGTACGGGAAACGCGCGACGTTCGTCGAGTTCTCCGTATCGTCCACGCGTTTTCGCCCAAAATAAATCCCTCCGCCTCTGCCGCCGAACCGTACCTCCCCCGGTTGACGTGCCCACTCAGTTCGCTTGCGCGTTCGTTATGAAAGTCGTACCGCACCCGCAAACGCGTTCGTTGTCACACCACCGTAGTGCACCGGATAAAAGGGCCCTGCTGCACATGTAACATTGTAACTAGGGTTGGCGGGCACGTAGCTAGAATTTTATTTCGGAGTTGGGGGGGGGGTCGTCGAGCAAGAAAAATAATAATAATAATAAGTAATTTTAACCGTTCTCATTGATTAAGTAAAAATTAAATTAAACGAATACCTGTGTATACATTTATTTATATGTGTGCTAACCGTATAGTTTTGTAATTTTTTCTATACAATATAATTAATTATTAGGTTTACGAGTGCAAAAAAACATCATTGTAAAAACATAAGCATTTTTGTTTCAATCGGATTCTAAAAAAAAAAAATTTCTCCGTGATATTTCGGGGGGAGGGGAAGAGGTCCGTACTCCACGAATCCCCCCTCGATCTACGTCCTTGAAGGTTGGGATCTTAACGCTCTGTAGGATATCATCGATCGATAAGGATTACCAAGAAAAAATGATTTTACCCCCTAAAAACAATGAACACTTTAGAAGGAAAAAAAAAAACGTTCTACGTTTTTGTGATTTTTCTTCGTGATTCCGGTATTTATGATTTATGATTACTATTTATGATGAAACTGAAGAAAAAAAAAAAACAGTGTTCTCACTGACAACACTAGGCATCTTCGACTTGGATTTATTTCAATCGAACAAATTATTTCCGCATAACCTTGATTATCTTATCATAGGTTTGAATCGTGTATTTAAATGCGTTCGCAAATTAACGGCTTGGATGAATTACAAATGAATTATGCAAAATTATTTTTTCCTGTTGGTTAGAAAACGCTGTTTGAAAACTACCGAGTCTCGTACAAATATTTTACAAATTGTTACTATGTCTTTGAAGTATGTGTAAGTATGTGTTTGTATGTGTACAAATGATACCTAACCGACGGCGTCCATCAAACGCGCGCGTCACAAATAATCCAATTCGACCGATACTTAAAAGCTAAACGAAACCGAAGGGGGGGAGTGTGTGATGTTGATCTAGGAAAACGTGTACGACTTGCTGTTTTGAACCACTAGGTACACCGTTGGATACAACGCCGTACGTTACGGTGCGTTGTACAAATAGGCAATTTACGGTAATCGCATCATCAATTGTAAAATGGTCGTGTAAACAAATCGTTCTAGTGGTTGTGAATGAACACATTGCACAGTACGCAAATGTGTACCCCAAACGCGTTCGCCTAGTGCGCCGTGAGGGTGCGGAGAGATTTGTTTGTTGCAACACCGTTTTAGATTCGTGAATTTTTCGTCGCCGTACAACACTAGGTAACGAGAACTAAACTAATTTTGACCTGCTTCTGGTAAAAAAAAAAAAAAAGAAAAGAAAAAAAAACCAAGGAAATTAAAGTTTATAATCATTATAACCAAGGCTTCAAAACGTTTTTATAACGTTATCATAATAACGTTTAACTTTCCAAAAAACGATTAAAATAAATAATTAATAACGTTTTACAATCAATAACCGTTTGGAAATTACAGCGAATAACTTCCCGCAAACCATAATTGATTTAGGTAAATTTATAATGAACAGCGAATCAAAAACAATGTTCGATATTCGAAATTTACAACGAATAACAATTCGAAAACGACCATCGTATATTTTATATATATAAAATATATATTCGTTCGTTTATTTTTCTATATTTATAATAATCGAACTTTACCATATAATTTATTGTATAATTAAATATCGAGAAAAATAAAAGATTAAATTTATGATAATTATTGCTGTTATTATTAATGTTTTACAGAATAATGTTATTATTTCTTATATAATTATAGATTTTGGTTAGGTTTATAATACTTTAAAATCTAAAGCTCACCCATCGAAGCTGAGATGCAGGATAAAAGAATTGTGAAGCTTTGTTTTTAGTTTTTTTTATCATTTGGTTATACTAAATAGAACCTTGGAAGAACGATCCCAGTGTGCACTGTCAATGTTATTATATGAAATTATATAATTTTTCATAGCAAAAAGCAGTCGTAGCTTTTAGATTTAAATCAAAAATTGTCTAAATATTTGTCTTCGTAGTATAAAATATAAAACTTGAATAACGTTTAAATTCCCAATAACAATAAACACCAAACTCGAATAACGTCATAATAAACAATAACGAAAAACACTATTTATTTATTTTTTTATTTTTTTTTTGATTAAGGCCCTGCCCTTAACACATATTTCTTATCAAGTTAAAAGCTTTTGAACCACGCTTGTATTTTTTGACCCGATAAGTGACAGAAAAATTGTATTTTTCAAAGTAAAAAATACCCTCAATGTGACGACTGTACCAACTCTCAGGACTTTAAAGTGCATGGATGCAAGGGGACACAGTCCCCTTACCTCTCATATCGCCTATGAAACGTCTCTTTTAACATTTTCCCGAAAAGTTTACTGAAATGCTCAACTGTCTGTAAAAAAATAATCATACACAATTTAACAGTTAAAAAAATGGATTTGTGATATAGCTGATGTCACTAAGTGTTAAACAGTGTTCTACAAATAAAAAATATTAAAAATAAATTATAAATTATATAGTAATGTATACGTTTTTTCATTTTTTTTATTTCATTAAAAGATATTTACAATCAGTTGTTCAAAATAAAAAGTAAATAATTTATAAGTTTACGCATTTTTACAGCACATGAATGGTTCGTGGAAGAAATGGTTCACTAACAACATCTCATAATATACGAGTAATATACCTGTTTGTAATTAATTACCTAGTAGTTGTATGGGATTATATGGAACGCTGAGAATGATATATGGATTAGAGTCTCCCTTGCTCTTTTTTACCACTTTAGACCCTGCCAACGCTGGGTGTCACTGATCTAAGTTAAAAAAAAAAAAAACAAGTCCAATTAAATATGAACTTCTAAAAGTTGATCGCGGGACTGGTGTTTAGCACGTTTTGCATGGTAGGCAGCAAAAAATTCGTGTGATGTGACATCTGGTAAATTAATAACTCGAGAAACGTACCAACCTATAGGTATTTACGTAGCTGTTGAACGAACCCGTTGAAGACCCGCTAGGGAGAAAACACCGTTTTTTACGTGACGTGCGTGATGTACTTCGAACTCCGATGGAAATTATACCTCCCAAAAATTCATTTCTTACATCAATATCCACCCATAAAATTGTTAAAAGTCTTATGTAACGTATAAAAACTTAAGTTTTTAAAACATCTTTTGTTATGATTTGAATTATTTAGGAAAATAAACATTTTGTACGTGTTTCTATAATCAGTTATTTGTATCGAGAAATAATTCTTAAATATTATCACTATCACCATTATTGCGAAATCCCGTTGCAACGAGAACTGTTATTTGAATAAGCTAAATGAGAGAATACGCATTACTAATAAAATTATGTAATAATAACTAATTTTGGAAAATCGAACCGAGCAATTTACCATTTAGGTTTGTTCGAAATTTGAACTTGAAAATATTCGTTATCAAATAATCTAAAATTAATTTTCCATGCCTTAACGTTTATAGTAATTAAAATGTAAGTATCATAATACTATTAAGTATTTTGCAATGTAAAACTTTCATAATTTCAATCTATTTGTAAAAGAAAAAAAATAAGAGCTCGAATTCTAAAAATTAAAATTTTATAATTTTATTTTATTATAAACAATATTAATAGTTTAGTTTAGTTCGAGTTCTTTTGAATAATTACAAGTTCGGTTCGGTTCGGGTTCGTAATACTTTGGAAATGTTCGATTCGAGTTCGGTTCGACACCAAAAAATCAGGTTCGACCCATCACTGGCAATATCGTTATGAATCGTATATTAATCATAATACTAATAAGCTCAAGAAATCATAAGTACAGGCATTTAATATTTACCTTATAAAAATATGATAGCAACAAGTACTTATTATCATGATAAACCATTGACAATGTTCATGTATATGTTTGAAATTATTCTTTTGATACCCGGAGCATTAAATCGATCTGAATCAGTTAGGTGTACAATAAAATCTTATCCAAACCTCTTACGATAACAATTTTCAAGAATCTCCCTCGATACCAGTACTGCACAAATAGTATAATATATGTAGTAAAATCTTATTTCAGTTGGGATTCGGTTTGATCTTAGTCAGGCATAAATCGAGATACTTATAACGGGAGGTGTTAAATTAAAAATCTCATATGTATGCAGCTTGACTTTTCTACAAACAAGTTTATTTTCAATATTTCGTCTTTCCTGCTCGTTTAACTAACCTACATCGAGTTTGCTCCAAGTTGTGTACATTTATATTTATTTCAATATTTATTTTATCTTTATCAAATCTTGACGGCAAGTACATTTCATTATTTAATTGATGATGTTTTTTTAAAGATTTATAGGCAGGCGTATTTTAGTAATTCATTAAACCACGCCGCATTTATATCTAGCATTGAAAATAAACAAGCTATGTAAATTTAATTACAGCGAAATATGACCAGAAACTTTCTGATATATACAGCAGCACGTACTATAGAAGGACTAATATAATTTTAATTTATTAATACAAGCAATACATAAAACTATAATTGTTCTTGTATTTTATAATTTCAACTTGGAAAGTTCTCGAGTTCCGAGTTCAGGCGTTTTTACGGTAAATTTCAATGGTTTTTTTGGCGAACACCTCGACTACTCCCTAAGAAGATATTTTAATTGGTTTGAATTAGTTCACATAATTCAAGGATATTTGGCAAGCCTTTTCCCGTACTATAATGGTTAACTACTTCATTTATACTGTTTATTTTTTCTTCTAAATATAGTGGTTTATAGTTAACCAGACGTACACCAGCACAAAGGATTCTCTTAAATCAACTCAAAGACTCGGTTATAATATTTGTTACAATCCTAACGAGTATCAGTTTGGACCCCTGTGCAGAGTTGTTCTACAATATTATACAGACAATTCGCGATTATTTGAATTTTACGGGAAACATAATAAGAAGAAAAAAAATCAATTCGCCGAGTTTTGGACTTAATTTAACTGTACCGATTATTACGGGTTTTTAAAGGACTTTGTTTAGTTTCGAATTATCATGAATACGCTTCGATAATATAATATAGCATGTATGACATTGGCACCGAGTTTTCAATATGGAATTTGGGTCAAGTCTGTATTAGAGTTTAATTTTAATTTTTAACCATTTAATTTCATTATACTATGCACACGCGCACAGAGAGAGAGAGAGAGAGAGATAGAGTATGACAGTTTCTGCATGTGTGTTATTTAATTAGTCGTAAAACCAATTACTTTTTTACACTGCGTACTTTTTAATATCGTTTCGAACGAATAACGTGTGCTGCGGTTAAGCGTTATTAGACAACGTTTCCGAAAAACGTGACACATATTTTTATTCTATTGTTTTCGCGAAAATAATGAACATTAATGGTAATAAGTATAGCATAAAGGCTTCGAACGGGTAACACGCGGATGGTAAATTTCCCTATACGTGTGGCTTTTTCCCGGGGTCGAAAACGTAGGTATAAATATTGAAATTTTTCCGCGGTCGACCGAGCACGATTTGTCGATAAATTGATTTCAGTGCTGTGTACGAAGGTATCCTACGCGCGTTCCGTTTCGAATAGATTTAAAGCAGTGGTCTTCGACCTTTTTGACTCGCGACCCATTTTTCTTACCGTATATTTATAGTCAGTTTCGATAGTCATGAAAACAGGGGGAAAAAATTTAAATTGCTCAATATGTACACCATTGTAGAAGCACTTTTGTAACTGGATTACCGAAAATGCATGTTTTCCTACGCAGTATTTCATTTTTATTACAAGTTATCACGCGGAAAATAAAAGATGCACGTAATTATATGGAAAAATAAAAAAAAAAAAAAAATGGTGCGATATTCGACCCTATAAATTGCACACAAATTACTCTGCTCAACCGTACGCCGTGCAATTCGTTGATCAACGACAGGTAAACGAGGTTCGTCGGCGAAGTCGGCGTATCGCTGTGCCGTGACTTCATTCCGCGTTCGTTCGTGTCTTCTACAAAAAATTACACGGGTTCAACAGAAAATCGTTTTATCCCACGTCATACGCGCATGTAACACGATGTTGTACGGTTGTAACGTAAAAGATTTTTTTTTTATCTTCCATCACTCAAACCGAAAAACTGGTGTCCGATCAAAAAGGCTTACGGTTTCGGGATCGCGACCCACCGGTCGAAGAGCCCACACCGGTTGCGTGCGGTACAACGGTACGTGCGCGATAATAATTAGCAATTATTGCTCTCGCGCGCGCGCGCGATGACAGGTGTCGATCGGTTCGCGTTCGGTTTTTAATGCGCATTACTTTGAAGTAGCTGGCCACCGGCATCTCGTACATGGTCAGTAACATGAACAGACCGGACGCCATCACGGTGACTTCGAACTTGTACTTGACGTCCATGACGGCGAGCCTTCCGGGTGTGGAGCCGCGGGCGGGCGGTCGATCCCGAGCGGTACAGCAACCCGGTTACGGCCGAACGATCGCGTGTGCACGGGTGAGCGAGTTGCGCGAGTGAAAAACCGCTCGGGAAAACTTCGCGCTCGCAAAGGTATGACATGTCGCACCGGCCCCGTCTCCACGCGTCTCCGATCGGCCACGGTTTTCCGCCAGATGCGTGCCAGACGTGCGAGTTCGTCTGCGGTCCGCGCGTACGAACATCTGTCGCGCGTGTCGCGTTCCATAACTTTTTTTTTTTTTTGTTATTACTTTCCGTTATTGTTTCGCACGCTTCTCTTTTTATTGTCGACCCCCTTCGCGCGAGCGGTTACCCATTACGCGGTGCAACAGCAATGATAACATAACTCGTATCGCGACTGTGCACGCAACATCACCGCAAACACGTATAATAATAATAATAATAATAACAAACAATATGCTGTTCGTGCAGTAGAACTAACCGCTCGGAGAGAACTGCCGGAAAACCGAAAGAAGCCAACTCGTGACGTAACTTGTGATCGTTCCGTTCTATACTCGATGTCGCTTCAACGTGTTGGTACAATAAGGACATGGGAACACGCGAACAGATCGTTTTGCATCGCGATCGTTGCACGTCCGAATCAGTCTTCCCAATCGTTTTCGGTCGCGTCAAATGTGCTCGTAGCGATTCTATCACGAACCGTACGAACATATAATTTATATGCACTGTTTTATACGTACTGCGGTAAAATCTAAATTTTGATAGGAACCACGTAAATCTTGTTTGATACGATCAAAAAGGCATGTGCCATGAACGAAAAAAAAAAAAATCGAGTCCGAAAAAGTACAGTTCAAACGGTATAACTATAGTTAATTTTTTTTACGAATCCAAACCATAAAGTCTGTACTTAAAATTTGAATTAGGCATACATTACGTCAGAACTCTAACGAGTAGATATTTTCAATCGTTTAAATCGTTTTGTACATTCAATTCAATCAACTTAAACTCTTTCTACGCCCGAGACCAACAAAATAATTACATGACTATTGTGATACACTATCGTTGATAAACAAGGCCGGAATATGGTCATAACATAAGGGGAAAATATTAATTCTAGTTGTAGTTTAAGAATTTCATTTTATTTTTTTTTTTTTTTAGATTTAGCGATTTGTAATAAATGTATTAAAATAGGTATATTTGTACATCGTAATATAGTCACAATCAATTGATAAAACAGTACTTTATACTAGTTAGTCAACAATTATAAACACATTGTGACCCCTTTCAACTTGTGGTAGGAGGCTGTAGGCTGTAGGCTGTAGGCCTCCTACCCCCTTGACCTTGTAATTTTAATGAGGATTTAAAGATGATTGTCAATACATTTTTTTCGTACGTAACCTATTTAACCTTACCAATTAAATTGTTTGTATACATTTTTTATTTAAAAAACATACACTCCAAATACAGCGAATAATTTCGAGTGTACTAGATATACATATAAAATTACCTTTTCTACAACATTTTTCTAAACCAATTGACACTCGAACGATTATTTTCCCTTTGATACGCTACTGGCGTTATTTATGTACCTCTCGATACGTGAACGTGACAAACGATGAATAGCCGAGTTACATTAGTACTAAACGGAAATCGTAATTTTTTTTTTTTCATCTTGAACGTCGATATTTACAAATATAGTTGCGGTACAAAAGTTTTGACTCTTTACGATACAATCCCTGTAATATGATATTATGTGTATGTACTACGTCACTGGAAAAGTAAAATCAATTACATACAATTAATTTGTAACAACAATGTAGTTCTACACTTTCGCAGTTTTTCGACGCAAATTATTAGCACTTTGATAATTAAAATGTGGCATGTTTGAAATCATACGCAATCATAACACGACGAACTTAATTTAAATCTATATAATGGTATTGTGTGAAACGTTCAGAGTGTTTTACTGTTAAAATAGGTATTCGCATCGGTGATATACGATTGGGTACGATTGTCCCTTTTAGTAAAACTATTGCGTACGGAAATGAGTGCAACGTTGCCAACAACGAATTTAAAAAATCATTACTATTATATTATAGTCAATTAAAAACAATATAAGATACTAAGGTATAAAAAGTACAATAAAAATACATATTAAAACCTTGGTACCGATAACCAGTCCCTGATAAAAAAATTTAACACATTACCATATATTTTAAATTGGTCGTATAGTTTTATTACATGGTTAATTTTTTGCATATCTTTAGATGGAATAGCTTTGGATATATTTTTTGTATAGTGGATATTTTTATATTGGTTTCAGCCTGCATTTCTTTCAATGCCTCAAGCACAAAGTATATTGGTGGATGTGCGTTATAGAATTGAGCGTCAAAAGTTCTGTGGAAACTCTCTGGACCATTTGTTGTTATGACATTAAAATACGAAAAAATTACGGAATTAATAATGGTCTAAATATTTTATGACATTTTATTTTTATGTACCAGAACATAAGCACATATTTATGCGAAGAAACCACAGCCAACTCTTTCCCATGTTCTGACATTATATTATTTAAAGAATTCTCCATAGTTACCGCACTATTACTAATACTAAAACTAAAACCACAGTGACTTATCGAATGACAAGTTGGTCGTATACTAATATAACTAATATAACGATGTTAAAGTGTGACACGCGCCAGCAAATCCGATATAATCATTGGCATTTAATCTTATCTCATAGTATTTTATAGATTACCAATAAGTACCTATTGGCCTGGAAATAATAGTCTCGGTAACGTTTATGAAATTGTATAAAATACAAGCAATCGTTTCCTAAGAAAAGTTGTATTACAAATTTTCACGATTTTGAACAACGGCAACGTTGCACTAAGTATTGGTAGGTAGAATGTACGCAATCGTAATATTGAAAAAGGACCATACGGAATCGTATCATACGCAATGGTAACGCACCCGTTCGCATAAGAACAATTAATCGTTGTGAAACTATACATTCTTCGCTATGTTCGAACACTAAAATAAACTTTGAACGATAAATAAATTACAATTGGTTGGCATCATACTAATATTACGCATGTAGAAAAAGTCTTCTGTAATGTTAATATCCATCACATATGAAATCTGTCAACGAAATACAAAAAAATATAATAAAACTCAGTTTGGTTTTTTTTTTTTTTTTTTCTAATCGTTTCAAAGTGATTTTGAATTATAGAATAGTCAATAGATCATCGATGATATAATCAATAGATCATATCATTCGCGTTTTATCTTACAATATACGAGTATTACTCGGTAATAGCACCATAATATAACGTTTAATTATTTTCGTTAAACCCGTAGTCGAAATTACTATCAGCTAGAGAGACTATCAGATATATGACAATCATTACACTGTTCTTTATGTACGTGCATATTGTACATAATAATTATGCGATCAATGAATCGTGGACTTGCAGTAAGTATTAACCATTACTACGCGTACAGTACGTTATACAACACATTGATAAAATAATGTTTTATTTGACATCAATTTACAACACAATTTACAATAAGCATGTTTCCTACAGGTGTATGCACTTATTCTTGGATATTAAGAAATAATCATCGTTGACGAAGTAATAATATTTCAATGACAAACAGAACTCATATGAATACAAAATCTTAATCTTAACATATTTGTAAAGTCATTTGACAATCAGGCACAACACGTGATGATAATATATTAATAGCGTAATGTAAGTAAAGTAAGTAAATTTACTAATGTCGAAACAATTATTATAACAATAATGAAATCAAACGCTGAGTGTTAACTATTGTTCGAAAAAGTTTTAAAACGTTCAACCCCTGCACCACGGCAGTTCGTCTTCTGACCTTCGATAAATATTATTCATACCGGTGCTATATTAATATAGTCGTGTAAAATGTTGATTTTATCGTATTACCGAATTGACTAACGAGTAACGGTAACGGTAACAATAATGATCTTAATAATAATAATAATAATAATAATAGTTATTGTAATTATAATAATAATTATATAATAATAATAATAGTAATAATAATAATGATAATGATAACAACAATAATAATAGTAGTGATAATAATACACGTATTTGGCACAACATTTATACAAGTTCTTATACAAAATCGATGGAAACAAAAATATAACGACGTCAGTTGATGTTACATGAACGAAGTAAACAATTTGAACATTTGTCTCGTGTTGAATCTGCACTTTTTATACTCTTGCTGGCATGCGTTCACGTCCCTTTTACTTCGACCGAGGTTCATGGCCTTTCGGAAGATATCCTTAGCCGCATCATCACCAAAGTGTTCGCTGGGACTGAAAAAGTAACGGGTATACGTTATTATAGTTTTACAACACATTAAAACGTAATATAAATATGAAAGAAAAAAAAACGGCAAAAAAGGGCAACGGTACGAAGATAACAATCAAGGGAAAACGATGGACAAATAAAATAAATGAATAAATAAACGTGTATGTATAGTATCTCGGTAACGCACAACTAGTAAGTGCAAACAACAACCGTTGTGCGACCCATTCGCTAAACGTATTACAGTATAACATTTACATATCGAACGTCGCTATGACGAATTTTTCGTTATCTCGAACTACACTGCGATCCCCTTGAAACTTCCATTATACTCAATAGCGTTTAACTTTCGATAATTCGACGTAAAATCAATCCGTTTTTCATTGTCTCGAGAACACAAATAATATTTTGATTGCAGTTAGCATAGAAAATCGTGCAGTACATTCAGTAAAGGGATTGTGATTGCGAGCGTCCGGAGTAAATACTTGTAGCCTTTCGTGCATGATGAAATGCAGAATAAGCGTAAATCAAATTTTCTGATAGTTTAGAACGAATTTCGGTTAATACAATTAGTCGAAAAAGGTGACGGTAAAAAATGTGAAATCACCAATGAATTCAATATTCCACAAATACATTATCGTCAACCGTTCAACAAAAATATACAATTTTGACATTTAATCGTGAAAATACGTATGCAATTAGTATGACTTGTTTATTTGCGAATCCATAAATGGTTTTTTTTTTTTTTAAAATTGCTTACTCGGTGCCGGGATAAAAACATAACATAAAGATTTTTTTAATTAAAATGAATTCATTGAACATAGTAGTTCATTGTTATATAAGTAAGTAATATTAATATTTCAAGCATTCAAATTATTTTTTATTGATTCATTATTTTAATAAAACTCGATATCTTTAACTCTTTCCTCTTTTCCTTGAGATTCAACACAACGAGAATCTACTGTATAAACTAAACATCGTAAGGTTGTTTTAAGGTAGATTTTTTTATTATTGTTTAAAATCGGACTTGTTGTCTGAATTAATTTATTTGAAGCCCAAAATATTTTTTTTGGAAAAATAAAAAAAAATATCTCCCCGCGAAAAAAGGTTTTTCCATTTCTTTCGTCTTTGTCCTGATGAATATTGGGAAACGGTAATATTTATACGCGTAGATTATTCGAACATTCGAAGTATAAAATACCTTTTACGAATAAATTAAATACGTGATAACGTCCAGATAATTATTAAAACATTGAAATAACAATAGCTGTTGTTGTGTGTTAAATATTACCATAACAGAGTTGTAACTGCGCCTTGTCGGTACTGTGGCCATCTACTCATAATACACTATTCGCATTGCAGCACTTACGCCTTGTTGTGGTACATTATTATTCGTTACCAGCATTGGTTAATATTGTTTTTTATTACTACAACGCTGGACTTGTTTTTTATTGAGATTAAATCCCGTCGAAAGTTAAAATAATTAACACTCGGATGGCATTACATGTTCGTTAATTCAGTTTGCACGATGAGCTTCTCTTTATGTTGGCTTGATTAGTCAATTTTATTAATTTGATTTAAAAATATAGGTATTCCGAAAAATCACTCAGTACACTGAGTGATTTTAGCTGAACACTTGTCCTTCGATAATTATTTATTTTCCTCATTTTTGACTTTATAACACAAAATTATTCTTAATATTTTTTATAGTACTCCAGTATATGCCTTTGTGACAGACGGAGATAATCACCATTAAATTACCGAGGAAAAAATTCTTTGTCACAAAAATATTATTAGATTAAAATATATTTGAATGATTAAGTCCGCATTATGGTTACAAAAATATGTGGTAAATATAATAATGGGTTGTTTTCGAAAGGAAACGATATGTTTGAAATTGAACGAAACATGAAATGAGCTTAGAAGATAAAAATGTGTTAACGCTGGTTTAGACATGGGTGACATAGATAAGATGAAAAATCAATAAATATGAGGAATATATCTTAAATAGTTGGAGGATGTATCGATGATGAAAGTCGTTCAGTGATATTAGGGAATATGAAATATAATACGCTTTTGAATAACCTACTTATCTCAATAATATTAATCACTTTATTTTATATAGCACGTTTTTTAATAACAATGAACGTTATAAAAATTGGTCTAATAATACATACATATTTTTACAATAGGTTTGGGTACGCCATAATACGTTTATCAGATCTCTAAATAATAATGAAAACCGTAGAACACCTCCAAGTCCCTATTGACTCGGGTTCGGGTCTAATTAAATAACCAATTTACGTAATCTAATTTAGGGGCAACGTTCGGACAATAATTCGCCTTGATAGATAACACGCAACTACACATAACGCTTGTATGCATGTATCAAAATTGCAAAAATATTTTAACAATTAATGTTTGAAACTAGTTAGTTTTTTTTTTTTTTTTTCAATTTTTATATGTTGAATTTTTTAACTAAGAACATTAGCAACTTTTAGCTTTTAATTTAACTTGATGTGATATACAACATTTGAGAATATCGATAAAACACATTTAAATTATACTAGAAAACATTATACTGGTAGGCCCATTTAAACATTGACATATTATTTATAATCAAATTATAAAGTTCAAACATTAAATGAAATTTTATACTAGTGAAAAACTCCCCGGTTAAAATAATTATAAGTAAACCATTTTATTCATTATATATTACACATACATTTATGGCTCTCTCGGACAGCAAATATGTAAAATTTAATTAAATAAAATTACAAAAAATATGCAACCAAATACTATGGGACAATATGTACGAACAAAGTCTTATTTTGGTATTCAAAATACATATGCAGGTTTTTATTTCTATCTATTCTAAATAAATATACACGCTTATCAATAGTATTGATCATGTTATTTGAAAAACGGATTTTAATATTATTCAAATTATATTTTATTTGAATGCTTGTCAATCATTTATCTTTAATTTATTTTCAAATATTTAATCTTAAAAGTTTAATGTCAATCAAATGAATAAATTTAAACGCATTCCGAAAATCAAATGGAGTATTATTTTATACACCTAATTCAAAATGACATAGTCATAACATTACTTTTTGTTTAAAATGCCTACTTCAATCATTTATTTTTTTCATTCGTGATGTTATCTATATCAACATACAATATCTATAAAAGCAAACAAATGAAACGTTTTATTCAAAATATATCATAATTTATCGGAACATATTATGAAAATTATATTCATGCCTCAAGAATAGTGACTTTGATAACTCGTTTCCCATATTATATCGATTCATATTAACAATTAATTCATAATATCAATAATGTATATATTATGTTCTAAAACATCGCTCTTGTTACGAAATTAATTAAAAAATTTAATCAGTATTCACAAAAATTCTCTGTCCAGAACACATACTAATAATCTTACGATCGTCTTCGTCGACTCATCGCTTTTCCTTGACGCGTATCCTCTTACAACTAGATTTCATCCAATTCAATAACATTATTTGATCATAATTAGTTCTTTATTGTATTTCAAGAATATACGTATATATAAATATGTTACGCCATAGTGTCTACTATTATTGTTCTACCATATATCTTGGTTTTTTCTTATCGCAAAACTATTTAATTTACATAATATTCAAGATTATCTGTAGAACGAAATACATAAGATACGTGAGAGGGGTTCTTACGTATTATTTTTTCTGCTGAAAGCCACGCTGTTTTCGTTCGAAATCATAACTGCGTATGTACGCGGTTTTCGATTTTTTTTTTTAATTACTTTTCAAAGATGTAATTCTTAACGTTTGACCACAAAACATATCGACAAAGGCGATGAGAATATGTACAATGTACATTGTAAACGTGTACAGGGTACTTGTATTGGATTAAAGTTTTAAAAGTCACACGTTTATAAATTCCCGACGAATTATCAAAATAACTAAATAAATAGACAAGGAAACGTAGACGATATAATAAGAAAAAATTAAAAAAAAAAATAGACAAACTTATCCTAAACACGGAACACAATATGTAATATGATAAAATTTGTGTAAGCTGCTACAATTGTTCACAATGTTTATGTACGCCCCTCGTAATTTCGTGTTCGAAGTACCCAATAACAATTACTACAGAACTGCTATTGTTTAATATTTAAATGAAATATGAAAATGACCATATTAGCATACCCGCGGTGTCGCGATATTCGTTCGTAATTACTTCCACGGGGACAATTATGCACAAAACATTTGGTACGAAATCAAATAGTTAAAACCTTTCGTTAGATTCGATAGAACTGTACCACAACATATTATATTACTCTTCTTTGCCCGGAAACGCATCGTCAAAAAATATACCAATGCCTCTCTGTCGTTCGTCCGTTCTAAAAGACTGCATGTTTACAGAAAAACAAACAATGACAGAAAAAAAAAAAAAAAAATGAGATAACGAAAGCAATTTTTTTTTTTTAGACATACTCCCTCACGGTCACCGTCGATAGCGTTTTTCGATGACGTTATAGTGTTTTCGGTGGGCTACGAAATGATTTTACGCGATGAATTACAAAAATAATAATAACCAAACGAAATATCGTTCGTGATGAAGATTTAAAAAACGCTACGAGTTAATAAAATGTAAAAAGTGCACGGACCCCCAACGCTTATCAAACGAATCGCGGCTTTCGTTCAGCGCTTTTACGCGATTGCGACCCACAATTTTTGTTTACGTTCTTCACCGGGTACCGGATGGAACAGTGTAAAAGCTGCGTGATTCCTGCCGCGTATGCTTTTAAGACGGTGCACCGATCGCGGAATAATGCCACACCAACGACGATGACAATGCGTGAAATACGTGTTCGTATTTGTTGCGCGGACCGATTTCGACGGGCAAAAAATAATAATTACATTCGATATGTTCGTGCGGGATCGCGAGAAAACGGTTTTCCAATATCTAACCGGGGGACGGCTTGTATGGCTTTCAGTCGGTCGTGTCGAATCGCAGCGGAGTCACGTATTTTCCAACGCGTTGCCAACTTGTCGGAAGGGGCAAAAAAATAACAAAAAAAAATAAAAATAAAAATAAAAATACACACGAAAATGTTAAAATAAAATGTGTTTTCTAAATAGTTTTTTTCGTTATGTTTCATGTGCGATAACAGCGCTAGTCTAGCTGCGCACGTGTTCGCCTAGATTGCTCGTTTCGGACGGTGTAGTCCCACTACGGACAGTGGGAGCGTGGAACAGAAACCTTACGGTACAGCGCGGTATTTACCGCGTATGCAAACAGCAGCGGCCCGACAGAGGGTTGGCCTGGTGGGCCCAGGCCTATTCTGTTTTCAAATAGTTATTATTAATGTTTTACACATCGTCCGCATTTACTTATTAATGCCTTTGGACATTATTAACAAGTCCAACAGGAGGAATTATACTATTGTCCGATCGTTTTTTCTAATTGAATAAATGTACAAAAAATAAATAATATGTACTCATATGAATTGAAATAAAATTCAGAGCCCGTCCTACGTTTTCATCCCGTGCACGCCTCTGGCAAACGGCACACCGAGCGGGTGCGCCGACCAACGAATAATCTCGACCGGCCGTCTCACACGAGGCGATTTTCGGGCTCAAGTGTCTTCGTTAACCGCTGCGTACACCAAAAGGCGCGATGGACGTTACTCCCGAGCGACGCGTATCCTACCAATCTCCGTCCGTTTACCAGAGTCTTCCAGCGGTTACCTTTTGGGATACCGTCAAACAACTGTGGCCGAACGCGCTTTTAACATTTATTTTATGGGCGCACGTTCCCGCATCGGTGTATGTCCCTTTGTCGCAAGCACAGAGAAACGAAGTCGATCGGTGAGTTGGTACGGGGTTCTTATGTCGCGCGGTGGAACGCCACACATTTAGAATCAGACTTTTGCTGCTCTTCAGCAACAACAAATAAATGACAACAATAAATGACGCAACGGTGGTATCACGTCCTTTTTGGTTATCCTCGGGTTAGACAGTATACACAATAATAGACGACAGCTGTATCACCGTCATTTGACGGTGTACTGAAAAATCAAATCCTTTTAATTTTAATCCTTGGTCACAACCAACACAGAAGAACTTAAGTAGTCGATTTTTTAATACGAAACATTTGAGTTCAGTTGCAGATAATCCTGAGCATTTATTATGAACTAACGAAGAACAACTATCACATTTTAGTCGATTGTCGAGTTCCGCAAATTGCTCATTACACGAGTAGCAAATGGAATTATTTGACGTAATGGATAGACGATATAATAACATGATATGTAGAATGAACTAAATATTTTTAATAAAAATATTAGTAAGATAACGGGCCAAAACACGGTAACGCACAAAACACAACCGCACAGTTCAAAAGTCTGTTGACAACTGCGCATTATGTAAATGATCACACATGTGTGTGATAATACTATATTTATGCATAAATATATATAAATTCGTTTTATAATTATATACAACACAGGTGGGTACATCTTTTTTTAATATTAACACTTATGGTATAATACATATATATATATTTTTTAGGGAGAG
The DNA here is from genome assembly GCA_034509805.1 of Sipha maydis. Taxonomy (NCBI): domain Eukaryota; kingdom Metazoa; phylum Arthropoda; class Insecta; order Hemiptera; family Aphididae; genus Sipha; species Sipha maydis. The sequence continues at coordinate 361,856 of JASXSY010002904.1, forward strand.
GGGGTGTTATGATTTATGAGAGGGTGGCACAAACGTGTTGCCCCGGGGCATAAAATGTCTGAATACAGCCATTTTCACACCACCTAAATAATAACTCAATACCAATAACATTTAATACATTCATTTTTGCTATATCGTATACTTGCTGCCTAGTTTCACTGTAGTCTAAACATTTACCTAACAAAAAATATTAGCGCTCCCCCCCCCTCCCCCACCCGTGTACTAGACGTCGGTCGGTCGAAATCGAAAAATCGAACGTCGGCCCGTGCCCGCAACGCGATTTCACGGAGGACGAACGGGGTTTGTACGACGACGGGATTCGGATTTTTATCCCGTTCTCTCCGTCCGGCACGCCGAACCCGTGACCGCTCGATAAATCTCCGCTCGTTCGGGTCGAACACGTGAGCGACGTCGCAATGAAATATCGCAGCCGCTTCACGCGTGCCGACTCGGTCTTTCCACCCGCCGATCGCGACTTGGCGAACTCACTGACGGGAGGTGAAAAAAAAAAAAATCTATACGAAAACGTTCCGTTTCCGACGGCGTACCGTTCGCCTTATCTACTAGCTCTCTAGCTCCGTCCGTTCCAACCGTGTTCGTGATTTCCTCGCGCGAAAATTGCGTTCACTCCGCCCCGAGCGCACCTTTATCCACCGTATACTTACCGCCGTGGGGTAGGGAAGATGTGGACACGAACGGCTAACCCCGTTTCCGGTAAATATATTTCACGTTCGAAATGTCTACCCGCGTAACATCGGCTCCCGGGCAAACATTTCGAAACAAACGGATCGCGCGGCTCGTGGGTTTCGTGTGAAATACCACGACGTGGTCACGATTGGTGAACGTCTTCAGGACGTTTCAAAAAGGTTTTTCTCCGTCGTCCTCTTCCTGATCGGTATTCGGCCGTCACTGTCTATCCACCGTCCACGGGACTCCGGCATTCGGACAAAAAAAGTTTAATTTCGCGAACGGATTTATCGCATTTCATCGGCCTAGCGGGTTGACCAGCAATAAAGTGTGCTTAAACGGAGGCGGACAGCTTAGGTTGAGTTTCTGAACGTTGTTTAGCGTGGAGAAAGACAAAAATAAAAAATAAAGTTCATTTGATTGTCGTTCGATGTCACAACTGAACAGACATCCAAAATCACCTCTGATTCTCTAGCGAACATCAATGAAAAAACAAAAAGCCCGGGGGTTCGTATTAAAAAATCCGTCCGATCAAAGTCCTAAGTAGATCTGATTACAGATGTTCGGTGCAAATAGTCGTTTTTTTTTCGCTTTTCAAAACGTTAAGCACGATAAATATTAACATTTACTTGCTCCGGTTTGTACACAAACCGTCCGTAATAATTTTAACGATACGTTTGTCATACGCGTTTTCCTAACTACTCGTGTTATCATTATACGAATAATATTCTTAACGTCGATGATTGTTATTTCTTCATACAGTGTATCGTGCGCTGCGCACGGTCTGAGAGATCGATGAGACGACAACGCCTTCTATCTTTCTTATTTTCTTAGATCATACAATGATAATAATAGTACATTTGTCGCGATACGTAATACATTTTGACGTACTTGATTTTATTTTCAATTTTCCTTGACGCGTATTTTTTTTTTTTTTTTAGCAGGTCAATACGAATATTAGTCAGTCAACGATTTTCACGTGTCTTACGCATTGCATTATATTATGTATATATTATGTACGCATGTACGTGGGGGATTTTTTTTCTGTCATCGGCATGCTTACTCGCCGTCGTTTATATTGAATTACTCCGAATATTTTGACGACTGTCACATAAGCGAGATAATGCGCCCATGTTCGAATGCGGACGAGATGAGTGAAATATAATGTATAATATATGTTTAACGCTCTTACATATATAACGTGTGCGCGTATATAATATAATGGTGAACGTACTATGTATAGTATACGGGAAAATGTTACGATAAAATATACGGGAATAAGTTTATTTTTCGATTTTAGTGTTGAAAAAAAAAAGAAGGGAATTAAAATGGTATATATGTTTATTCGTCAATTACAATATTATTGTCATCGAGCTGTCAGTATTTGTAGCGAAGTAAGTGAACGGAGTAAATTTTCACGAATATTGCAGTAGACGAGTGTATTTAGGTATATTATTTTATAAGTAGGTATAATGATACTAAGTATAATGTATACGTTGTCACCCACGACATAGACACAAGGTATACGAAAAAAGGGGGTATTTAATAATCGTAGAAACACACTTCGGAATCGCTTTATTCCGACCATCATAACAACCAGTGACGTATCTGACTTAACTGAATGGGGAGAGGAGGAACAAAAACCCACTCAACAAGGCTATATTTTTTTCAACCCCATTTCCTAAAAAAAATTCTTGATGTGCCCTGGGAATCAGAACAATATTTATTGCACATAATATAGGTAGGTACTAATATTTTTATTTTTTTTTTTAATATTTTCGAATACTTTTTAAAAATGTTGTTAAATATTAGACACATAAAATAACATACAATGTGTAGTAAAACACAATATTTATCTGAAACAATAATCAGCAACAGATGGGTAAGATTATAATCTTGTTAAATCATAAATCTTAAGGTCCTTTGAAATTTCTGTAATTTGATCTCACTAAATACCTACATAATCATATCAATTGATGGGAAGAGTGGCGATCGCTACCGATAATAATGAAAACGACGTAACATACATACGATATTATACATATTTTATATAATAAGCAAGTGCGAATATACCTCACAACCGAGAATATTTTGTTCAAACGTTATCGAATACGAACCGAATGAACGGATTCGTTTCATCGTAACGCATTCGATGTCACGTCGTAGAAGGCTGAGATATCGCATCGATATTGATCGATAAGAATCGATTTTAGAAGTAGCGGGCATCGTCCCAAAACACGCTAATCACGGCTATGTGTAAGGTGGGAAAACATTTTGAAGCAGACCTTTTTCGAAATTGTTTTTTTTCCCACACACACACACACATATATATATATAGTACATAAACTTGGTCGGCCCGTCAATTGGAAAGTTCCCAAGTGCGTCTAAAAATGACCTTTACATATTGAATGTTTCAAAAGGCCTCTCGAGTTTTAAGGAATTATAATTTTTGTAACTTACGTTAATTTATGCGTTAAATTCTAATTTAATAATTTTACATTTTCAAATTATGCTCGCAGATATACTTGTTTTAAGTGAATATCGAAATATTCGAAAAGTTATAAACATTACACAACTATGTATTTATTTTTCAAATTCAAAACCTCCAAATAGACTATAAGTGTTGAGTTATAATTATAATTCATCAATACAATGTATATTAGACAGTATCTTTTATTGGTATTTACCCATAAACATGATATGTTAGTAGCGAGTAAAACGATTATACCATAAAATACGGTTTACTTTTGTATAACACGTATTACCAAAAATATTCGTATGGTATAATCCAAGTAGAAACAAAAATATTTAACAAGTATAATTGTATACTGCGTTAAAACGTGTTTTTTTGCAATAGTTATAATGTGTATTTACTTAATTTTTTTGACAAAATATAATTTTTCCATGTTCAAGGATCGATTTCTCAGAACAAAAAAACAATTATATTAGAAGGCTAATTAAAATGTGCGCAGAAAAAATTAAACGAGCGTATTTGAATTATACCCTTTATAAGTTGTCGGAAGAATGCTGCAAAAATGTATCAAACATAATCTTAAACAGCAAAATATGGGAGACGTTTAATTTAGGATTTAGTTAACAGTGGCCAGTTCGTAGTCGGATAAACTATTTATCTATGGAACGTGTGCGCGTTTAATAGCATCGCACAGAAATCACGCGCGTTCGAACGCATAATAGGATCCCCCGTTCATTGATAATATTGTAATAATGGTATTGAATGCGCTAACCTCGGACTGGATGCAGATATGCACCCGTTGTATTACACTTTGACTGCAGCTGAGAATCGGTGACCCGGCAAAACGTGCTGTGTATTTTAAAGTCTATTTCAGTTTCTCAACTGTGAACGGACGGCGACCACCCTCTATTTTGCGGTCACCTCGATTTGGAATTGGGTCACCAACATAGTTCTAATCGTTATAATTGTAATCATATTACACTATAATGAAGACTGCGGACGAAAGTCGACTGATTTGCATAAGAAGTTTGTGGTGAGAGCGAAAGTTTTACGTTTTAACGCTATGTGATATGTTCAACTCGTAGGTATGCATCGCAGCGCCTCGATAATAATATTATAATATAAAACAATTTGTTTCCGTACGCGTCCGATGCCTGACGATGGATTGACGTTCGAAGTGTTATCATATTACAACCTGCGATTTTCAAATCAAATTTAACCGTCCATTTTTAGTGTTTTTTTTTTTTACGGTAAACTGTTGTACTACGATAAACGCAACAGTACAAATTCGTAATGTTTGAACTGAATAAATAAACGATATGGTTTTAGCCGACAAACAATATTGAACATACCCTTGTATGATTTCATGCTTGTTTTGTATAGTTATTATTTTACGGACTGCGTACTCCTGGACCATCACTACTTGATTAAATGTACAACACAATTATTATCAATTGAACGATTTTGACGCGTGGCTCACGAACGTTCTCCTCGTTGACCGTCCTTGACGTACGAATGTGTTTGTAATGCGTTTCGTATGTGGATGATAATACGACACAATAATGTATGGTTTATAGTTTTCACGATCGAGTTGAAAACCGAAAAGCCCTAAACTCCCGGGAAGGAAAAACCCAATAAAACAATCCCCTAGAGATTTACCCCGGTAAATCATACAAACAACCGCATGTCAAAATGTTGTTAGGACACTCGTTAGACTCTGCCGTCCCGTATATAAATATGATATTTACCGCTTTTGAATTATATTTATGACTCGTAAGAACGGATGAGATTTACACATTAATATTATTTTACCGATTTTTTAACGTTACACTGCAACGCGTGTATTATACACACTTGCAAGCATCTTCGTGTGTGTGTGTGTGTGTGTGTGACACATTAAGACTTTTTTCAATGGGGGGGGGGGGATAATAAACTTGCTTAATACACCAACAGTAAAATGCACATATTTTCAGCTATAACTAGGTCTCGAGACTTCTAAGAGTTCTAACATATATTTATGTCACTGCCCAAAACATAATTAATATACAAATGTATTTCGTAACAATATGACTATTCCATACTTAGAATTGCGTTGTAATTTCCCAATTTATTATTATTTTTTTTTCCTATAGTACTTTTGTGAATTCGTTATTCTAAATACCTAACCGTAGTCATAGGTAACGTAGTTCTAAAAAGATCGATAAATTCACGACAAAGCTTTTATATGTATATATATATATAAGATAAAAGTAATGTTATAACATCGAAAAAAAAAAAAAAAAAGAGTTCAAAGGGGAGGTTCATCCTTACTGTAATTACGCACTGCAGGGGTATGTTTGAGTTTAAATTACGTATTTAGAGTATGTTTAATTACAAAAGTAATTTTGTAATTTGACAAGACATACTTGTGGGGAAAAAACCTATCTCCCGCGTAGATATTTTATCCTCTTTTATTATTTATCCTCGAGACAATCGGACTACGTTTTATCATTGTTCGTGAAATGAAAAATATCGAATAAGATTTTCGTACGCGCGCGCGTGTTGTGTACTCTCGCGAAGTCGGAATCCTAACGAGACGATAAATATCACAACATCGACTTGCACCCGCGCACCGTGTTGGCCATGGTATGCTAACTGCGGCGAGCGGAATATTTTCCTAGTCGTCGCGTTTGTCTAATTATTCACCTGAGCATTTTCAACAGATTGGTTTCCACCCGGTTCAGTTGGTTCTGAGGCGTGGCGGCGATTTGGCATATCATTTTTCTCGCGCACGTCGACCTGTCCTGCCTGAGTATGTCGTCGAACTTGTAGAAATCGTCCAACGACTCTTCGACGAACTCGTCGAGATGCTGCTGAAACACAAGAGAGAGAATAACATAATATTCACTAATCACAATAATAATAATAATAATAATAATAATAATAATAATAATAATAATGATTATAATTAGTTCACGGGACGTTAAAACAACAGCAACAACAATAATGTATATATTTATAGTGGCATGTGCGGTAGGTACTACTACGGACCTATTCAATAATAACAATTATTATTATAATCATACCGTTATTAAGTGTCTTATAACAACTATACGAGTATATACGTGATAACACGAACTCGATGATTTCAACGCACATTATAAGAGCGCATTAAGCGAACGCAATTAATCATCATTTTTTTTTTTTTTTTTTTGTTCCCTACCACACCCGGTTTAAGCTTTGAGTGCGTATGAAAATCATAAAAAAAAAATCTTTCCGTTCGTACACACAGACGCACACACGCATATTCATATATGTTTGTTTATATTGTTTCGTTTTTAATAATCGTTTGTTGAAAAAGGCATAGCATACCCATTATATTAGCTTTAAGTCCAAACAGATCAGTTTAGATTTATTGCACGAGCGCGTTCATAATTCGCTATTGTTTTATATATATGATTTATTTGTACTATAAACGTTAGCGCGAGTTCGAACCAAGATGTTGAAATTAAAATGCAATTATAAATACATTTATTAAACCCCGTTATCATTTTTAATATGAACTTTTCATAAATCGTTTCAATATTTTGAAATTACGTTTCCAAGGCAATTTTTTGTTTTCGGCCCCGAAAATTTTCATAAATTCACAAAAATGTAATTGTTGTATTTATTTAAATTTCACTGATCGCCTTCTATTTTTATTCAATTAAACCATTTAACAAATCACAAAGAACTCAACGGTCTTAATACAGCTAAGATGTTTTCAAAAACTATCAATTCGTGCTGTTGATATTCATTCAAGATAAAACCGATGGAAGTAAAAATAGCGGATACGTGTATTTTTTCAGCGTGTAATCATTGTAAAAAAAAAATATGCGTTTTATAGATTGTTTTTCCTGTTTATGAAAATATATACGACACGAGTTACGTGTAATACAAAATGTCCAAAACCAATTGATAAAGTTAAAGTAATTTTCAAACAGACTATTAAAATTTAGTTTTACATAAAATAATTCATATTTATGGTTGGTTTGGTAATTAATATCAACTAAATAAACAATAACCTGAAAAAGTTGATAGTATATTTTTAATGATAAAGGTTAAGAAATAGAGTATTTAAATGTTGGCAGAAAGCTTAAAACATTTTAATTTTAAACACTTATATGCAATTCACGTATATATTACATACTTCTATATAACTAAAATTATGTACACATTCGTTAATAAAATTATCTAATCAGATTTTTTCTTCGTTTAACAAACTAACTAAAAATTACAAATAAGATCCAGTGTTTAATTTTATTCCAGCTTAATGTTAATTAGATAAGAATATTCTTAACTAATTATAAAACATTAATACTGGTTTTAAAAAAAAATTCAAATGTATCTAATATTGTCATAGGGAACAATATTACGAGAAGTGTACAAATAGATACGTGTGATCATGAATGAATTATGTTTTTTTTTTAATTTTTTTTTTTTTTTGGAAAGTTCTATTATTTAATAACAAATAATAAAAAAAAGTAATCTAAAAATGAAACATTTTAAAACTACCAAAATAATAATGTCTATGAGGCAACCAATAAGAAATTGGTACAAATGTTGGAGATCGAATATACGGTAGACACGAAAACTACTGAACGGTTCGAAATGAATAAAATATATTTTTAAAGGATCGAAATAATTTAATCATAAAGCTTTTTGCACAATAATAATGCAACGCATATTACGCGTGGTAGGTACAGTTTAAACATATGTCCATAATAAATTTGCTCACGATTCTAATATTGATAAAGGTTAATAATATTCAAATATCTTCTCCGAACGCAAACACATTTTACCGTAACTCCGTAACAGTCCTGTTTAAAACTAAGACAATGCAACATAAATATTTTGTTCCTTTGACACGTTTACGAACAAAACTTTTACAGCTTTTATATTTTTTTTAATTTAATATTTTTTTTAACCACAAAAGTTTTATAAGAGGTTTTACGATTTTTAAATTAAAGTCGGTAATATAATACATTTTCCTTTAAAATACTTTTAAAAACGTAACAATTTAGTAGTTTTGAACTGTAATTAAATGAATATTACTATGACCGAAAACCATGAACAACAGAAATCACAGCATTACCAAAAACTTCTTACAGTTAAATAAATAAACAAAATTTAATAAAATAGAATTATTGTGCTCAGTGTACGAGAGCGTACACAAATTAATATTAACTATCGTAGAAAGTATATGAAACGTTTTAAATGAAAACTAATCGTCCATCTTAAAATCTGGTGAAGCAAAGGAAAATATTAAATTTACAATAAACGCAAATAATATTTTAATGGATACATTTGTAATTCGATTCATTTTAAAACACGTTCGTATGTTACAGCTGAGGCAAATTTCAATATAAATAAATATATATAAATTTCAATACTTTCCATATCATCGGAGAAAAACTAACTACTAAGGCACTAAAATAATTGAAGTACGATATTATTGTGATACGTACTAGAGTACCGAACAATATATTCTTATAATTAAAAATCGCGGATCGAGTACTTTTCATACAACTATGTACAACGTAAAAGTTGAACTTAATAGCAGTTCTTCGAACAGAATATATTACTCAGATCGTTGTATTAGCATTTATGAGCATATTTTTATTTTTAATTGTGAATCCATTTGTTCTCTTGTCAGTACATCAATACATACTCGTATATTAAGTTGTTCGACAGGAATTTTAGAACTGTAAAAGAATTGAAATGTTGATACATTTTAAACGGTTTTTTTTTTTTTTTATAAAATGAATTCTTTTTTATATAAGCTAAAAATCCAACAAATTACTTAAATTAGATGCGTAGCATTGACAAATCAAAATATCGAATAAAATGTCGATTTTAAAAAATGATAATATAATCGAATTTGTCACCAATCCGAAATAATCTTAAAAAACGCTTAACGTGAAAATAATAATATACACATCGAATGGGACTAGTATCATATCTGTTGTTCTAAGTTTCCCTTGATCCACTAAAGTGAATATGAATGTTCATTGACTGTGCGCACGCCGATGTCATATAAGTGGTCGACCAGAAAATTACGCGTAATAGTTGAAATGATCACAATACTACGACGAGTGAAACTGAACACGGATACGTGCGTCGGTTGTACCGATACATAATATTATTATTACATTCGACGGGGTACCGGCAAACGGTTGTAAACGGGACAACATCAGAAGCAATGTTTGCTTTTCAAAAATATTTCTAAAACGTTTAAACGAACGTAACGTGGTAACGTGCCACGTGATACGGTAATGATAATCACATTTAGTTGGTTAACGCTGTGAAACGAAGAAATCCAAAGAAATGTTTTTTTTTTATGTTCCGACCACGTTAGTCTAATAATTAGATTGCGGACGTGCAGTTAAAAATCATTGATTCGGAAAGAAGCCATACGAGATTATATTGCTAGCGCATCGCAGTAGAATCAACAGTATCGCGTACTGAAACGTAACATAATTTCGAAATGCGAAATCGTTGATAATAACATTAGTGATTCTAAATATTAACGCACCACGAATACGTACGTGCTTGAAAAATTCAAACGCTTTTACACTTGAGTGTACCTTGTGCAGTACCAAACGTTTGATTTATTTAGTGCACGAACGTTTTAGTGCATTCATACTACCCTATCTAAAAGTGTTCACTGGAAAAAAAAAAAAAGAGAAAAAAATGAGCACAACCGTCATTGCGAAACAAACACTGCGACATAACGGTTTCGATGGGAATTCAAAAATTACTCTCCGTACGTATACGGGCAGTACATCACGCACGTTTTGTCATGCGCGAAATAAGTGTTTGCGTGCGCACGTGAAAGATTTCCGACGCGTATAATCCGATAAGGATCGTAATAATAATAATAATAATAATAAAACTATTTACCAAAGGTTGTGTAAGCTTCGGCTTCAAAAACAAGATATTATATAAGCTAATGCACACATATTTACGCGTGATAGAATGGTTTATGTAAATTTATACACGCAGCAACATCGGTTCCATCGATATCGATTGCCATTAAACCGTCGCTGGCCGCACCGCGAAATTAAAATTGATTCCTCCCTACCCCCCTCATTCTTTCCGCTGACTTGTTCCGAAAAACCACGATTGACGCATACCTAACCGGGACATAATAATATTTCTACAACCGGTCATTTCACACGAGTGCAGGAAGGAACTTGCATAACGCGTCGCTTATGTGTTCGCGTGTCCTGTACTCAACATAATATAATTTACCGCGCTGCATCCGAACCGGTGTGGGAGCTCGACACAAACACGGATCCAGGTGGATTTACGAACGACGGTATCTCGATGCGATCGGTTATATTTTCTCTCCGACCACGCAAACGGCTGTAAGTCTTCGCGTAATATATGTGTATTGTATACAATAAAGTACACGACGAAGTTTAAAGTAATAACAACAATGATTAAAAATACAATAAAATGTTGGGGCGGGCAAATCCAAATTCTTTGACGGGCCTGGATATGGGCAGCCTAGTTGTAAATCCACTTGTAACGCTCACACGTTTCGTATTGTTCAGGTGAGGTTTTACCCTTTTGCGAATGTTGCGAACGTATAATATTATACATCTATGTACATATAAATTGTATGCATTCCTATACTACTTTATCGATTTAGATAATCGAATTTGGTGCAGAGATAGATTAAACCTTGGAGAAGAACATAGGCTACCTTTTTTCGCTAAAAAGAAAAAAGAAAAGGAAAACACCAGTACACCTGATAAGGTCCGGAAAAGCAGTTGTAGGCAAAAACGATTCGAAAACGGGCAGTTCAGCATACAATAAAAACCACTACACCGATTCGTTTGAAACGTCGTTTTATTCGTTTTACAACCAACAGTTACACCGAACCAAGCTTTGAATAATAGTGCAAGGTAATAATCCATTAAAAACTGTGTCTCGGCCAAGACTGTTCCGCGCGAAACCCGGTATATTCAGCTATATTATGATAACACGTTGTTCATTTGCATCTAATTAAGCTATCCATGCGTGCGTGGTTTTCCGTTCGTGCGCCAACTGCGTTGAACACGCGTGTAAAACCGATCACGACGGAACGGAAATCTGCCGTCGTCAATCACACGTGAACGTCGTACAACCGGTTTCCCTTGTTTACGGTAATCATCGGACACGTACCATCATGGCAATTATTCGTTAAAAAAAATCTTTAAAAGATTTTACCGAGAAGATCGGTGCGTCGAATACGCTCATTTCCAACAAAAGGTTATTTACAAAACACATTTTTCGTTTTTTTTTTATCGTTATTTCCCCCCCCCCCTCCCAAAAAAAAACGAAACCATCCGACAACGCGTTCCCAGATCGTCAGCAGCGGTGATAGAACTACAATATGGGAGGTGCACTTCAATACTGATGTCTCGTCGATGATATCAGAGTTCGAAGTGACAAAAAAATCGCAACCAATATTATGGATCCGTTTAGCATTTCGGACGTCCCGTGCGCACAACCGTACGATCGCTAATCAATTGTTTTAACATTGAACGTACCATTAAGTCGGTTAATACTAGTCGGTCAGAGTCGCGGTGAACATTTTTTAGAAAATTATATTAAGGGGACGATTTTAGGACCTGTGAATGGTAGGCGGACCAAGTTCTCTCGTGAACACCCACTTCAAACCCTGCAGTGATAACAAACGACGTGACCGGTCCTCGGGTTCGTTTCGTCGTATCATTTTGTACTACTAAATAATATTTATGTGCACGGTAGTGCGCGTGTATGCGTGCGAGCATAACGTTACACCTCGAGTAGCGGCACGGGTCGCCGTCGAGTAAGTTTTTTTTCTTTTTCTCCGTTTTCCACCCACGTCCTCGTACTTGATTCCACTCCTTTCTTTTTTCCTCTCAACTCTCTCTCTCGTCGTAGCAAACATCTCATCCCATCGATCGTCGGCCAGTTGTGGCCAAAAACCGTTAATATTGCGCTTTATCCGCGTGCCGTAATCGACAAACGTATATACGTAGAACGTGGGCGGTGGCGAACAAAAGGCGCAATCTACTTTAAACGGATTTTATCCGGACCCACTTTAATCTCGTCTCTCTTCAATCGGGCGTGCGTTAAACTCGCTTGTTTAATAAAAAAATAACCTCCGTCGGTACACAACACAATAATAATAATAATAATAATAATAATAATAAAATTATAATATCATACAACAAGGCGCTCGTGCGTCGTTTGTGTGTGTACACCTTTGGACGCGACGACGGATGCGCAAAAACGAAACAATCGCAACAATCGATCGTACATATATAATCATACGCTGTTGTTCTAGCGATGTTTTAACCCGGGGTAGGGGGAGCATATTCGTTTTACGGGCGTGAATTTTCCAATTTATTTCCTCTATACCCGAAAGATAATTGTTTTCGTCGCACCGCACGTGCGGGCCCGGTCGACCGATTGGAAACTGCACACGTATGTGTGTGTACTAAACAGAGTGGTCGTTTTTCGAATTTCCCGTTAATTTTAAAAACAACCCCTGTTCGATGTACGGCAACAATGTAGAAGAAAAATGAAAATAATAAAAATGGTGGTATTCTCGACACGTTCGGGGAAAATATAATCATTACCGTTGAAACTTTTTTTTGCGGTTTACCGTCGGTTCGTATACATGCCGTACTGCCGTTTATTAGGACTCGGAACTTAATGTTTTTAAAAAGTACAACAAGTATGCATGCATTGATGCGCTTAAAATATTGCAAACACTCTTTAAAAATACGCACCTATATTTTATTCTTTCTACACAAAAATTGTATTCGTACAAATATTTTATAGAACTATAAATATAGAAAAATACAAAATTATAATTAAAGAGTAATGTTTCCGAGTTATTTAACTGAAATGTGTAAATAAAAATTAGAAATATCAATCGGTGTTCGAATAAAAAAAGTATTTAAATTAAATTTCTTAGGTACCTTAGGTTTCTTCGTACCTTCAAAAGTGTTACACTAGACCAAGGGTCGGCAACTTTTTTAACCATACGGGCCATATTTTTTTTTCATCAAGGACCGCATTAATAAAAAAAATTGTACATATGATATAATACTAATAATTTTATTCCTATTATATTTAGTTATTTTATATGGAAATATAAGTATTAGATTAAATTAGATCACGACCTAGATTACGTTCTTCCTCATGCCTTATGTCACTCTAGTAGTCATGATTCGATTTCATATATTGCAATTGAAGATATAATATTACAATTTTAAACACCATAAAATATATCTGGAGGGTCGCAGAAAAAAGTTCCGCGGATTGCTGGTGCTTGCATTAGACCAATAAATACTTTTTAATGTTTTTAAAATTGAATGATTATCCACTAGCAAAGTTTTATACCTTTAAAAACAACGTTCAACATTAGTTGAAGTAACTGGCACATATTTGAAAAAAGTTGTATCGTCGCCGGTTAAATCATCGGAAAGATCCTCTATTGAAGTTTCTTCTCCAGTTAATATTTTAGAAATCTTTAGTACTTTTTTAAATCCACTATTTCTTTCCGATAAATTATTAAATTTTTGAAATACTTCAATATCGATTCCCCTTTAAGAGTCGTTAAATTAATTTCGGTTACATTTAACTGCGGATAATAAAATATTTTGCGTTCCAATTTTCGTAACATACTCCGGTATAAATCCAAAATTTGAATGAGTGTATGCTAAATTACCTTAAATTAATATTATTGTTTTTAATTTCAAATAGAAATATTTTTAAATTATTCACCATAAACTATAAAATTTGATCTAAAAAATTGTGAAATTAAGAAATCTGCGCTAAAATCTAAAAATGGTTAATTATGCAAAAATATGCATTGTTGATTTTTCATTTTCTATTCGTTATGTCTTGGGATGAATTTATAACTCACTTAATAATAAATATAATAATCCAAAAAAGAAAACATGCAAATGCAACAACTTCCGAGCCCTAGTTATTATTTTTAGTTTAACTACGGTAATACGCGAATGTACGGAGACGAGCATGTAATTATTAAAATGTTTTCCCATTTATATAACATAGACTAAATATCTAATTGTAATCAGTATCCGTACCAATGTAGAACTTAAAATATTTATAAATATTTTTTAAATTAAAAACAATTTCAAACCAACTATATAAGTATAACATTTTAAAACGGATAGACTTAAAATCTATAGTATTTATTACGTAATATATATATATATATGGATGGTGTCAACTTTATTACACAATCGTATGTTGCGTGCCTTTAGGTATTATATTTGACATTTGAAACTTTTAGTCCTCAACACATTTACTTTAATATTTAATATTATTATTTTTTTTATTTACATATATGTATACTTATACAAAATATATAAAATAATATTGCTCGTGAAAATATGATATACGATACTTTGATCGTAACACGAAGGTTATACAATGTTCTGCAATATTTGAGATATATATGTATATAATAACATATTAATGGAAACTAAAAATACCAGCGGAGTGAACCGTTTCTTAAATATAAGCATAATGAATACATAAATTATCAGTTAATGTATTGCATAATTTATCTTACGAAGTAGATCTAAAATGATATAATAAAAATATTATATATATATATATATATATATATAATATAATAAATAAAATAACATAATAATATACTGCAGCGGTACTGTTACTGTACTATAACATTGCACGAGTCCTAATAATGTTGCCTTTAGCGAACAAAAAGTATCGACATGTCTAAAAATTAAATAGAAATTGAAATTGTTTTCTTCGAACAGTGTTCGTTCGACCCTTTGACTGGTTTTCTAAAGTATTCCGAGAATTCGGCTGCAGAAAAATTGAAAAACCAGTTCAGCAAATAATTAATAGCTCGAAATCGTATTGCGTAGAGTTATTCTCGAAACCCAATCTGATATACACGCACATTGGAATAGCTTATTTTCGACCACCAAAAACGGGCTAAAACAATTATTTTAAAGCATCGGCCACTGAACCTATACGTACTATATATATTATTAAATAAATCATTATTACGCGAGAGAGTAATGTAAGGCACTTACGTAATGCACGTAAGAAATACAATTGGTATAAAACGAACATAAGTAAAGCCTTGTATACATATATATGTATCCTCCACATGTGCTAATAATCATGTTTCGAGAATACATCGGAGGTTATACAGTGGCTATACAAGTACAGAAATACGTAGGTTTGTATAAGTTGTACGTAGTTTATTAACGTTTCTTTTAGTACTTTCACGTATATATATATATATATATATATATATATATATATATATATATATAAGGTTTGCGTTCAAATGAGAAACTTTTGAACTATTAAAAACAAATTTATCGTAATCGGTATACCTTTTATTTTATTTTTTTTTAAATTAAAAAGTTCAACTAGAAACACGCAAAGTGTACAATATATTATACGATACTGTCCCGAACGCTTTTTCTGCTTCGGAATTATAGACGAAAACTAGGTATCGCACAGCTTTGTATTATTGTACACGTATTACGTATCCGCATAACATTGTAAAGCGAAAATCTATACCTCAGTAGTACAGAAAACAAGTCGCCGTACGTGCGCTAGTGTACGCACGTAGTAATGCTGAAAACAAGTCTATGACGTTTTATGACTGCCATGAGTTGTTCATAAATAATGATAATCGTTGCACTGTTATGTTACGCGTTCATGCGACTGTTGCGTGTGAACAAAGTTTTACCCGGGATCGCGTGAACTCTCGCGCTTAACCGAGACGTATCGTATACGAGCAGACGAAGTGGAAGAACGACGAAAAGTTGTAGGTACGCGCCGGGCGAGATCCGAAAATAAAACTATATCTTCTGGGGCAGCCCAAGGGGACCGAGCACCTCTTACTCGGTTAACCCGTTGCGCAGCCTTTATTTCACTGTACGGTGGCACTACGACAAAAACTAATTTCGCACGACGCGTGTGTACTACGAGTGCACGGAAGATATTATGTATTCACGTGATACACGGGAGATCACGAGATTCTCATTAAAAAAACGATCTACGCTCACGTTCATCGCTTGTTTGTATTAAATTCTCGTTCTACATCGCATTGTTTATGGTTAGAATTAAGTGGATAAAACCTGTACGTAGTGTGCATGTGCACGTGCGTGCGTGTGTGTGCGATTCACAGTGTTGTTGTTTAATTTGTTCATAGTTGTTAATGGCCCCGCGTTACTTATCCTCGACTTTACATTGATCATAGTACGAGTTTTTTCGATTATTTTAATTGCTCGTTGCCGGTATTGTGTACCAAGGGGCTAGAATTCCTAAGACTAGGTTATTACGGTCAATCGCAGAACAACAGATTAACAGAAAATAATTACAACACTCGACGGATGTCGTTACCTAACGCGGCGGAAATGATCACCAAGGGCAGAAAGTATTATTGTGCCCGTCATAACATATTGTACCCAATCGCCTCGGCTTTTAGACGCGAATTCGAATCGCTATTTATTCGAACGGGCCGCCGCCGGCCGTCACGAGATCCCGCACCGTTATTGTGCAACACAATTCGACAGTAATTAGCACGTGACAAATACGGTCGCGTTCCGAAAGCAACGGCCCGAGGTCTTAGAATAACGTCCGTCGATCGCGACGCGTACGTCAAAGGAGCTGTACAGGAAAACATATGACATGATTTAATTTCGCTGGCGAACGGACGATTCTTTCGATCGCGGTCGGTTGATATCGGTCCGTTGCGTTCACTAGGAACTGCGCGGAAACGAATCCCGACCGTACGTCGCGTTCCGTCGCACAATAGAAATGAAATCGACGCGCGAACAACGATCAATTACCACGTGTCCAATGGACAACATCGAACGTGATCTATCGTTCGGGTCTAAGGCGTTTTAACGCTGAACGGGGAACGACGAAAAAGATCGCGGCGGGTAGGGGGTGCACTCACCGCGTCGGGGATGGACCTCTTCCAGAGACCCAACAGTTTTCCGGCGGCCATGGCGGCGGCGGCGGGCTTGGCCGGTCTGTTGGACGACGATATCTTCTGCCAGTCCTGGGCGAGCTTGTGCATCATCCACATGCCCATCAGTCCCATCGCGGCCAGCAGGGCCAGCCGGATGAAGTGCATGTGCGCCTTGACGGCGGCGCCCATCACCAGCACCAGGAATCCGATCAACGCGAACCGCATGGCTTTCCACGTCCGTCGACTGGACGGATGGACACGAGGGCGAGCGTGGGATGGGGGTTGAGTCGTCGAAACGGAGATCGGCGTTGTTCTCACCGCGCAGCGATGTGACTAACGCGAGACAAGTAGAGAAAAAAAAATACAAAAATCTTTTGAATAGACACACGGGTGTGTTGCACGCGGTTTTGCCGGCGGAAGATTTTTCGTCGTCGACGTACGGAAAACGTTGTTCGGGTCTTGGACGGTCGAGAACGATTGACGGGTCGGCTGTCGATAGTCTCGCGACGACGACGACCGTTTGCCGACTTCGGGTGGTGGGGTGCTACGCAAGCTTCCGGTTCGCGGCCCGCGGTAGAAGGAGCCGCCGCGTTACGAAATAACTTTCATTTCTTCCGGACTTTTCGGACGAAACCGACGGCGCTTAACGCTGCGAAAAACCCGCAGTTGTGTCGTCCGTCGGCGCGCGGAACCGGTTTCGATTTCGTTCGCCGACACACGTCACGCCGTGCTCTCTTGCCGCTGCCGTCGCCGTCCGTGTGCCGGGCGCAAACGAGAGTGAAAACGCAAAACACGAAGAAATACGAACAAGACAGAAAAGAAAAATAAAAAAAAATCGTAAACATAATACGACACCAGTTTCGAGAGTCGTAGCGTTATGTCGTCGGCCTAACCGTCTACTCGCCAAACGTTCGATTCGTGTGCGCACGCGTAGATGACGCGATGCGTTGTTGCGCCCGAAGTCACGTAACGACCGGTGCGCGGTCTCTTTGTCGTGTCCCGGAAACCGTTCGCCGCGCGTTTCCATTGTTGTCGTCGTGCGTTCTGCCGCGCACTTGTTTGCCCCCCAAGATGTACGTACTACTTGTACACACGAATCGGTACGTTTTGAAAACGTTCAGGTTCGCGTCTTACGCGACACGACCAATGAGATCATAAAAAAACAATTTTGTACAAAAAGGCCGAAGCGACGGGCCCCGGGGCTCTGGGCCTCGCTGTCCCACCTTCTCGTCGGCGCGCCGGTCGGTAGACGGAACCGATTCGCCCGTCACTGCTCCGAGACGTGTCGAATCGCTGTGCGTACACCGTAGGGGTGGCCAACAGGTCGATCGCGACGGGGTCGACTCCATTTCAATTTTTTCCGCATTCTTTCGGAAACAGTTAAGATAGTTACACATTTTCTGTACATTCTTTTTGTCTCTGTTCAACTCGCAAACATAAAAATTAAAACAATAACAATTAACAATGAATATATTTTGTAATAATATACAGCAAAAAATAACGAAATTATTCATCGAGATCGAATAGTTATGTAGGTACGTTGTACATATTCTGATGTATGTTCCGTATTAAATAACGGTATTTTAATAAATTGATAAAATATATTAAAATACGTGTTATGTAAACGTATACAATTAAAGTTATTGTTACTTATTGCTATTTTAAACAGAATGAATAAAGGAAGTGTAACATGCATGCATATAAAATATATTTTTGCTCAGTTACAACCTATTTTTTTTTTATTTTTATTTATTTTTTTTTGGTCGATCGTGACAACTTAGAAAAACTCAGAAGTCGATCACAAACCTTTAAGAGTTGACCACCTCTAATGTAGTGTATAGGCACGTATTGCGTACACATTTTTTTTCTTCATATTTTGTGAAAATGCCGCGGTCCACTCACATCTCTCCGCAAACGCGCTTTTCGATGGGAATACCGATAACGGCTTCCGTCTTCCTAGTTCAACACATCTCGTGCGCCTCGTCGAGTGTTTCAAACACGTTACCCCCGTTGACGATTGCTTGATCTTCGTCTACTTACCGTAAAAGGAGCAGATTTAAAGTGCACTATTGTTTTTCCGTTCGAAGACATTTCGAAAAAGAAACCGATAACTATCGTAGGAAAACACGTCTTGTCGCTCACGGAGAACCAAGCTGCGAATTGTTCGCCGCAGTCCGAAAAATCGATAGCGCTGTTGAAATTTGAATTGCGCCGCGTCTGCAGTCGTGCCCGTAGGCAGGGCTGACGTGAACTTTTGAGGGCCCCGGAGCTAATCGGATCCCGGTCCCCTTACACTTGTTCGGCCAAGATACACGTACTACTTGTACATGCTTTAGTACAATAAAAATATTCAAATTTGCATCTTTTACTACAACTAAAGAGCTCATAAAACAATTATGTACAATAGGTTGAGACAACGGGCCCTCTCGGAGACCTCACCGCCTCGCCGAACATAGGAGTGCACCAGGATGTATACGCGATAGCGATTTAGATTTCGGACATGAAACCGTTTCCAAAATTACAGTTATACCTCAACACACTCGGAATTTATTGCAGCGCCGAATTCTATTCTTACGCAACACTGTACGCACATCGGCGCCGCTCCATACGGTCCACCCGTAGACCAGCCGTCGAAAACGAAACCGCATGGGTTCGTCGTCCTCAGCCTTAGGTCCAAGAACCGGCCGAGATACGTGCGTGGGTTCCTTATACGTCTTCCCGTAGTTGCGTTGCGTATAGAAAAAAATAAATAAAAAAATGAAAAAAACCACAATCACGGTTTCAAGCCGTGTACTCGATAACTTGACTGCTTGCGATTGTACTCGACGTCGTGTACGGATGTTTTTGGAAAATGTACTATAATGCGATGTCTACCGCCTGTGGCCAATGAGAAATCTAATGGATTATGTATACGCGTATACGAATTTATTTTTCGTTTCGTCCATGATAACACGTCTCTTCTTGTAAACATTGCACTCAACGTTTCGAACGGATTAACGGATCCGCAGGAATTCGATTCAGACGGACTGTATTTTGATTGTTTCTTCGAAGAGGTCGGTTTTTCCAATGATTTCCGTAAGTGTAAATCTAAAAAATATTCAACCGTAACGCAACGATTTTTTCATATTCTATACTATTACGAAATAGTAATTAAATTTACGTTTCAAGATTACAAATACATTTATGATATTATGTCCGTCGCATGGTATTCCGACCGAGGAAGGATATGATTTTGGGATTAACGAATTTCTAACGACAAAATAAATAAATAAATAAAATAACCTCTCAACAAGAAACAATTCAAGACTATAGGGTAGAATAATTATGGTGTGAATATGAATAGATTTACCTGGTACATGATTCGGTTTTAAATGTTAACCATTAATCAATAAAAATATTTACCACCTAAAATATTTTCTACTGCGAACGAATAAAACTTAATAATACAAGTAAAATCTGTAAATACGATAAATCGAGCGTTGGCTGTAACGTTAATGAATCGTTTTTCGAGTGCGATTGAATTATACGTCGAATAAATTAAAAATTGCATCGGAAGGTTTCTGGAATTCGTATTTATTCGTTATTCGATCGTTATATTACTCAAAGGCACGGAATTATCAGCAAAATAATTTGAATATCCGAGAAAATATAAATTTAATAACAAATGAGTACAATTAATAACAATCGTATTGATATTTTCGATAAAAATACGTGATGATAATACATCAAGTTCATCAAATTCTAGTTCGGTTTAGGGGTTCTATTGCAATGGAACGCTATTAAATACGCGAGATGTAATTATTTTTTTCAATTTAATAACTCTTATTCTTATTGGTGCATCCGCTGTTCCATTCCCAGCGGACGTTCAATAATTTTTCTATTTACATATTCTGAATGTGTATGGGAAAATATTCTATAATGCATGGATCTTTAAGCTTTTAGATGCGAAGGTTTTATAAAACATTCGGGTATACCAAAGGGTAAATATGTACATAAATTTGTCTAATCCAACTTAATGTGTATGCTACATTAGCATTGCGATGAAGAATATGATTGGTTTATTTAATTTAATTTTTATTTATTCACTTTTTTTATTTAAAATAAAATCGAGAGAAACAGTAAAATTTAAGTCGTAAGTCGTGGTAATTGCAGGGAAGAGATAACTGTTTGTACAAAAACTAATTTTAGTTAATACGTTTCAAACTGATGTCAGAGAGTCGTAATTTAAAAAAATAAAAACAAGTATATACGAGTATATATACTTGTTTTTATTTTTTTCAACACGCGTGTGTCGGTAGCGCACGACCAATTCAATACGAAGGTATTTACCGTTTACGTTTAGAACAATCGTTTTTTTTTCTTTCTATTAACCGCTGTAATGTTAATAATCGTTACTTTATACCTGCATTTATGCCGCGGTTGGGTCGACTGAAACTTGAACACTTATTATTAGGGCAGAGGACTTGAAGCATTTGCATATTTGTTCTGTATAGTCACAAAAATAGCAGAGTACGAAACAAATACGTTTCATGTTCTCATAAAGCTAGTTATGAAATTTTATTTTGCATATAAATGCATATTTTGAGTCCTTTTTGTTTTTAGGGCATATTTACACTTTTTATACTTTTTGAGACATATTTAACTTAGATCGATTTTTTCCAAAGTGACATTTTTATTTCAAACAGTATAGTCAAAATATTTGCATAAAAATTTATTTATTTTTAATTTTTGCCGTATAATATGGTTTTTGACTGTCTGCAAGCACACATTTTTCCTAGAAGCGATAATGATCTAACGTTGTTTCTTTACAAAATATTAAGAAAATTAAGTAAAATGTATTTTTTTTTATTTGGCTATGGTATAATATGGTATATTATATTATAATGTATTTAAATTATGTGATTGTTTTGACTTGTTTTAAACACTATTTATTTTATAAATTCTTTTAAATAAAAAGGCTTAACAAATTTTTAAATGCGTATTATGAGGTTTTTAAGTGCATAAGTGCTTGCATATTTAGAGCTTTTTTAGAGCTACTAGTCCTCTGCCCTACTTATTAATAATGTTGTGGTTCATTGCGTAATTTATGCGAATATAATATGTACACTACGTACAACAGTAACAATACGTATAATTCGATTGGCTCACGAATGTTCCGAACAAGTGATTCGATTATTTTTCGCGGTCGTTTTTTGTACGCCAAGATACCATCCTGCCATCCGATTCCACCGCACATCGCGTAAGAAGCGCAAATACGGCGGTGGGAGGCGGCTTAGCTTCCTCAGTATTCTCATAGCCGTCCCGGATTGAAATTAATGAACTGAAAATTTTGTCTGCGAGATTGAGATTAAATCTAATAATCTGTGTCTATAATCTCAACACGCGGAATTGTTATTTAGTGTATTACGGCTTTTGATTTATCAAGGAATATCCAAAATCGAAATTCGGGCACGAAATCGTACTCTTTCATCTTCTCGCTAAAATTTGAATTTTACCTACTGCGTTGGTAACGGTACATTTTGTCTATTCTTAAATCCGTATATGGTGGTGGGGGGACGTAGCCTTTTACAGACAATAACCTATTTTTGAATTCATTGTACAGGGGATGTAAAGCTTTTCTAAAAAATCAAGTGATTTTATAAAATTATAAAAAACACATAAACCTAAGGTATGGATTAGTAATGATATTATTCTATTATTATTGTAAATACAAGTGAAGAGTTATTTGCAACCCCAAGATATAAATTTATGTTCTGTTTCTCTGTACCTTCGTAGCGAGTCATTTATGACTTTTGAACCTTTTTTTTCTTCCGAGAGGGTCCCGACCCGGAAACTCTTCTCCCTCCCGAAAACTTGCAACTGCTCGCGGGTCAGTCTTACCTTGGTACTTATAGTCCCTTCAAAATGTAAGCTCTAGTTGCGCCTATACCACCGACTGCAGGTACTTGTTTTTTTTGTTTTTCGAAACACTCCGAGCGAAAGTTTTCTCGGCGAATTCTCGTTTATTATGACGACGGACATACGTATTACATACGTCTCTCGCGTCGTGATATGCGTCATTAAATCGGATATTCGTCCCGTAACGGAAATAATGGCGTGCACATTTCGACGGGAATTTTCTGCAGGTAAAAAATAATAATAATAATAATAATGCTTATTTGTTCTTTTCGGTGTGCCCATACACTTGTTCTACTACACAATCGATGGCGTGTGGCCCGCGGCGCAATGCGTGTGTGCGATAAAAACGCGCGGGCCGTACGCGATAGTGTAATAACGTCGTCCGACGTTCAAAACCATTTTGACGACACACACGGTCGTACGCGATAGAAAAAAAAATAAATAAAAATAACAAAACGACGAGAACCTTATACTGCACCGAACTGTCGTGTTACGTGACTTCGGATCCGAAATTATTATTATTCTTATAATAATAACATTCGGGATTATGACCTAACGCGAACGCGTGGAATTCAATTTATATAATGCCTACTATGCGAACGAAACATTCGGAACAACCGGATTTTACCGCAGGACAATCGCCGTGTAAAACCGTTTTCGTCTACTACCATCAGCCGTGCGCACATGTTCCATCGACGGTTTCGGCAACAATGGTCTACTCGTCGTTTTCCGCGGATTTCAAATTACACCAGTTCATTTTAACACGTGTAATTATAATGTAACTCGCGAACGGTTTGTTCGCGGTACATCCGCTTTGTAACGACTGGCGAAATTTTCCCCGTAACGTTTGAAACAATATCTGGTATGCGTAAAAGAGAGGAAGTGCGAAACGTGCGTGTCGCCTTCCGTTTCGTGAAGTGTGTATAATTATAAGTTAACCGACTATTAAAAATCGGCTTGCAGGATTCCTGCAGGACGTAATGTAATATAACGCACAGCGCGTTTGTGTTGATACATAATACGATCGTGAATTTTGTATAATTACGCTCGAATCTCATGTTTTGTTGTTTTTTTTTTTTTAACCTATTTTTATTTCCAAAGCGTTCAAGTAGTTGAGCGCAAAACTATGGACTGATACAGCTTTTAAACTCGTCTTGTATCATCACACCAACATTCTACGATCGATTAATCGTCATGCTTTCGATTTTACCAACATTAATGTTATTAATAATACAACATATTTTCTGTAAAGAAATGTATCGGGAAAATGTTTCTTTACCATTTACTTCAATACGTTCGAATAAAAAATAAAAAAAAAAAAAGAACCGGATGGGCCTCGCTCTGCTGTACACTTGGGGGTGAAGTGCGACTCTTCATAGGATAGGTCATTATAATGGATTTGTTAAATTTGAATTCAATGATAGGTATCATTGTATACGAAAAACGATTCTGAACGGAGATGATATGTTTGTCTAGAATATAATACAATGTTATTTATAAATATTGTAATACGTATATTTTATTTTTAAACGAAAAATTTAGAAAAATCGAAAATTTAAATTGTCTATCAATAAGTCAAAGTATGTCAAAATACTTTGAAAACTTAACCTTGTATAGAAAACGTCAATATAAAGATTTGGTGAAAATTTCAAGTTGTTTCGGTTTTTCGTTTTTGAGTTAGAGCATTTTAAAAAAACCGATATCATTTGTCAGTCTAGAATATTATACATTATATTATATTTTACATGTAATTTTATGTCAATATTCGCTATTCAAACGCTTATAAAAAAAAATTGTGCCTATGGATTTTAATAATTTTTGAATGACATTAAGAACTACTTCTGCGGAATCTTCTATTAAATTTTCAAGTATTTTGTAGGAGCCAAATTTTTTTTATCACCGATTATAAAAATAAAATGTAAAAAAATCGAATATTTTAAATGCCTATAAGTGGCTTAAAAATCAATATAATATTTTGAAAAAAATATTACATAAAGGAAATACCAATCTTAACAGCTGGTAGAAATTTCAAAAATCTGCGACTTATACTGTTTGAATTATAACAAATATTTAAAATCGTTCGAGAATAAATCGTTATTTTATGCAATTTCGTAAATATTTAAATTTCAAACAGTCATAAAATTTTTTCCTCTAAGTCCGGTATAAATTTTTTTAAAGATTTTTGAAGAGTAGCTTATAGATAACCTAGTGTTAAAATTTTGAACCTTAAGTATAAACAGAAAAAATTTTATGAACTTTTATCTACAAAATAACTTGCAAATTATCGTGATTTTTACACATTTTATACAAATTTGAGCTTTAAGGGCTTATGAAAAAAATTTGAGTAAACCGATCACCGATACTTTTTAGTTACGATAAGTTTAACTTATTATAAACCTTGTATTAAATTTTCAAGAGTTTTCGGTCTGCCATTTAAATTGTATAGATGTTTAAAAACAATAATCTTACAAAAATCGAAAATTTAAACTGTCTATAAATAAGTCAAAATATGTCAAAATACTTTGAAAACTTAACCATGTATAGAAAACGTCAATATAAAGATTTGGTGAAAATTTCAAGTTGTTGCGGTTTTTCGTTTTTGAGTTAGAGCATTTTAAAAAAAAACCGATATCTTTGTCAGTCTAGAATATTATACATTATATCGGCGTCTAATCAGGCGAGTGCACGTAAAAATACAGCAGCGATAGGTATCGTCGCGGTATAAATATCGCAAAAGCAAACGAGTTGCTGGTAAAAAAATCACGCAATAACATGGCATTTTATTTTCGTCACGAGTTTAACAATGAAAATGAAAATAACAAATAAAACGTGTGTAAATTAATGTACGAATAAAGTCCAATCAATTAATAATTTTATAAAACATAGCAGTTACTACATACGAGTATATTTCGATATTAATTATTGATATCTGTTGATATTGGTAATTGTAGTACGGCCACTCAAGCAATCGTCAACTGATAGTAGTCATCACATATTTTTTTTTTAGTTTTATAGCCGAATCTTTGTATTATTTTTTTTTTTCTCGGATGGAACGTCTACGGTATTTTTTCGTGGCCTATTTCGAACGCCTCCAAATCGTTTTATTTCCGGTTTCACGTCATTTTCGGAACAGCAAATAATTATGTTTTAATAATATTCCACTTTTTTTTTGGTCGGTATCATACCGCATATACCTATGCCGTTACACGCTGGGCTACCGAACCGAACGAATGCTATCGCTAGAAAGTAACGAACAGCGAACACGAAGCAAACAAATAAATGACTGCCGTGTCCGCAGTAAATACCGAATATTGCGATGACGACGACGCGCGATATTATTGATCTGCGGATAAAGTTGCCGCGATAATTTCACAGGGCACCCGTACGTCAAGTGTCGCGACGCCCGAATCAGGGGGAGACGGTGGGCAAGGGACACGACGTACGGGTAGTAATCAACAAAACGCGTTTACTGCAATTTCGTAAAGCCCCGTCGCGCGCGGATCGTGGTCGACGGTGAAACGGAATCCACAGGTTCCGAGGAAACGATCGTGTTTCGGGCGGGTGTCGAACGTTTCCGGCGGCGTTTAACGCGTTCGACCGCGACCAGCTTCGTCGGGAGACAACGCGGCTATTCGTACATCGATCTTAGCGGATGTAAGAGAAAGAAAACGCGTTCGCTCGAACTCGAGCAGCAAGTTCTGTCGTCCCATGTCGTCAGAGCGATTCGGTTCAATGTTAACCGTTTGCCGGTGGTTGTTTTTTCACCGTCGATTATCGATCAACTCTTCCGCCGTCGTCGGACGCAACTCGTCAGTGATATAAAAATTCTTAGTTCGGCCGCGATTACCGTGATCATATACGTTCGCTCGCGAATCGAGAGATACTTGTCGTCAACATTGTTCGGCGCGTTTTTAAACGTTTTCCTTGCACGCCCGGAATATCAGCTTTTTTTTTTTTTTTTGAGACAGTGTAAACGTGAATCAGTAGAACAGGTAGACCGACCGAAAAATAGATGGTTGGATACGATTGACAATAATACGAGGGCCACTGGTGCGTGCGTAGACGATGTAAAAAAAACCGAAATGAGCGGAGGCTTAGGACAAAGGTTAAAGAGTTGAATAGTCGGTAGATGGGCGAGGGAGACGAAGAAAAAATGTCATCAGTAAGGCTCGGAAGTTACCACGCTGAAAAGCGTTAAAACTGATTATATTGTTGCAGTAAAAATCATCCGAAATCGCACTTAAAAATTGCGATGCACTTTACCAAAATAACTATTTGAAAAAGAATTGTACAAGTATTATTATTATTAAGATTATCATATTACAAATGTGAGGTATTTTACAAAATATTTCAATATGACAATTCATATCGATACTGGAATAGTGGTGTTAGTCCAGGAGCCTACAAACAAAAATATCAACATTTAAAAACGTTTTTATTGAAACAATCAGTATTTCATTTTTTAACACACATTCGCGCGCCAATCTTAAATAAAATGATTATTGCGCCTCGCGATTAATGATTTCTTTGAGCGTTCAAACTCGAAAGATCTCAGATTTGAAGACAGTATGTTGTGCAACTCGTACACCGTCTTATCGAATAATATATCCACCACTGCCTTCACAATCGGCAAAACCCGAAATAACCATCAATCATCGTTTATTATTGTTGTATTATTCTGCTGTATACTAATATCTGACAAGGCCCCATTCATTATTTTATTTGTTACGTAAAAAAAAAAAAAACTAAATCGTGAGAAGAATATTTAAAAGCATCTAAGATTGTATTATGTACGAGGAAAATCAATAGAATCGCAATCGAATCGAAAAAATTCCAAAAATTATATAAAATTGCACTAAAAATGTGAAGGTTTTATTTCATATTTGCACGGAACGAATTCGTAACCTACTTGGCAATCAATCCTAACTGTGAAAAAAAAATTACATTTGCAACAACTTTCGAGGTCTAGTCATCAGGTATCAGTTTTTCTCGACGAGTTAATTTTTTTTTTTTTTTTCTTCTTAGAACTTCTTTATTGAAATGATCCGCTATGATTTAATTCAGCATTCCTGTTCCTGCGGTAACCGCTACTCGATTTATAATGTCAACTTATTGCATCTCTGCACATGTACAACATCAACTTTTTTCGTTGGGTTATTTTTGCACTCGAATACGTTCAACGTAGTGTAACCGTAACGTTCGAAAGTTCCGCATAACAACGCGGATACCGTGTGACCATAACAAAACGATCCAAATGTGCAATGTGCAACGTACAATGTGCCGACGGAACGGATTGTAAACGTATAAATCAATAAAATTTCGTTTTACACGCGCAACTTGTAGGAAAAAATCGAGTTCGGCAACAACTCGTTATATTTACTTTGATTTTACGAATTTTTTCTGTCCGCCGACGTGAAAGCAAGTGAGAGTGTGTACGACCGCGGCACCTACGTCGAAGGAATTCGTATGTTATATTTTGTGTTTGTTATTATATCATCTTCAAAAGTGCGTAAAAAAATATTTACCCATCATAACGAAAACGCGCTAATTGGTTTACGATGCGTTGTATAACCCAATGAAAAATATAATAAAGAGAACGTAAAAAAAAAAAATACGTGTTCGTCGGACGTTAACGATGATGATAATAAAATCATTTGCATCCTTAGTCCGTCTATTAGTATGCAATATGTAAATATATTAAAATATCAAAACTGCAGTTACCGGTGTATCGGAGATACAACTTAACGAATGTCCTCTATATAATATCTTGTTTGGTTTTATTTTTACTTTCATTGATCACAACTTTCTCGGTTACTGTTGGTAATAAATTACTATAACAGTTATAATTACTCGTTTATTGCTTTATTAACTTACTATCGTCATAACTCAATCTATAACTCGTTCAAATATAAATATTTTTGGTGTGACTTAACTAATGATACCTTGTTTTTTCTGCTTATAATGGAAGCTCCCGTAATAGAAAATTCGATCAGGTCGTTACACAAACTTGAAAGCGCTTTATCCTACTTTGTCCTAAAATAATTCGCGTCAACCAGTCACAAATGTATTCCGAACAAAATGTAACAGAAAATGACATAACGATAACACATTTCACGTACTAATTAACAAATAAAAAGTCAAGTATACAAACAAACTATTATATCGAACGTACTTTATGTAAACAGTTTAAGGTTATTTAATAAAAAAAAAAAATTATTATAGCTAAAACGCGTAATTCGAATTTAGCACTTCACATTTCTACTCATCACGAGTATTGTGCCCACCGGCTTATGTAATAACTGTACGAATACACTTTACACGCTATAGATTACGTTGAATCCTAGTCAATTATCGTTTCGGATCCGGTACGTAGTACTGTGTTACGTGCACCTAGTCCCGTACTGGCACCTCTTATGGGGCGGTTGCAAAAACATTTAAGGGCGTCTTAATTGTTGTCATTTAATCGTACTTTGTATAGGCTATAGATATCTATAATAGGCATAGTAATAATAATAGGCTATAGATGAAGGTCCATTACATGTTAAAAAATCAATACACATGAGGGGCGCCATTATACGTTGTAACTTTCATGGGGCGCGTCGTGCATCTGCCTGGTTGCCCGGTGAGCCAGTACGGGCCTGCGTGCACCATTTTGATTGAAAAACATCGGTATCTTAAATTATTCGCTAAATGCATTCGCACGGATTACGGTTTTGATTTCGTTTTGACACCCGTTCGGTAAACTACTACAGTCGAATCAACAAGACGGACGAAATTGTTGGGAGAAAACACATTTAAGCTCATCGTCACGTGATCGACTGTTTCGTGCAGTACGAAATCGTATTCTATTCTCGTTCGCACTGCTGACCAACTGTGTTTGTAATTGTCTTGGCGCCTGTTTACGAATCACTTAACGAACCCCTGGCAACGTAACCGATCGATCGAAGTCGAAATTTCGTACACGAAAATCGCAAAAATGCGAAAAAGAACCATCAGCGTCGGTGTCGTTCGGTGGTCATCGATACGGTTTTTGCGATTTCAGTACAACTCACTAAACAATGCGCGCGCGCGCATAGAATATCGCTCGAAACGCACAAAGAACGGATAGAAAATCGTTCGAAACGCCTCGCAGTACGTAAAACGTCGATCGTAAATCGTAGCGCACTCGAAAACGAATTCACGACTCGCACGGTAACCTCTGGTGCTCCTCAAAACAAACGCGTTGTTCAATATCCCGTTTGTGCGACGCGTCATCATCGCCGTTCACTGTTCGGCGAACGGATAGTAAACATACGCGTACGCATACTATGTACATCCGTTGTGCAGCATCGCGGCAGATGTGAATCACGAATCAACGGAGTAAATGAAATAACGAACCGATGTACAGGCTGCGGACTCGCTGCAAACACTGTACGGAAACGCTGAAAACCGTTGTTTCCCCGTGACCATATGCGTGCACAGCTCATTGTACAATCTCGCTAACCTTGCCGACTCACTCGTACCGTGAAACCTACACGAATTCGTCGAATGCCCGTGATTCTCGTCGCTGTAATCGCACTCGCGCGACTACTTACAGAATACACCTGACCTGTTGGAAACATTTTTTTATGAAATCGTTAAACGCGCGCGCTAGAATGAAAAACTGTTTTTTCCGTTTAATTATTCAACTTATATTCTTATTTTGATACACGACAATTTACAATAGTGCTCTTGATACCCGGGTAACCGGGTTTTACGGGTATTACCCGATTCACAAAATTTCGGGTACCCGTTATGATTTGTATACTCATTGCTAGAGCTGGGATTTGTACGTAAATACAACATTTTTTTTAAACATGATAAATTAATATAATTATTAACAGAAATTACTATTGTAAATGATAAATTCGTTTCACATGATTAACAATAAATTAAGAAATATTTAATTTTACATATTTTTACATATTCCGTAAATTTTGACAACAATTCCAATATGTATTTATAATTCGATAATAGTAAAAGTGTATATATGAATATGAAAGTATTAATAACTAGACTTAAGTTTATCTTATCTGTTTCTGTTCGATAACCATAGCTTAATGATCTTAGGTATGTATATCTTAGATTATATTTTTTATATTTTCTTAGATATTTTTTATTCGAATAATTGTGTAGTGTATAATTTAATACTGATTACCTCTTAGGAGTTAAGACTTAGCTAAACCGTTTACGTACATCAAAAACCATCGGGTACCCGACAATTTTGGGTAATGGGTACCCACTAACCGAAAACATTGACTACCCACAAAATCGGGTATTACACACATTAAATGAAGACCACTAATTTACAATCCGTTGCGTGTATGCAATAAGCAGATGCGATAAAAAAAATTTTCAAGACGTAAGTAAAATATGAGGAAGGGAGCTTTTCAACGACGGCAGTACATTTACAATTAGGCTCTTGGTAGTTTCCTGCATCGTGGTTTTTTAAACCGACGGGAGGGCAGTTTCCTTCGGTGAAAATGAACAGGTTTATACATGACTGGATATTTTTTTTTAAAGTGGTAAAATATTATGATTGTATAACTAGTTCCAATGTTAAGATGTGTTACATAAACCGTCGAATAAATACCAGGTGGTACGGAATCTGGTATTTATATTTCTTTTTTGATGTACTTAATTTATGATATTTTTATTGTTAATTATGGGATCAAACGATTTTTCAACAATTTAATTTTTCTGTTAACACTTTGCCGGGCAGTAAATGTGTTCCGAACGTATCTTGTACGGCACCTACCTCACGAAATCGTTCAAAACGTAAATCACGAATCGGATAGACTTAATTATTATAGACGTGTATGGAAAAAATTAAAAAATAAAAAAATATACGGAGATAACATTATGCGACGATCTGTTTGAGTTCAATATTTTCAAATACGATATTACGCGAAAAGAGCGAAAACTATTTCAAACGCACGAAAATTCATCGCTATTTTCGCTTAAGCCCCCTCCCCCCTTTGGACATGTTATATATTATACAAGTATGTTGTAAATACTTAAAATATATGTTTTTATTTTGTATATTTAAACATTTAATATGCAAGTATAATATATGTATTTACTAAAATTATATATTTTGTCTTCCTGTAAATACAAATTATCCCCCCCCCCCCCCATTTCATATTTCTAGATAAGATCCGCCCCTGAGTATCGTGAACCACCCTAGGAACATACAAATTCGGATTAAGCAGGAGTGCAAAGAGTACAATGTGTCGGAGCCTCGAGGCCTTGAGGGAGATACCAGGAAAACGGTTCGTTCCGTTATTATAATTATTATTATTGTTTTTTTTTTTGCTTTTTCGTGATTTTTTTTTTATAAATATTTGATTGGTGTATAACGTTCAACAACAACTTCTACAACTAGAAATGTCGAAATGTCTTATCGTATATTTGAGAGCGGTGCTTGACAACGGAAAATAAAAGTTACTTTCACAAAACATTTTATTTTATTTTTTTCAAGGTGCCATAAATTGGCATTTGCATCTTGAATCTTAGATCCGGCACCGGGTACACATATACTACGACGACACGTTGTACGTGCGATGTGTTCGTTATGCCCGTCCGTTAAAGCGTTTGGCGCGTAAAGTTTCGTCACCTAACGTATCAATAGATCGTAATTGAGCCGCGTGCATCGATACAGCGCGCAACGCATAACTCGTCGATATCGTACCGTCGCGACTGCCGTGCTGACGAACAGCGATAGTATTTGCACCACGTGCATTGTTGCTCCGGATTTCGATGTTGAATCGTGGTGAGTTTTATTTTTTTGTTTTTCGTGTGTTTTCTATTTCTCGAACAATAATATAAGTGCAAAAATAAACCACGAACGTACGTGTGTATGGTTTTTTCTCGTTTTATTTCAAAGAGATTTGTACCATTCGCTCGAACGTAATTATCTCCACAGAACGTGAGATTTCTACGGCCGTCCGTGCACTCTTCGAAGGAATTCTCGGAATCCGTAACGATATCGATTGACTGAACAACGTACGTTCTTCTGTAGCATTGAATGTTGCGAGAAACGTACGATGAATATTTTACAGGACGAACGCGTCCCACACGTGCACCGTTGACGTCAGTCATGAAAGGGAAACTCGTGATCCTCGAGACACGCATGGTATGCGTTAAGCTCTAAACGGGTGTCCAGTGGCTGTTGGTAGTAGTTTAGAACCGTATCGGGCCTATGGAATCTAGTGGATAGTGAACGGTGAAAATTATACGTTTAATGAAAACTAAAAAAAAAATGCGGAACACTACACCTATACCGATGAGAGTGTTAGATATGATCCCACGCGTACCATTCGCACTCGATTACGAAGTTTCCAAATTTTTTTATTTTTACCAACATAATACACTATCGTATCCGTACATTCTTTCTTGATTGTATCGATTATTAGAAGTTTACGATACACCGTCGCACTGATAACATGTTGTGTTAACCGTATCAAAATACCAAACTTCAATTGTTATTGTTTTCTTAAATAGGAATACTCGTATATTATATATTGTTGTATAAACGATACAATAACGTATTGCAAAATCTTCAATAAAATATTTGAAACGAAAGTCAGTATTACATTTTATTAAACGATTTTTTATTTTTAAATTTAATAAAATCATGTAGTATTATTTATTGAAAAACTAAACAAAATCTTATTGTCATCATTCGATGTCAAAAATAGTGTACAATGAATTTCATCACGTTTTATAATTATATTCCGGAATTTAAACAATGGGATGAAAAAAATATTTTTCTACGTGTTAAGTACGAGAACAATCAAATTTTTAAAATCAATTTCGGTATGCACTTATGAAGAATCACATTCAGCACATACAATTCACGTGGATCTTTTAAAATTGTAGATTCATAGTAAAGTAATTTTTTTTTCTTATCAACGCACGTGAGATTTTTCAAAGCTCTTTTTTTCTACTACACAAATTTTATATTTATTACTAATACACAAAATTTTATTTAACATATAATAATGTTTTGGTTTTTAGGGATATTTTATCATTCTTGCTCAGTTATGATATTTCTGCCGTTGATAAATCTCTTAATTGTACGAAACGCCAAAGTGCCAAGTTTTCACGAAAAAAATCATTTATCGTTTTATTTTCGCAAGTATTTGATACGTAAGCAAACGATTCGATCGCATCGGTCAAACACGATCCCGCTGCGTTGCGAACGTCGTTGCGATGCGTAACAAATCGCAAACGTGCAATCGTGTACGTTGAATTACGCGTGACGCGTAAGCTTTGACAAATATGTGTGCGATTTTACTGCGACGCGGTCCTCGGGCTGCGTGCGACCGCGACCAACCGGTATTAATCAACCATGGTCATAACCGTGACCATAATGCATTGTTATTACGTGTGCACGACGCGTCAAGACGTTTACGATCGGCGCACGTCCGTCTGTTTCTCGATCGCCGACCGACCCGTAGATCGGTGTGTCGGCGACGGGTCCGGGTCCGAAGTGTTGACCGACGTACGACCGCGGGTGTTCGACAATTTCCGAACGGCAGAAGGCGCAGTTGAGTAAGTACGCCTAACCAAAAAGTGTATTATTCGACGATGAAACAAATGAAACAAGACGGCTAGGACGACCCAAAACTCGACGGGCCGACGTAGTTGCTAAAGATTTATCGGTAACAGATCAGAACGCAACTTTAGAGACGGCGGTCCTAAATATACCGTTAAGGAAGAAGAAGAAAAGGCGCGGTTGAATCACGTTAATCACCTGTCGTATTATCGTTCGAGATGTGCCTAGAGTTGTGTACAGACGTAGCCGGACGCGATCGTAACGGACCATTACGGACCGTCGACGAATTGTTTGGCGAATTGAAAGTGAAGCGTTCGAACACTGTGTCAACAGCTAACCTCGGAGTGGATTTGCCCGGTCGTCGGAGTGAAATCGCTCGGGAACACCATAACACGCATCGTTGTTACGTAATTACGTAATACGATATAACGATCTGTGCACGTGTTCTTGTTCATAGACGAGTGTGTTATACACGTATTGAAATCGTGTTACGTGCGGAGCGGTAACGTGGACATCAAGAGTTACGGGGGAAAAGAAATCGGTCGTTTTGGGTCGGGGAAAAATCGTAAGGAAAATCTTCGACCCGATAGAAGACGAGAAAACGGACGAACGGAGGAGAAAAAAAACGTCGGGAATCGGAGGATCTCTTTCGGAAACCGGACACATTGAGTCCGGCCTACGATCCGAAGCAGAAGAATGCGGAAGGCTGGTCGAAACCCACTGTTGCGTACGGCAACGACTGAGTACCCGAAAGGATAAGGGACGACCACGTTCGAAATTGTAAAACTTGGTGAAGAGGGACGTAGAACGTTGAAACGGAGGTCCGGACTGGAAGGCGGGATAGGCTGACAGGAAAGATCGGAGGATAGGGATGGTCCTAGTGGCCGTGAACACTCATGAAGACGGAATAGAATAATTATATATACAGTACAATCTCAGTAATCCGGCCATTCGATAGTCTGATACGTCCAGTAATCCGGCAATTTTAATCTGCACGTACAAATATGTATTTATATATACAATTACTATCGTTAACGATAAAACGTTAGATAGAACTAAGTAATTACGGATAAAATACGAATAAACCTATTAGATATTTTATTTTTATTCAGTTAGTAGTCAAGTATGATTTCGAACAAAAAAACCTGTATCATCAAAATATTAATTAAATATAACCATGTACCTACGCAGAACTTATATTTTATAATAATTATAATAAATAATAAATAATAATAATATATATATATATATATATATATATATACGTATAGATTAATGATTATGTATATAAATTATTATACTCGAAGATAATAATAATAATTCATTTTTTTATATCAGTAAAAATTTAATATTCAATCAGGATAATCGAATTGCACTTATTACCTACAAATATATGGTCGAACTGCACTCGTTCAAAAGAAGAGTTAAATGGAAAACCCGTTAAAAATATTCTTATTTCTCTGTTGAAGAACGTTACGGCGTACTTATTTAATAGCATTTTATATTAGTTCGTGCTATTTAGATAACGCAGATAAAATAATAAAAAATAATTATAATAATGACAGTAATTCAATTTGACGATTGAAAAAAAAAATGTGTAATAATAATAATAATATGTATAATATAATATAATATAATGTATAACATAATAATTATAATGCAAATATATATAATTAACAAATGTAATGTATAAAACAATCATTTTTAATCATGTCAATGATTACTAAATGATACTAAATGTTTAACCCCTTCAAATACATGATAATTTTATTGAAATATGTTTTTGAGCCAAAGTGCAATTCGACCACTGCCTGCTTTTTACCCGAGTGCAATTCGACCATTACCTTTTTTAATCCCAAGTGCAATTCGACTAAAATAAGTGCAATTCGACCATACCCAATTCAATAAGTAAAAATGCGTTTTTACGTGAACCCCCGGTTAATCCGCCGTTTCGTTAATTCGGCAGAAGCGTGGTCTGGTGTGTGTCGGATTACCGAGATTGTACTGTATTTTTTATACTGTACAGTAAGGGTTTCGTCGCGTCATCGTATCCAATGTGATTTGACGACGGTACCGTAACTGAAAAACTCGAGGCCTGTGTACAATTGGAAATCTTGACGCCACTTATCGTTATACATTTTTGAACTTTTGACCTATTGAGGCACCGTAACGTAATATAAGGCCCGGGGTCTGTGTGCAATGCGCATTTAGCACACCCGGTTTTTACGGCGCTGGTTGAAGAATAAATGTAGGTGTGTAGGTATGTGGTAAGGGTTCACACGGACCCCGTGCAGTTGCGAATGTTTTCATTCTGGTTTTTCGCTACCTTTGGCACTTGAGTTATTCCAGTGATGTATTGAATTGTATGCGTATGCGAATTGATATGCAATGGAAAATAATAAGTCGTTTTGTTAAAATAATTTCTATGATGAGACATTTAAACAAACACAAAAACCATTAAAGCGGTACAAAAGCAACAAAAAAAAACAAAATTTTCTAAACATGCTGTTGACATTTTTTGATCACGTGAAGTCACTATAATATTCATAGCTCTTTTCTGTAGCCTAGATTTTAAAAATAGCGTATTTTAACCAAAACAAACAGATATGTAATCATGCGGTATTTCACATGTAGTTTCTATACCTACTTCTAGAACTCAAATAGATTTTTCCAAATTAATTACAATTAAGATTCTCGTGGTTTATCTTTGTTGTAGCAATGTTCACTATTCATATTAGCGATATCTATGTAACCACAGTTCAGCTCAACGATCACAGATCACAATTATTATTTAACTCAAAATAATATTAACAATAAATATAACGAGGGTAATATGAACTAATTTACCGATTGGTTGATTATGACGTAACACAATTATAGTTAAAATCGTATATAATGTATTACGGATAGTATGATATGAAAATAGTGAATGAGATAAGGTGTATACGTACACGATTTTTCAGAAATGGAATTTGTCTTGATTAACATGGAATCATTTGCTTATTAAATACGGAAAGCGACACCCTATATTGTACTAAGTTTTCTAGCGAATAAATGAAACCTGTTAAAGTAATCGCCAGTGAGAGAAAACAAATCAAAATGACGAATAAAAAATAAAAGCTTGAATAACCGATCGTTTTAAGAATAAAGATCAATATTTCATACTAAAAAATTTTAATTGTGAATAGAAAATAAAAAATATTCTGAATACTTTAACCTGTGGATAAATTGATAGTTCTGATTAAACGAAACAAATAAATTGTGACTAATATTCGCAATATCAAGAAGCCTAACGAGCGAGTAAATAACATGTCGACTAGTGCTAAACCAGTTTCGCTAGTCTTTCCCTTATATATTATAAAATAATTTATAATTTTTTTTTTTTTTTTATGACATTTTCGATAGCAGATAATATACAAACGAAACACAACAATTTCCAATAAAGTTTATTATATTATTTACGAATCGTTTGAAATAAGCAAGTCCATGTGGAATAATGAATAACAAAAAATTGAATAATGAATGGTTATTCATTATTCTATTACAACACAATGAATAAAAAAAGTCAAGAATAACCCGTAGGGTAAATGAACGATTAATAGTTTATTATTCGACTAATGCTCGAGTCTGGCGCCAGTCTTCTCGCCAAATGTTACGTGGTATTGAACAGTGTTTATGGCTGCGTGTATTTTATTAGGTTTTTACTTTTATCCGATTCCGTACTAGAACGAGTCGAAAAGTATGATGCGTAACACTCAAACGTATTACGAACATAGAAAACGTGTTGCTCCGGCCCACGCCGGAAAATGTTCTGTTTGATCGCGTACAATTATTATTACTATTACACGTTGCACAACTAACCGTAGGATTCCGTTCTCGCGATAAAATATAAATTTTTTATTTTTTTATTACCTTAAAGCCTCGACAGCTATGGTTATCAGCTTACAGTGTTCACGATCTCAACGCTACGTACACAGATGCTGTAGATAATTTTACAATATCGCATAATCCCCCCCCCCTCCGATATAAACATTTTTGTTTTCACCAAAACCGCGAGACGCAGTACGCACTGTTCGTCGGTCCGTAACGAAAATCGTGTCTTCTGCACTGTACTCGGTCAATCGCGAAAACGAACGCTTTTCAAATACGCCTGATCGAATACATCCAAGACGTTACGACACGGCGAACAATCAAAAGGCCACCGGTAATTCGAACTCGTGTCGAGAAACAAAAGCTGCAACTTCCCGAGCGCACGAATACGAGCCACTCACGACGATATTCTAACTCCTTTCCGCGCACGACCGCGTGTATACATTCATAGGTCCGTTACCCCAGTACCACCAAATTACATAAACAACTCCAAAATTATCCTATTGATTGTTATTCCATTTGTACAGATTTGTAATCGTGATTTGAACATTTGTACACCTACCAAAACTCGGGAAAATCGATTTTTCCGTGGCTGTACTGGTGTAGGCGGTACTGGCGGTTGGGGGAGTTGATTTGTTAAAAATAAAATGTACACACTAAGGTGTAATGATTAATGCGACTCATTACATCTTACTTTTGAAAAAGACGGGAAAAAATATGCTTAACTATAAACATGCTTAGTTATTTACTAGAATTTTTATACAATTAAAAAGAAAGTATAGTTGTACAGTTGAAACATAAGTATCAACTATTAGGAAAATGTATAGTTAGTAAAATAAGGCATACAATTTTCTTAATGTATAGAATTGCAATCTAATTAGATAATATATCATCTTCTCAGTGCTGTTTTTATCGAATGAAGACTTTTTTTTTAAAGGGAAGGCTCATATTTTGCATACCTTAGTGTATTTTGCCTTTTTTTTATTAGTAAACTCAGATTTACAATAAAAAAAAAATTTTTTTCATGGAGAAGTTACCTTTTTTGGCTTAAAATTTGTATACAAACCGCGTATATGTACAGTAAATACCATGGGTAAAAAATTAATTTATTGTTTTTATTTGGACATTTGTTCGCTAATATATCATTTAACGTGAAATGTTATCATGCAACAATGAAAACGATTTTGTTCAAATAAACTGTTTTCGGTCTAATAAATAACATTTTATATTTTACATTATTATATACCTACATATAAATAAATTTGGGTCACGGAATACCTTGTTTATTATAACCGAGTTCTAATGTTCGTATTAGACGTTACATTTATTTTTTGTTATTTATACGAATGAATGGAATAATCGATAAAAGCTTGCAAAGACCGTATGCTAAACGTTTTTGTGCGCGGTGAGTAGTGACCTGGAAAAAGGCTCAAGTACCATACCCGTGAAAGATACTAGTCTGGCCTAACACTTCAAAATGAACTAAATACACCACGGTGTAAAAATTGTACTTTTTTTCCGATTCCAAAGCCGCAAACTTTTAATTACATTATATTCGAGTTTTGTTCGTAGACGAAAGTATAAAGCTTACCGATACCTACCGAGAACATATATCGCTGGCGCCGATCCAAGGGGAGAGGTCGAAAGGACATGCGCCACTCACGAAACCCAAAAAAATCAACATTTACGCCTATGCATGGAAGCGCACCCGGATAACAATACATAGGGGAGTACATCGAACGCTTTGACGGCATATTTTCGTTTAATTTTCCACGAAAAATATTTCTGAACCTAGAAATTCACACAGTTCGGCACGGAGTTCGAACGCAGAATCCCGGACGGCTCATCGAACCTAGTTCACGCTGTACTTTGGTAGTTTAGTTGATTAACGTATTGTTGGCTGCCATGTAACGCGCGCGAACCGATCGTTTTTAGTGAAGTTTTCTAAGTAAAATAATTAAGTCAATTAAATCGTCGAATTGTCTCGTGTAACCTGATTTGTTTCGAT
Source organism: Sipha maydis (assembly GCA_034509805.1). Taxonomy (NCBI): domain Eukaryota; kingdom Metazoa; phylum Arthropoda; class Insecta; order Hemiptera; family Aphididae; genus Sipha; species Sipha maydis. The sequence continues at coordinate 402,369 of JASXSY010002904.1, forward strand.
CCTGTAACCGTCCCACCGTTCTATTACGATGCTGTACAATCGCGCTGTGTGCTCACTAATGCGCTACGATTTGGGCTACTACAATGCGTTTTGTGCGAACTACCGAGTTTCAACGTGGAACCCGACGTCAAGTGTTTAGCTGCAGATGGATCGTGCACGGATCCATGACCGCCCGCAGACCAGTAGTGTGACGAAGACGAAGCAGCACTCAGACGCATAGGATTCTTACTTTAACTTTTTTTCCCTCTCTCTCTCTCTACATCATTGCGAGTAAACAATGATGTACTAAAAACGTCGCAACCGTAACAGTTCAGTCGCGGCGATCTGTTTTTAAACCAACACTGCCGTACGGCCAACGCCTGTTACCGTGTCGTACAACCCGACCGAATTGTCGGGTGCCGCGTGTTCCGTGGCACATCCACGGATGGGCCTACACCCGATACACCTGTCGTAGGCTTATAGTCAAATCAGGCATTTCACTATCTGTCTAGACATTTAGTTAAATGTTTAGGTATTTAATAAAATGACTAGGCATTTTATTGAATGCCTGTTTCAAGTCGGGCAAATAATAAAAATGAACAGTTTGTATTATTTTAAAAATTTAACTATATTTTCTATTAATTATTTATTGATCTTTTGTATAAAAAAAAACTAAGTATTATTGATTATTACGTAAAACACGTAGGTACATTAAATATGTTTTATTCCGTGACCATCAGTGCTATTGTTTTAAAACTTAAATTAAATATATATATATATATATATATATATAGATAATTACTAATTAGATATGATAGTAATGGAATAAAAAGGTTAGCTTACAAATTGTAGTTACATTTTTAAAATAATACAAACTGTTCATTTTTATTATTTGCAAGTAAATACTAAGTTATTTTTAATATATTATATTTTAAAAAATCAACTTTTTTGGCAAAAACCATGAACCGACAAAACCAATATTACATGATATAAGCATAAGATTATTTTCTTATGTAGGTTTGCAATTTTATTTGGAAATTAAATAAAAATAAATAACGATATTCCTTTTAACAAAAAATAAAATATGAAACAAAAATAAAATAATAACAAAGTACGTTTTAAGTTCTAACAAATTAAAAATTTGTTAAAATAAAAAATATAATTGAAAATGTAAAATTATTTCACAAATTAATTGAAACAAAATATAAACTAAAGGATGAAATTGTAAATATACTGCGAACAAACATAATGATTATTGTTTTTTAGTCTGTACTTAAATACTTAATAGTTTGTACCACGACTATAAAACTAAATAATTTACTTGATCATTATAATCAATTGGACTGACCGTGACCTAAACAAGGAGTGTTGCCGTGACCGCAGTCTCGTGTCGTTAAACTTATCAATAATAAATTATTAGTACTATCGACGTTTGGCGATTAAAATATCGTTATAATGGATATTATTGTATTTTATGGTCGTTGTTCTTTCTTTTCTTTTCTTTTTTTTTTTATGTGGTATCGGTTCGAATATCGGGTTTGAAAATAAACCGAAACCGATGTTTCCAACGCCACCAATATCGGCGTAAATACCAAGTATCGGTTCCAGGGTCGGCCCTATACGAGTATAAAGAGTACGGAACCGCGCGTGGCGCGATGTACCGTTAACGAACGCGGACCGTCGAAAACCGTTTCCGAAATTTCGATCAGGTAAACGTGAAATTACACACGTATGTGAAGTTGGCCCACCCTTTTTGTCGGATTAACTTAAAACCTATACCAATATTTTGCGAAAATTTGCGAGTCCATTTTCAAAATTTGCGAAGTTACCTCTTATCCGCAAATCTCATTTTCTTGTCGTGAAATTAGCCTTCCCTAGACGCCATTGAATTACAATAGTCGTATGGCCGTTTGCGAAACACTTAATGGAGAGGCCAACTTCACGTAGTCTCTCCAAGTCACACATGAATTAAAAATCGTATTACATCTTTTAATTTTATTTAAATTATTTCCAAAATTATAATTTTAAGATTATGGAAACAGCGGATATTCCAGTTAATCACTTCACTCTCATCGGAACTTATGCGGATGACACAGCCATACTTGCCTCAAATGCTTACCCTGCCATTGCCAGTCAACTAATCCAAACCCATCTAAATGCCCTTATGTCTTGGTTCAATAAATGGGGGATCAAAATCAACGAAACCAAATCATCGCATATTACCTTTTCTCTAAGACCTCAAGACTACCCGCCGATCACTTTGAACAACTTTACTATATCTTACGCTCGACAGAAAACTTACTTGGGGCCCTCATCTCGAGGACAAAAGAAAAAAATTAAACAGCAAACTTCACCTACTCTAAGGTCTATACTAAGATCCAACATCAACATTCAAAACAAAATTCTTTGTATACAAATGTCTTCTCCGTCCCATCTGGACATATAGCATCATACTCTGGGGCCCAGCCAAAAAATCTAATACTCAAACGATTCAAGTATTTCAATCAATTTGCCTCCGTATAATTGCCAAGGCTCCCTGGTACGTAACGAACAAATTACTCCACGATAACCTTCAAATCAAAACCATCCACGACACAGCCACCAATTTCTATAAAAGGTTTCATGAGAAACTTCGCATGAACCACAACCACCTCACCTCTCAATTGGCCTCAAAAATACTTCCAGACAACCCCACAAGATGTCTCAAACGCAACTGGTGCAGAGATCTTCTTAACATTTAAAATTTTATATTAGCCATAGTAAAATTTTTTATTTTTTTTTAATTCTTTGTAAAAGGTGACTCGACTGCGAGTCTTCCTTCAGGTCACTCAAAGCCATTTTATATTATTCTATTATTATATTTACTTATTGTATATAATTTACAGATTGATAATCTTCAATAAATGCAATTTAATAAAAAAAAAAAAGATTATGGAATTAAATTATTATTATGGAAAAAATTACTTTATCTACTAATTAATTTCTATGAAAGAATACGATAGCAACACAATAGATTCGTCCAGAGTCAGGACTCATGGATTTTTCCAACTAAAGACACTTTATAATACTTGTACAATGGTTTGATATAATTTTAAATTTGTTATATAAATATATATTATTCAAATAAAGAGCTATATTTAGTTTTATATATGGAAAACTATTTTGATTAAATTGGTCGGGTTTAAGTTGTATATTTTTCGACATTTGTTGTAACGTGTTGTGAAGCAGTGGTTGTGCAACTGATGTAACTACATTATTTTTATTTTATATTACTTTGAAAATAAAATGGCAACTTCAAAGGTAAGGTTCAATATTTATTTTTTTAAATACCATCTACCTATATATTATTATTTTATTCTAATTGATTAGTATTTTTTATATTCTCTACTAAATACGAGTAATATGTACACTAATTACCAAGTAAAAAAATAATTTTGTTCAACATATCAACCTTTATTAGTCAATGAATTTTATATCATGCTCTGTGATATTTTATTTCATTGTATTATATTGTCTACAAAAAATTTAATTTTGAAAATTATATCTATAACAAATCAAAAACAGATGAATGTAAGCTCAAAAATATCGATTTATTGGTTACTTAATTTTTTATATTTAAAATGATCTGTTTCAGTTTTATGTTCTCTTGCAAAAATAGAAAATATAACTGTATGATATATGTATGTGTACCTTAAACTTTTAGATTCTGAAAAATCGAATTTATGTTCGTTCGCGTTCCTTTTTCAATGTGTACCCACCTTAATGTCTGTTTAATTTTCAAAAAAAATTCCTCTTAATTAAAATCGTTTAGGTAGTGGTTTCCAAATGTTTTTAATTCAAGTTATATGTCATGAGAAATGTTTCTATGTACACTCTATTGCCTTCGGTCGTATATAAATAAATAAATAAAGAACTTAACATGATGTACTATAGGATAATTTTTCTAATATTTAGTTTTTCTGAAATATTAAAGGGAACTATTTGTGGAAGAAAACCAAAAAGTCCCTCATGACCAAGTATTTAGAGTACTGGAATCTGTCGTAGACTATTTATTTGACTTTAAAGGAAATTTGATACTGTATTCTGATAAATAATGGATTCAAACCAGTGAAAATCTCGACGGAAAAATTTTACCTCATAATTTATAGGATATTGTTTCTCAAAATCGTTATTCATGGAAGACTGTTTAAAAGTCTCTTATACCTAAACCTACATTTGATATTGCTAATTCTCCGCAATTAGAGCTTGAATTAGATCGGAGCTTAAATAATGAATCAGATAGTGAGACCGATTCAATAGAAGGTAAATATATTTATAAATTTGATATTCCTTACAAAGATTTCCTTACAAACGTGTCCTATGCATGTATGTTATGGGAGAAAAACTAGTGGAAAAATATACACAATCTTGAAGCAAGGTATACGGACAAATATTATAAACGACTGGTTTATAAAATTATGTAAACCACCTTGCAACACTACGTATTATCTTATTATTCTCGCAGATAGAGACGCGTCGTTTGGTACGGATTTTGGAATTCTAGAGCGACTTGGAGGGGCTACGTGAAGTTTCCCCCCCTTCTTTCTTTTAATTATGATTCGCAAACGGTTTACTCGCGAGTCGCGAAAATAGACTCGCAAATTCTCGCAAATAACTCGCAACATATTGGTGCAGGCTTTAAGTTAATCCGACAGAAAGTGTGGGCCAACTTCACATGCGAAAACTACACAAACGACGTCCGACCGTTACGCGCAAGCAGCGTGTGCACAGCGACGATAACGGACACGGGAAATAAGGCTACGAAAATCCATAGCGCGCCCACACGTCGTCGTACCGTTGCCATTTACGATTCGCAGAACGTTACGTAAAAAACAATGTTCGTATTCGCTCGCGTTTTTGGCGTGTCTCTGCTGTCGTCGTACGCGCGTGAACACAAAACAATACGCGCCCGTAATCCGCCCGCGGTAATCCTTAATCCCGTCCCGACGATCGTGCACGACGATTGTTAATAATTTCCTACCGTGCGAACGCTATCGATTCCGCCGGGGCAGCGGCCGGAGCCCCGGATGTTTTCTGGCTCGCAAGTGTTTCGAACGCGAATCAAAACACACCCGTCCCGAGACCGTACACTTTCGAGGGACACGGGTTTGGACGCGGTATTGAAATAACAACGAGTCTTGAACCGAATTTCGGATCGCGTATTTAGTCGCGATTGATCCTTTGCGGTAGGTACACCGAGGACTTTTCGATAGGCGATGGGAAAGGGGAATATTTTTTTCAACGTAAAAAAAAGCGCGCTGTACGTTTTTTCGTGAAACACAGAAGTGTACAGCGGGTGTGACGGTCCGCATAGATCTACAACGGTACAACGGGCGACATAATACGGTCGTACAGATACGAGCGCGGACGCGTGATCGCGATCGTGCCCGAGGATCTACATGAATAAAACGATCATTGGTTAACGGTTTTTTGGACGGCAAAACTGCAATGTGATTGGGACAGAACCATGTGTTGCGGTTTTTTATCCCCGATAGCTTATTTCGGCAATCGTTTGATAGCTAAAGCGATAACTCATAATTTCGCTATTATCAACACGTTCAAATAACATTGAATCCGTTTTTGTCAGCGTGAACTCTGCATCGCACGTTCTCCTCTCGCGAACGAAAAATAACAATAATAATTACAATAACGGCGCTTGTAGTTTACGCTTACGGCTAGTGCACGTGAAAGGCGTTAAACGCCGCACGTTAAATGCGCGTTGGCATTGTTACCACTGCCCCACATGTTAAATGAATTCACGCGCTTAGCGCGCGTTCACGCCGTAGTCAGTTGAGTATTGTACTCTGTCGAAGATGCAATTGACGCAATGGATGCCGTATCGTAGAAGACGTGCGTCGCAGACGAAAAGCACGAAAATATTGGGTTCATCCTATTTTACAAAACAGACTTACCTCAGTCTTGTACGTTACGCTTTACTATCCAAGTCTTCGGAATTGTGAACCTGAATTTTTCAGCTACATCGTGATGTCTTTCTGATTTTATTTGAATATTGGCTACTTGTCGTATCCCGAATTCGAGGGAATTTTTTCAATTTCGCCGACGAACAATAATTAATTAGTATTTGTAAGCGCGCGTTTGGATAAACGCCTTTCGTGCCGATCTACTTAAAAACTAATGGTTTTGCCCCGCGTAAACGTACATTTACGCTAACATTACTGGGCTGCATCGCGTCAACTCGACGTATGATGTATGTATACTTTATAAACGGTTATGATTACAATATTTTACGATACGTTCAATCGAATTGGTCGTGTATTGATATCGATTACTTATACTTGGAGTCTTATGGTTTAGGCCGGTCGTACGATTGCGGTTTTCCGAGCGCCATTTTCGAAAGTAATTCGATTACTCCGACTTCGCTGTGTAATTATTTTCGATTAGTATTGTTCGAAGCCAATCCGTTACGCGTCATTCTCGGCTGTTGCGGTTCACCGTAGACACACTTGTCAATCGGTTCAGCGTTGAAAACACACGATCAGGCGCGCTTGGGGTGACCGGCAACGGTCGAAAATTAATCAATTAAACGTTCGGCGAACATTAATAATTAATGAATCAATTATTGAACAGTGTGACAGTGTAACGGACGCGTCAGCGAGACGGGAAAAGCTGAAGCCTCCTTAACCCATCTACCTGGGTACGTCACTGCTCGTAACACGCTCGAGTAACTGAATAGCTGCGTCTGTTTAAAATAATAATAATTCGATGTTTGATTTCGTTTTCTTTTCTAAAAAAATGTATGCATTTTGAACGAGACCATTTTACGCTTATCTATTTTTTTTTTTTTTACTCTCCACATAGTATTTATTTTATTTTTTCTAACATACATTTTCATTTTATTTCTTAAATACAATTTTTTTTCTTAAAAGTCGAGTTAAAGTATATCAAAAAAAAAAAAAAAAAAATTAGTATTCGTAAGCTCTTGGGTAAGACGATTGATGTAAACTATGAAAAATATATGATACTCGTCCCATACCAATGAATATTAAAATAGTGACAAATATACATATATATAGTCATAATAGTACGTTTGTTTTAATATTTAATTAGAACATCGATAAATGGTATGTTTACGTAAATAATGTCGTATTGTTTTTAAACCCGTATTTCGATTATCAACGAAAATCCAAAATAAACAAACTTTAATCTTACAAGTTGTGCGATATCCTTCGCATTTTTTTCACATTTGATCGAATTTCAAATTAAAAACAATTCTTCTTCGTGTTATCGAGAAAACAGATTTCTGATAATAATCGTTCGAATTTGTTTGTCCAGATTGTAAACAGAGAAAACGGAGATTTATCATATCATTGCAGTTGGCACGAGCGTGTGTCAGCATTTACTCGTCTCGTTCACAAACCTGAATCATTTTATGTACATATCTGCACGGTAATGTAAAAACAAACGTACATCACCCCAGCCCAACCATATTGGAATTTTTGAAAATTTACTTCACCAAGATTTAGTATGAAATTTGTATGAATTTGTACGACCATTTTCAGAATTTGTACGTTCTTAGTTTTTCCGTTATCGAACAAAACTATAGGTTGGGCTGGGGTGAAGTAAATTTTCAAAAATTCCAATAACGGAAAAATTCGGTAACGGAAAAACTAAGATCGTATAAATTCTGAAAATGGTCGTACAAATTCATACAAATTTCATACTAAATCTTGGTGAAGTAAATTTTCAAAAATTCCAATATGGTTAGGCTGGGGTGATGTACGTTAAAAACAACGGTATGGAAAACGTTTAAAGACGATTTTTCACATTGTGGGTTCTGAGCCGATCCGCTACATCACCAGCAGAGACTCCGAACATATCTTGCTTAGCCGGGTCGTGGACGGAAAATATGATGATAATTAGATTAATTACAATCAGGTACATTCTAAAGCAACACTAATCGTACATGTTACTAGACCGGTTGGTACAAATAACAGTTGGGATAAATTAAAAAAAAAAAAAATAAAACTTGTACAGCTTGTTAATAATTAAATTTGTTCTTGTTTTTGAATAACATTTTTTTTTTATATCGACTTTATATATATATATATATATATACTTAATATTTATACAGTATACATAGTATTTATTTACTAAGCAATACAAGGTGCGTGTCGTATACAAATTTGATAACAACTCATGAAAACCGTCAGAAACTTTCGGCCAAACACACTTAGGACGTCCAGCAGTACCGGATTTACAAATTATGTAACCCGGAGCACAACATAATATTAGCGCCTCTAAAAGATACCGATATAAAATGCATGTGTTTTAAAGTGTAACAGAATACGGATTATTAAAGGCGATTTAAATTTTAAATATTCACACAATCAATAAAGATATTTTGCATGCATTTAATATTTATATATTATGGAAATGTTTATTTTCAATAAAAAACAAATAATTTAGAACTTAAACCTATATCATAATTTAATGAAGCATCAGAATCTATAAGAGTAAAATAATAATTTTCTTGTTTCTATTTAATAATGATATTTCTTGATTTTTGTGACGCGAATTCGTTAATGATATCCTCATAATTTATGGATTTAGCAACTTCGTGCTCAATGGACATCATTGGCAGGTAATTTAATCTTGTTTGTTTTGTAGTTGATCTTTAATATGATTTAATTAGTTTCAGTTTACTAAAATTGCGTTCACAAGATGTCGATGTTACGGGCAATGTCAAAAATGTAAATATGTTTATGTAAATATGTATTGGCTGTAAATATGTTGGGATAAGCATCCTGAAGACCATTTTTAAGAATAAAATTTAAATTCTAATGTGAACGAGCATTTATTAATTTATTATCCAATTGAATTACATGTTGAGTAAAATTATCCAACTCTAAAATTAATTAATTTTCGTCAATATCTTTTTCATATTTTTTACAAAAGTCCATAGCATGTTTTTTTAGTTGAATTGTTGGCATACTAAATAAAAACTTTCCGTCTAAAAAAGAAATATCTTTTGCAGCTTCATCAATGGAGTCAAATCTTTCTTATAAAATGTTTAAGATTCTATCACAGACGCTTTTCATTAAAATTTTAAATTTATTTTTTCGGATAATGTTGATGATTCTTCCTCCTCTAATTCACCAGGTCTTTTTTTTTCTAGCTCGAATCGATGGAAATACCGGTTCTATTGATAGCTCAGTTGATTTTTGTTTTGATTCATCGAGTGCTTCTTCAATACCTTCTTCCCTAAATTTCTCAATAAAATGTATCAGACCTTTTAAGTGTCAAGTCGCTATTTCTATTGTAATGTTCTGTTTTTGTAAAATCACATTCTTTCTGTCAATTGCCGTTAATATTTTATTCCATATTATTAACATACTTATTAAATTAAAACTTGTTATCCCTTTCAACAAACCATTTAATTTAACACTTGCTTCTTCACATAAATTACTATTTTAAGTAACTTTCAAACATAAATAACTTAGGCCAACTGCAAATATAATGATTTAACAGCGCGTTGCTTTGCAAGCCATCTGGTCGTACTGTAACCTTTCGACAGGCACGTACTGGCCCACCGGGATACCGGGAACTTCCCGGTGGGCCCTCGTCTGTATTGTGACCCTATACTTACGATAATCTATACGATTATTCTCTAGTTTAAATGGTTAAATAATAATCTGAATTTGTAAATGTAGTCTATTAAAATCAGTATATTATTATATTCAATAATATCCCGATAATCAACCGGATATTATTAAATTATTTTGGTACTGAGTGATTATATTTGTTTATGCTACCAAGCGGTGTTCCTCGTTTCGCCGGGTGCAACACGCGAACGTCTCCATGGTCGGACGATTATTGCGGGTCGCGGTAAAAGTGTATAACACGCCACGGCGATCGGCTACGATTACGATTAGAAATAATATTATTTTTACTATAGACCATAGAGAAATAAGAATATTAAATGTTATATTAATATTATTTTTATTACTCTATGTTGTAGACAAAATTCTTTATCGCCATCTAGCACAAATAAATTCCACACAGCGTACTTCTCATAGCAGTGGATGATTTACAGTACATATATTATAATACGGTTATCTTTTTGCCCTAATATTATCGTGATTGCCCGTGTCGTCAAATACGTCAAATTCCCTCATTATTTTTAGTTCGCACTGTTTGTAAACATTTACTAAGTGGATATAACTATAGTTGTAAGTATTAGTAAGTACCTACACAGCGTACAACAATTGTGCAGAGCCACGCAGATCCAAGCCAAACTTAAAATTGTTCTGAGGTAATGTTACTTATTTAGTTATTAATTATTATAACATTACAATATTTGTATACCTATCATTCGTCACATAATTTATTAAATAAGATTTGTGTATTTTATTATAAATTATAATCAATACATTTTCTCAATATGCGAACAGCAAATATTATAACGAATGAAATCATAATTTTATTTGGTATTATACCAAATGTATTAAAATTATTTTTTTAATTTAATCCGTAAAGCTGCTGTCGATTGTTCAATAACTATGGATACTACAATGGATATTTCTACACATGATCAGTGTGTGTTTGTCTTACGATATGTACGAGATAAAGTTGATGAAGGTATATCGAGCATTGAAGTTATAGAAAGAGTAGTAGCATTGAAGAAAGTAGAATCGTTGTCTGATCAAGCACTTTTTGATTTATTGAAGACTACTTTAAAGTAGTACTTTAACTCGATGAAAATTAATTTGGAAAATTGTATTGCTGATGCATTTGATGGTGCAGCGAACATGAACGGCCAGTATCAAGGTGTGCAAGCAAAACTTAAAAGTGTCTCACCAAAACATATGTTATGCACGTGTTTTAAATTTAATATTGCAGCAAACTATTTCACATACAGTGACGGTTATTTCATTTTTTGGTCTTATTCAAAATCTTTTTGTGTTTTTTAAAGAGTCATATAAACGGCTAAGTGTTTATGAACAAAACAAAAAAAAAAAATGGCCGTAGCTTACACTTAGTCAATATTGGTGCGACCCAATGGAGATGTAAAAGTGATGCAGTGGGTAAAATATTTGGTCGCTCTGTTATGTGGATGGATGAAGTTAAGCACGAAGAAAGAAAATCTTTTATTTATATTCAAGTAGTTTTTGCTCTACATGAAATTTCACAATATAGCAATTTTAATGTTAATGTGAGCAGAATCAAGAAGTTTGCTAGGTCGCCTAACGAGTTATGAAACTACATTAACAGCAATGATATTTCTTCAAATATTCAATGTCACTACTGCTTTGTCTGATTATTTACAAACATCAAATCTTGATTATATGCAGGAGAGGGGAAAAATTGAAGCTACCATAAGATTATTAAAAGAGAATCAGCGGAATTTTACTCCAATTACTACATCACGTAAGATATTTATTAATTTTGTCTCTGAAGAAATCTGGAAACAAGAAAATGAAATAGAAATTGAATTAGAACAACTAACTCAAAAAAGAAAACCGATTGTATCACGGAGATTAGGCGAAAATTTAAATAACGAAAAAGTTATTTATAAACCTGAGGATGATTTTAAAATCAATACATTTTTTTCAACCATGGATGTTACGGCTACATGCATGGAACAACGATTTCCAGATTGTCAAGAACTTTATGAAGATTTAGAGCTATTTGATCCTCGAAGATTTAAAGATATAAGAGAAAATGGAATCAATCCTAATGCAATGAACAGAATTTCTCAGTTATTACCAACTGTTGATAAACACGCACTTTTAGAATAGCTTATATCATTTTCTAATGTTTGGCCTCAAATATCTAAAATAGCTCTTCGAAATACCGGTGATGTTTATACAAGAACAGACCTAGATACAGATGAGTCAGAAGATGAATTTGAAGTCAATTCAGTTATATGTAAAAAAGGAGAAGGTTGTATGTTATGTTTACTGTGTGTAGTAAATATTATATACAAATATAATATGTATTCTTTAGAATATAAGGAGCTTTTTAGAGTTTACACATTTTTATTGACAATCCCGTTAACTCAAGTAACGCGTGAACGTTCGTTTTCTAAACTAAAAACTATTAAGACTCGCCTAAGAAGCTGTACAGTTCAAGCTAATTTAAAAGCTTTATTTTTAATGAACTGCGAAAGAGAGCTGTTATTAGATATTACTTCAGATGAAGTTATAGAGCAAATGTGCAACAAAAGTACTGAAATTCAAAAGATGTCCAAAGTATGAATTAACTAATTTAATCAACTCTATTTTATGGTTTTATAATTAATTACTATATTTTAAGAAGTTCAAGTTTTTTTTTAGTTATCATCATATATATGAGACTTCTATTTCATTTTTATAAAGTGTGCATTATTATTTGATAATTGAAAAACATATTTTATTAAACCAAATGTTTAGTTAGTTATTGTTAACATACTCATATATTTCAAATATACATTGAATATATTATTAAATATTATTATTATTATATATTATTATATATACATATTGTATTTGTATACGTATACAGGTCATATTTAATTTGACGGAAGTAATGGTCCTCGGATCAAATTGATATAAAAAAAAAAAGGTCATTTATAATAAAAGTAAGGTAAGCCATTGGAATAAATCTCTTGGTGAAATTATTATAAATTTACGTTTAATACACTATCGGTTAAACTTTTTATGAGTTTAGTTTTGGTTCGTTTTTTAAGTTAATGGTTTTTCTCATTTATGAATCATGATTGAAATCTACTGTATAACTTGTAAATAGATAACACTAAATAATTTGAAAGAAATAATTTTATATTATAAAGGGGTTGGGTAAGTAAGGTTATAATTTTAATAATCTATATAATTTTTTAATTATTCGAAGTTTATAATTTTTAGTAAAATTAAAAAAAATGATGTTGAAAAGTGGGCCATATTTATCATTTCCCGGTATGGAAAAAATACTCAGTACGTGCCTGCCTTTCGATGACAATTTAAGATGTTCTTTAAGAATATCCCATATCTGAGTAGAACTAGAGAAAAAATTGAACAATTTTTTAACAATACCAAAGAATTATTCTGATCCTGGTGAACATTTAGCGGCATTTAAACCTACTAAATTTAGACTGTGGGCCGTACAAGGAATAAACCTAGCCAAAGAGTTTATAGATATGATCCTAGCTTGAACACCTTTCCATTTCTCAGCCATATTACCTCCATTTTCATATGATTGACTGCGACAGTAGGATAAATCAATACTAAGATTAAACAAGCTTCTCAAAATATCTTCTGTTATTGCCTCGCCAGTTTTTTCAAATTTTGTAAAAAAACCTAGAATATTTTCCACGATTTTACATCCATTTTCATTTACAACAACATAACGAATAATTCGAGACATTTGATCTTCATGTTAGATATCGGGATGTCGAATAATAATGAATAACATGTAGCCCTTTTAATTTTTGATAAAATTGTATTTCTTACTTAATTTGCAATAATTTCTAAAGATTCATTTTGAATTTCATGTGCATTTTTTTATTTCATTCAAGACGAATTCTTAGAGGTTCGTTATGAGATACAAAATTTACCAGATTTAAAAATTTTCCACTTTGATTAGATTTACCTATATTAGAAACAAGCTCGTCAGTTCCACGAAAAGCACCGTTCTCCATTGCTAGATGCATAATTATGTCAATTACTGTTTTTAAAACTAATTTTCCATGATTTTCTTCTAATTCTATTGCATTTTGTAACTCTATATCAATTCTTTTACCTTCACAAATCGACAATTCAAGCATTTTCAATGAACAAAAATATTTTTTATGAATACTAGAATTTTCATGTTCTGGTATTCTTTCTGACACTTTTTTCCAATTAATAAATCCATCTAATGCTAATTTCGACATATTTTTGTCATTTGTATTTAAAAACAATTTGCATGGTACACAAAATAATGTATTTTCTGATTTGAAGAAACTAAGCCAAGTTCGACGACATTGATTTCCATTAACATGATTTTTGAAAAACCAAGAAACATTAATAGATCGCCCTCTTCTTTCAAATCTAGAAAGATTCAATTATTCAATAAAGTTCATTCTCATTCTAGCGATATGAGTTCTTTGAGAATCTATTATTTTTTCAGGCCATGTACCACAATCTTTGAAATCCAAAGTTTTATTTACACTTAATTTCAATGACATAAATTCGGACACATTTGTCATGATCAGAATCCATCTCCTCGACCATTACTCCAGAACTACAATTCTCAGTGTACTCATCCTCTTCAACATCTGTCCCATTCTCTTCATTTTCTATAAAATATTAGATATTTATAATAAACCCAGATATAGGAATGAAAATGATTGTAATTAAATATTATCGATACTTATCAAAAACACCGTAAACATAACTTGCTAAGAAAGATTTCCGTATGTGTTCATATATCCCATGAGGCGGTTTTACTAAGCACTTTACTCATAATCTATATTTACGGCATTGTTGTTTAGGAAACATATCGTAATAATGTAGTATCTAAATATTTTATTATTGATAAATGATAATGTTTGGGGATTTCACCGTTGTACACCGATCCCTTCGCCGCCGCCTATCGCAGTCCGATCTCGAGTCTCACCGGCTATCGTGCGCGACGACATGGAGGAGACGTGCGCAGCCGTGACTCGCGACTTTTCCCTTCACATCACTTTTTCGGCTCATCGTCATCATCGCGTCGTGGTGTGCAGCTCGACCTGCGTACGTTTTTCAGACCGCGGTCGCGGTTTTGGTTTTGGCTAATCGACGTGTGCGCAGTGGCGTATTTGAGGGGGGGCGATGGGGGCAATCGCCCCCCCCCGAGAATTTTTAGACCAGGAAAATTTTATATAACTAATGGGTATAGGGTATTTGAGTATTTCATTAAAAAACAAAAATTCCGAAAAATTGTGTTGATGATAACAAATTATTGGTAAAAATCACGGTTATCTAGATAACCATGTAAAAATGTACATACATTTTCTTTGTGGTACACATGTCGTATATATGTATTTTTATATTTACATTGCTTAAAATTAAGGACTTGTTCTTTTTCTTAAATTACATTAAAAACAAACTTATAATTCATCTCTTTGCCTATTTTTGTTGCTTTTTTTTGTTAAATTGAAAACATGGTTAAGATCCAAAATGGGGCAAGAACGCTTGACTGGTTTGGCTTTGCTAAAAATACATCATACTATATCAATAGATGATGTTATAAATAGATTTGCTAATAAAAAAAATAGAAATATAGATTTTGTTTTATTAATAATGTTGCTTAATATGTTGCTTTTTTTATCATATTTGTTTAACTTATTACTTTATAGGTTATACAGGTGCAATATAAAATTCATTATGTCTTGGTAAGTTTGTGTGAATAGTTGGGTAAACTTTTTAAATTCGCCCCCACCGACATGAACTCTCAAATACGCCACTGCGTGTGCGCGCCTTTTCGCCGTCACCGTTATATTCGAAGAAAGTCTATGATCAGCGAACGTCAGCTACTGGTCTTTTACATTGCAAATATTCGTTAATTATTGTCACTCCGGGGCGCCTCATCAATTCAATATATGCATATCGTTATAATTATTAAGCGCAACACGCGTTCATTGTACGCCTTGTGGTTTTTCAATCATCAACGGTCGAATCGTACGATCGGCCTTCGATACACCTGTACCGCAGCTAAACGCGAGTCTTACAGGTTAACTGGCGCAGCCGTAAGAGCCGCCACGGCGTAGACAGTTCCATTGCATTCATTACGTATTTTACTAATAGAAATTATGTATTTTAGTGTGAAAAATATTATATTTACGAAAATAGAACAACCAATGATTATAAAACATTAAGTCCCACAAAGACGAAGAGTAAAGTGATCAAGAACAAAGGAGAAGGTCAGCACCTCTAAATGGCCATTTTGAATTATTAATGATATTCAGTTAATAAAGCAGTCGGTGACGACATTAATCGAAAGTCGGTGTAACCGAATTGTGAAATGAGGATCATCTCATTAAAATAAAATATTTGACATTATCGAATTGTCACTACGACGTATATCACGCGATGAAAAAATTTAATACGATTTTATGATCGAACTGGATTAAAACCAAAAATTTCAGAATTCCATTTGTTTATAATTATACATTTTTAAGCCATACTTGAAATGTAAAAAATAATGAACGTCGATACGTACTAAGTTTTGTAAGTTTACAGCTGCACTCGAAAAATAAAAATAATAATAAAAAACACAAAATCAATTCATTTTTATAAACCTCTAAAATCGACCGAGAATCGCATAATATTTTCGAGTAGCACTTACCAAAAAATACTAATATTCTCAATAGGAATATAATACATTCTGTAAAAGCAGATATTTATCATTTTATTTTTATATTTTATTCAGTTAGCTTCAAATCAGAAAAATCGACTAAAAAGTTTTTAAAATTGATGCGATTTTCTTTCTCGTACACTTGGTGCCGATCCGTTTATACGGGGTGTGGTTTATGAATCGTTGCTTCAAAAAAAATGTGACCGTGCATCGCACATCCGTCGGTTCTTAAATCGGTTTCGATAAAATTCGTTTCCGAAAAAGGGGAGTGACATTGAAAAAGATGAAGATAAACAGTGGAAAAATTGTCCACGCCAATATCTTTAAAACGAGATACATTGACGCCTTAAAATGTATTTTTAAAAATAGAATATAATAAATATATTTGTTGGTCGCGGAATCGCTATACCCGCAACGGGCGATGTTTCCATTCCATAGCGAATGGAATGGATATAATACCCATTTTGCATACCGTTTCTTCGGACGAAACGCATAATTTTAAAATTCGTTCGTTCCGACCGCCAGTGCGACACGAGAATCGAGCATGGAAGCTGTACGTACAAAGGCGTTCTCAGAATATTTCAATGGAGGGGAATGAAAAAAATGGTTACAAATAAGCCGTATTCAAGTCCACGATTCAGTCAACATTACTGATTGTAAAATAATAATATAATAATACTATGTACCATAAATATGCAAGGTATGTTTTAGTATTTCATAAGACACAATACCCGATGTCTACATTAACTAAATACCTAAATTGCTGGGCATAACTGTTGTAAATAATCAAAAATAATAATAATAGAAAAAAGTAATGTAAAAGCCCGTTTACAGGTATAGTTAAAAACGTTTAATCTAATTTGTGGTATTTTATGCTGTCGGTTGCGCGATTGAACTGAATAATTTTTTTCATCTTGCAATGGGAAACTTATAACATGACTGTTGCATTCCGTAAATATGTTATATGCTATGTGTTGGAATTGTATTTTTAATAACGTATTTTTAATTTAATTCTTCTTTATCTAAATAGATTTTTAGTATACTATCTCTATCTTTATCGGCTTTGACTGTATTATTTTTTTCTTGTGAAACAACTTGAAAACCATCCCTTCTCCCACTCTTCCTCATTAAAACGAAAATTGAACGTCACAATAATGAAATTAAAAAAATATTTTAAATAAATCGATCATACAAAGTTAGTAAAATTAATATTAATAATTACTATGTACTTACACTAGTATTACTATTTACTTATGCAATACGCATTCTTTGCGTAGATACACTCGCGTAGGTATTATATAAGACGAGTTTAAATAATTTCGTACAATAAACACTCATAAATAATTGTATAAACATTGTATATATAATTATAAAAAATAATACCCGTACGGTTTATGTTGATAACCGTTGAGTCGCAACAAGTCGGAAGTCCTAATATTCATCATGAGCGCAAGTAAATAGAAAAACAGTTAATACTATATGTTGATATAGTCGTAACTCCTGTACATTTTACATAATCAACGAAATATTGATTATAACTTATAATGGTGTCAAAGTGTATAGTTATTATAATTTATAAGTAAATACACTTTTGGTATTTACAATTCATTGTTATATACGATAAAAACAATACTCCTGCAGTGATCGCTGTGCAAGACACTGCGTACTCGCAATGAATTATTTAAACGACGTTCAATACAAGCTTAAGATGTTAGTGAAGTGGTAATTGGATAATTAAGTAAATTGAACACTGATGTACAATTTTGAATGAAAATAGAATATTTTTATTAAGATGTATATCACAATTTAAACTTATAATATATTTCAACACTAAAACAAATTAGTTTAAAACTATGTCCTAAAAGTTACTGCGCGTTTCAGAATAACATTTCTCCAAATATCCTGTGTGGGCATGGTTGAAACGTGTGTGTGTGTGATAGCGTTTGCGCGAGTAACTACTTCCTAGCTGTTTCCCTAACCTTCTGATTAATATTAGGTGCTCCAATTGTATTTATATGGGTTCTAATAAAGACGCGAGGTGACGTGATCCGTCTATATTCTAATATCACTTCTCTTTACCGTCGAATTTGCATTATTATGTGAATAGGTGAAAACAACTAGTTGTTTTCACCTTTGATCTGGTTTTTCTTGTTATTTATGCTTATTTAATATCATCATAAATTATACTACATGTTTAATTTAATGTCTACTGTATATTGAAATTCATAAATTAACTATACTGAGTTTTTGATTATTACATTAATAACTAATAACTTAATATAATGTAATAGAGATTTTTAAATATTTTTTTTTTTTCGTATTACATCTATTTATATTTTACATTGTTATCAAAGCTACAACTACGTGCATGTTCTATTATCAATAAATACTCTTGTTTATCTTATAATATGGGATAAACTATAGAAGTGTTTGTTAAAATAGTTTTTTGTCGACAGTTTCAACTGACCAAGATAAATTATTTCCGTGTTCTTTATACCTACTCATATAGGTTTATTAATTTTATTAAATTACCGTTAACATCGGTCGTTCGAGAATGTTTTGGTCAGTGGCACGATCAGCTACCACCGGGTAACATTACATTTTCGCTGAGGGAGGGGGCACTAGTGCTACGTACTTTGACCGTTAATATAGGCTCCGATGCAACGGATATATGGGAATATATGAAAGAGATCTCGGGTTCGAAACTTTCCGCGTAACGGATTACTGAGTGGCCCACACACATAACATGTCGTACAAGTTAATTTTTTTTTTCATCTCATTACAGTTCAATGGAAGCTGGTTACATTAAATGTTTACAGTCGAATTTGTGTTTTCAATCCTTGAGTGGCGGGGAAAATTTACTTATTTTAAATTCTATTAAGCTACAGAATAGCCGTTATTTGCCTACATAAGGCTATATGAATCAAGACTCGACTCAATTGAAAAATAAATCCATTATAAAATCTGAATGAAAAATAAACCAAGAAACTATACGACTTCCACAAGACGTCTTTTTGACTCCACAATCGTCATCATTATCATCATCTCAATCCGATATTTTATCATTTATTTTTATTTTTTATTTAGTTAACTTCGAATCAGCAAGACCTGCTGAAAAGATTAAGATCTTTGTATAATTGTAAATTGTATATTAACAATAATCTTAAGAGATTATTGTTAATATACAATTGTCGGTATACCCACATAACAAGATCTGCTGAACATGCACACAGTCAGGTGTGGATCTAGAAAAATGAAATGAAGGGGCTAATTTGTATTTACAGAAAGACATAATATATCATTTTAGCATATATACATATCTAAATTATTTGTAATATATTTTAAAATGATAAAATAAGAAATTTTTAATAAATTTATTAATCTTGAGACCAATTAAGTATTTATATGTTATTATTGAGTATTACTATTATGTATTTATTTATTACATACTTACATAATATATAACGCGACCAAAGGGAAGGAAGGGCTATTCGCCTCTTAGCTCCTTCCCCTTGGATCCACGCCTATACACAATGTTCAAGCTATAAAAAACAAATATGTGCTCAGACGAATCGGTCACTCGTAAAACTTAATGCGTTCAAATTAAAAACTATCGCATGAAACTTTTGAGACTAACTTATTAATCGAAAGTTTAATAGTGGAAAATAAAAAAATACCGTTGAGAAAAATCGCGTAACAACACATTTTTCGTTTTCGTAAGAAAATAATTCTAAAAGATAAAACATATACACATATATAATATATATATATACATATTATGTAATGTAGGATTGAAACTTTTTTGAAATTACTTGACCACTAAAATAAATCAACTATCCGTGCCTATAGTAATTTGATAAACATCACGAGCCGTTATTACAACGAGTTCAAGCAAATTGTTTTGTTTGCTTTGAGCAGGTACATACCGGAAAAACATCAAAGAAACGTATGATTACAATCCGACGTGCAAAACAATAAAACGAGATGTTGTACTGCGAACGGTTATAATGCATGTAAACGTAAACCACTACCTACGTTTAGAATTAAACGCAGACAGTATTATACGGTACAAGTACAAACACTGGAATAATGTTGTTCCGCCGTACTTCCGTTCGAAAGATTTTAATAATACACTTTAAATTCCACGGTTTTCACATTGTCTGATTTATTTTGCATACCAACTACGGAACTGTAAACGATGGTACCGAAACCGCGATAACATAAAACAAAATATCTTGACGGTAAGGCATTGCCGGATTTTCGCAACTTAACGTATAACATTACGATGTGACCCGGTTTCGATATTGATCCGTTAATATTTTTTACTCCATTATTACCGATAAGATTCATCGGAACATATATATATATATATTTATACTTCGCTCAAACCGCACGTTGTGTTAATAATTATTTTTAACAACACTCGGTCCGAGTCGTCTGAATATCAAAACAATAGGTGAAGTACTACTCGTGGCAATAAATATTCAACGTTTTAATCGCCAAAGGTTTGTATACATTGAAAACGTCTGTCTTTCAAGATGTTATACGCGTACGATCGTCGATGGTCGGACGAGATTCAACATTGCGTTTAACGACAATTATTTTGATCCTCCCGTCCGCGTACCGTTTGTGAGTGGGGGGGGGGGAGCCATCACAATTATCCATCGCGGTATTCGGTTGACGTCGTAAAAAGGAGTCGTACGGAACGGTGCCCGACGCCCGGTTTAATTGCGATCGAAAAATCGAACCGCGCCGGAGAAAATAATGAACGCCCAGGACGAACAACGAACATCCGTATCGTTTCGTTCGCGATCTGCTGTTGAAAGTTGTCGGCGGGATTGATAATCATCCGATGTTTTAAAACAAAGTTAAGCTGTCCGGGCAATGTTTAACTTGGAAACATTTCTGTAAACAATCAAAACGCGCATCGGAGTCGAACGGATTTAACAACGTTTCCGTTCAATAATAATTAGACGTTCCGCGTTGCGTACTTATTGCATTGTTGGAAATACGGCTTATCGCCGTAAGATCGAAACCATAAATTTGTTTCCGACGTTGTTGTGTTTAACTGTTTAGAACTCGAGCCGCTGCGTTAGAATTAGCGAGGTCTGCTGCGTTCGGCCACAAACACCCGTGGTGGAGTGGAGCAGCGGACGTCGGAATCGCGTTAAAACGAAAGCGTTCGGCGATAAATTATTTTCAATTTCGGACGATAGTATTATTACGTGTTCTGCGCTGTGATTCGGCCGCTATGAATTATTCTTAACGCCTGCACCAAGTTATTCGACGTATCGTTACTTCTCTTCCCCGACTCCTAGCGCAGTGATTTAACCTTTACGACCGTTATAACGCGTTATTCATAACGGTCGTTTCGCGTTGATCGTGTTCGTCTCCAGCTCTGCACTCCGTCGATCGTAAATAACTAATAACAATAGTAAAAGTGTAAACGTAAACGACGTGGACGAATACCAGCGCCGTCCGAAGACGTTGACGATTTTTTAAACGTAATAGTTTTTTTATTTCTATTTCTATATACGTGACTAATACTTCTGTACGATTCGCGAACACGTGTTGTTATGACGAAATTCCGTTTTAACAATGTGTGTCCGTAAGAGTTCACTAATCCCTATCGAGTGTACCACCGATATTCCACCGTTCAAAGCGATTCCTTTTTTATGTACCGTCAGTTATTTATATTCAATGCGCCCACGCGTGTGTAACGAGTAAGGTGAAATTGTTTCGGTCGACATTCGACGTCCGTTACGGTGAACGCTTACGTTTTTCGCAAATCCAACTCGTTGTAAATGCTGCCGCCGCGGGTGCATCACGTAATCCGTAAATACCGTACTTGTAGCGAAAACAATTTTTTTTTTTTTTATTATGAATGTTGACATTGCAAATTAATCGCTAACCGTATGTTGTTTATTATTACGTACACTGCTATTACAATAATTGCATATAATTTCGCTACTATGAATGGCTAATAAACAGGTAGGTAACTGGTTTTACGAATAAGGCGTGCGGAAAAAACCTTTTTTAACAGAACGTCATTCGGATCGATTGCGTTCAACGAGAGATTTTTGTTTCTGAAATATTAATCACACTTCACGGATTTGAAATAATATTCCGATGGTACACAAGATTTGCTATAAATAAACTTACATAATATTATAATGATGTACAGTTGAGGTACATAATATTATATCTGTAATATATATATATATATATATATATATATATATATATATATATATATATATATATATATACCATTACAGATTTACTTAAAAAATATAAGTAATATACTTCAGTGATAATATCTTCATGTAATTGGATTTGGAAAACACTTCACGCATACAGCACTGAATTCTCGAACAAGTAGAAATAGAAAAAATAAAAACTATATTCTTATTTCTAAACAATACTTTAATTTAATATTACTAAAATAAAAATAATATTAAATCATATATTTCGCTATTTTACTTATTATATTCAAGTGGGAACTATTGAACCTCAATGTTTCAACCCCCCCTCCAAAAAAAAAAAAAAAAACTAGTGTGCGAATGATGTATCGACTTACCTATAACAGGAGCATAAACAGAAATTATGATCAATTAAGTTATTTACTGATGAATTTCAAGCATTAATAAAATAATTATTGTCGAATAATTATAATTAAGTTGAAATTAAAAATTTTACTCAGAAGCGTGCATTTAATGACGTTTGAATTTAGGTACTAAATTGGCACGTCCGCAAGAAAATTACTGTGCGGTGTGCATTCGTTGGATGAAAGGTAAACAAAATGATTTATTATTACTTACTTATAACATTAAAAAACGACAAAATCTGACGATGCTAGTAACAATTGAAAGAGTGTTTACTCATGTTTGACTATGTTATTATGTTATTGACTTGATTTAATGATCTATAAAATCAACTTTTAGCTTCACGTGCCTGTATTGGTTTCACTAATTCAATCTAATGTTTTGATTGGATTGCCCATATTTGATAGTTGGTGTAGAGAGAAAAGCTATACTCCAGAATTAAAGAGAAGAACATTTGTTTGCGTGTGCACGCGTTTGCTGTGCATTATAATATATTTCAAAGTTATTCACATCGACGGATTAATGGTGAACTGCAATACAAACAACGGGCTCCCCGAGTAACGATAGTTCGTAGAGATAAAATTATTTGATAAATACAATATTCATTTGTTTTTAACCTAACTGTCACGAGGAGCTTTAGTGAATTACAATCGGTCAAAACTAGTATAAAACCATGTTATGTTGAAAGAAATTCCACATCACTGATTTACGATCCTAAATATACATCTTGAACTATCCGCTTCACTCTCAACCCGGTCATAATTTTGGTAGCGCAAACAACACTTGCGCACATAGGACATGACATGTTATTAAGCGTTTTACTAACGATTATAATTATTTAGATTGCTTCGCGGAAGTATAATTCGCAAATATCCAGCTGTAGGAAAAATATCGTACTATCAACGTATTTGATTATCAACACGTTGCAGGCGACAGGTCTCCGAGTGTTGACGAAGAAACATAACACGTACGTGTGCAATATGTACGCGTACAAAACGGTAGTAGGTACAAAATACGTACACGATATGTATTGCTATTGAATGTAATGTTGTTTAACGAGCGGATCTACCGAACACGTGTTGTCGTTTAAAAATATCAATTTTATGCTGTACTCGTGTCCACGGTTGCCGAACAGATAATAATCGAAAACTGTACCATGACGAAATTAAAACGACGTATTCTATAGCCGACGGTTTAAGTTTTTTTTTTTTTTTGAAAACAATATGAAATAATTTGATTCCGTCGTTAACGCTTCCAGTCTTGGGAAAACGTGAAGAATTTCTAAAATTATGTTCAAGTGCGAACACCGGGCTTATCGTACACGGTTACGTAATAAAAAGTGAAAATACGTGCGCGCGCGTGTCGACTCCGGGGGTCGGACGAGAGCCTTCGACTTATGCGTCAAGATACAAGATCCTGCACGCAGGCGACGCCGTACGGACACGTGTTCGACCGTGTGTGCCGGTACAATGAGTTAAATGGACCGGTGTGTGTGTGTGTGTGTGTGTCCGAAGACGACGTAACAATTAAAAGTAACTATTATCGGACGTCTTCGTTACATAATTTATCATCGTCGGACAGTTGCGCGCTTTTTCGCAGACCAAAAAAACAATTATGTACGCACGTCTACTACTACTACTACTACTACTATTACTACGGTGGTGTTTGGTAATAAAGCGACGTGTTACGTAAAATCGCGATTTCGGTGGACGATCGATTGCGCGACTCTCGTGCAAACAACATTGTACGCGAATCTTTAAAACAAACAATACATCGATAAAAAAAAAATTAGAAAAAAAACACGATTTTTTATTTTCTCAGCGAATTATCGATTTTATTCGCGCGCAGAACTCTACGATTTACCATGGACACGACCCGTGCACTTGAAAGAGCGTCTTATCAAATTAACGTGCACCCTTACAGCGTCTACCCTCAATCCGTAATCTTCACGATAGTCAACGGGATATATGAAGAAAAGTCACATGGTTCGTATTTTTTACACTCGGCGGCCCACCGAGGAAAAAAGGTTGGGCGTCACTGTTATGCGACGAAACGTCCGTGCACAGTGCCGTATTTACAAGTTCTGCGCCCCGGATCAACCGTACTGTTACGCCCCCCACTAAAAAATAGATCTACCTTATTAGTTATGATTCTTTATTCACGTTTTAATTGCCATTATTAAAATATAGGTTTAACAACATATATTATACACCTATTATACATTGCAAAAAAAAATATCTACAAAAATGAACGCAATAGGTGCAATGATCATAATTTTTTTTTTTGGATCGCTTATTGACAAAATCTTCAATAATATCTTTATAGTCTAATTATTTTGTGATTGCTGATTCTATATCGAGAATTACGAGTGTATTACAATATCAGTATGTTACACCGGGCATCAGCGGTGTCCGGCCGCCCCCATAAATAGATCAATATTCGGCCGCTCGAGGCAAATGTTCCCATTGCCCCCCCCACTCCTAAATACGGCCCTGTCCGTAAGACGGGGTCTCGTGGAGAACAAAAAAATTAACTCGTTACGCCCCGGAGGTGTTCGTCGAACAGAATTGCATAACGGTCAACAATGTTGGTCCGTGGTTCTCGAAAACAATTCGTCGAACGTGAGTCCGTTGTACGGAAGTTTCGCTGTATTGTTGCAACACTGTGGGATCACATTCGCCGTTTCGAACGTAAGTACGCGGTCGGTCGTGTTGCGCGTTGTGCAAACGTACCACATACCGCATACCGTTACCGAAAACTCCGCGTCTCGTTACGGCACACGAACCTGACGTTACGTGCCGAAAAACCGTCGCACATATTTCCCTTCCTCCTCTGCGCGCCATCGAATTATGAAAAACGTTACGCCCGCGGATACGACGAGTATTTGTTAATTCGTTTAGCGCGCGAACAAGAGATTTTTTTTTTTTTTAGTACCCGTTCAAATTACTGGAGCGATCGTTCGATGCGATTTTCTTCCTCGTACACTCTTGGTGCCGATCCGTTTTTACGGGTGTGGTTTATCAAATCGTAGCTTTTAAAAAAAATGTGATCGTGCACCGCACATCCGTCGGCCCTTAGAGCGGATTCGATAAAATCCGTTTCCGAAATAGGTGAACGGCATTGAAAGAGCTGAAGCGAAATAATTTCATAATTATTGTGGAAAAATTATCCACGCCAATATCTTTAAGACGGGATACATTGAACGAATGGATTGAGTTCGTTCAACAGAACGAGTGGAATGGATATGATATCCATTTTGCGTACCGTTTCTTCGGACGAAACGCATACTTTTCGAATTCGTTCGTTCCGACCGCCAGCGCGACACGAGTATCGAGCATGGAAGATGTACGTACAGAGGCGTTCTCAAAATATTTCAATGGAGGGGGATGAAAAAATGGTTACAAATAAGCCGTAAGCAAAAAAAAAAAATAAAATAAAAATAATAACTAGTCAATATTGAAAACACATATCAAAAGTAGATGAAACGTGTATTACTTGTATGTAAGAAAATAAAGAACCCTGGGGGAGGATCTATCTCCCATATCCCCCCTCCCCCCGTGAGAAGGCCCATGTGTACGTAACTACCGTTTTCTTCGTCGGAGTAAGGTGTACAATGTGAATAAGTTGAGACATCGGGTAGTGTAACAGTACATGGTTCGAAAAATAAGTATTATAAAATCTGATGTTTTTGTAGTAATCTATCATGTGTGTTATCGAAAGAATTGAATTTTATTTTCATCGTAACTCAAAAAGTTACGACGAACTCATAAACTTGAAATATTCACTGAATGTTTACATCATTGTTCGATGGTTTAATTATCAATAGATTTTGACTTTTTTAAGCATTTTATAGACAGTTGAGAATTTCATGTTTTCTCACCTTTTTCCCCCCTTTTTTTCGTAAACTACAATTTTTGTAGATCAACATTTAATGGTTTCTATGGTCACTTATGTGTTATACCTATTGAAAAAAATACTTGGTAAATTAATTGCCCGACGCAGAAAAATACATTTACCGTAATCGATTTAACTGTGATACGTATTATTTTATTTACTTTTTGCAACGCATCATTAAAAAATGACCTTGTTATTTGATGAATTTGAAAAGAAATTAATTGTATTTATTGATTTATTACTTCAACTTCAAAATTGCACGTCAATAGAGGATAAAATCGAACTAAATATCAACCAACTAAACGATATCTACGAGAGTAGTAAGTACTTGATGGGTCTGAAGTAAATTGTATTTGATAGGCAGTGCCGGAACTAGGTATTGCAGACCCCTGGACATAGGTCAAATTTAATGTTAGACAATCAAATAAACATTTTACGAATATAGTTTTTTCCTCTTCAATAACAGGGCGATACGGCCATACGACAATACGCGGAAAGCCTTTCCAAATAAAGAATAGATAAAACAATAACTGTAGAGATGATAAATATTTATATTATTATTTATTGTTGTAATCCTACTCGGAAGACATCGTCAAAATTTCGTCGTATCGATAATGATTTATTTTTTAGTTTGTACTATGGCTAAATTTAGATATTGTTTTCCAAATAACTAGCGATAGACATAATATAGATTTATAATTTGTTAATATAAAATATCAATGTACCTCACGGTGTGATAGTTAAAATCACGGGGCCCTTTAACAAGCGCGGGGCCTTCGACAAATATCCCATTTGTCCTCCCCTAGCGTCGGCACTGTTGATAAGTAATAATTAATACAAGTATACATTAAAATAGGCGATGAAGATCCTGATTTTAAATCAGTTGTACGCGCAATTTGCCAGTCATTACCATTACACATAATAATTCAATATACAAAAGATAATGAAGCTTTAGATCATGACTTAAATTTTACTGAGAACATTAAGTGTTTGGATATCTCTACCCAAAAATTAATGGACGATATTTTTGAACACAGAATTGTCGAGTTCGTGGTATCAATTTTTCGGTCTCTTTTCTATCCATTATTTAAGTCCACGATGCTCGATGAAAATCGTCAATGTATTGAGAACTTTGGAATGTCGAACTCGTCGATACTTATACCGAATACCGCATTAAAAATTACAAATTTTCCAGAAATGTACTTTGTAGTTGATCACATGTATAATTCAGTGAATAATTTATGTATTAATCAATTTTTAGAACGAATTGCATCAGAAATATCGGAATTTGTATTTTGGAAATTCTAGAAGATGTTGAAGATGAATTCATTAAACGGGATATTATCGAAAACCTATTTGAAATTGTATATAAGGTGTTATATATGAATTAAAATGAGGAGTAATTCAAGTCCATGATTCAGTCAACATTACCGATTGTACAATAATAATACAATAATACTAGGTACCATAAATATGCAAGGTATGTTTTAGTATTTCATAAGACACAATACCTGATGTCTACATTGATTAATACCTAAATTGCTGGGCATAACTGTTGTAAATAATCAAAAATAATAATAATAAAAAAAAAAAGTAATATAAAAGCCTGTTTACTGATACAGTTACAGACGTTTAATCTAATTTGTGGTATTTATTGCTGTTGGTTGCGCGAATGAACTGAATAATTTTTTTCATCTTGCAATGGGAAACTTATAACATGACTGCTGCATTCCGTAAATATGTTATATGCTATGTGTTAGAATTTTTAATAACGTTTAATTTAATTCTG
The DNA here is from genome assembly GCA_034509805.1 of Sipha maydis. Lineage (NCBI taxonomy): Eukaryota > Metazoa > Arthropoda > Insecta > Hemiptera > Aphididae > Sipha > Sipha maydis. Next base: position 430,992 of record JASXSY010002904.1, read on the forward strand.
GTATGCGACCCTCAATGAAAAGCTGATAAAAAATAAGGTCCTTGTAAGTAAAAAGGTTGTCGACCCCTGGTCTAATATGAACAGTGTTGAGCACAGATAAATACTTTTTTTATTTAGTAAAAGATAGAGATAGTATATTAAAAATCTATTTAGATAAAGATAAAAATAAGTTCAAATAAAATTATCTTAATAAAAGATAAAAGATAATAATAATTCATCTAGATAAAAAATAGATAATGTTGACTAGACTACATTTTCCATCGAAAACCACCCCACGAATTGTTGATCGGTTTATTTTTACTAGCTAAAATCGTGATGATATACACAAAACCAAAAAATATCAATAAATAAAACACACATCGTGGTATAACAAACACATTCCTTGTTTTTCTGAGAATCTAAAATATCTAGACAAATAAACAGTAGATAACTAAAGTTTTCATCTAAGATAGCTTAATAGATAACGTTTTTATTTCTATTTAAATAAAATAATAAATTATACATTTTTTATCTAAAAATGCTTAAAACTTATATGGTACTTAGTATCGGCTTTGAATGTATTTTTTTTTTTTTTTTTTTGTGAAACAACTTAAAAACCATCCCTTCTCCCACTCTTCCTCATTAAAACGAAAATTGAACGTTACAATAATGAAATTAAAAAAATATTTTAAAAATAATTACTGTCGATGAATAAATCGATCATACAAAGTTAGTAAAATTAATATTAATAATTACTATGTACTTACACTAGTATTACTATTTACATATGCAATACGTATATAAGACGAGTTTAAATAATTTCGTACAATAAACACTCATAAATAATTGTATAAACATTATATATATAATTATAAAAAATAATACCCGTACGGTTTATGTTGATAACCGTTGAGTCGCAACAAGTCGGAAGTCCTAATATTCATCAGGAGCGCGGAACGCAAGTAAATAGAAAAACAGTTAATACTATATGTTAATATAGTCGTAACTCGAGTACATTTTACATAATCAACGAAATATTGATTAT